>JAMXKT010000015.1:600000-1069393 GCA_024211575.1 Phytophthora melonis
GTCTAAACGAGGGCGTCCCCGTTGTTTTCCTTTTTTGGCTCGATTGTACTCGTTCATATCCCAACGACCTCGCTTCAATAGTTTCGATATCATTCAGGAAACAGGCGGTAGGTTAGCCCTACAGCCTTCTTCTTATTGAAATGATCCATTGCTTCAACCACAAGTTCCCGTACAAGTCAAATAAATATAGCCGCACTAAATAGGTCCAACGAACAGCCTCATCTAAGCACTGGCTAGATGCAAGGCACGCTGCACGCGAAGCACTGCTTCGGGTTCATTTCATCAGCGATGGGGCAGCGCTAGCTTCTGGACTGGTTACCTGTCCATACCTTGTTTTCTTTGTACAAATGCGTCTCCTCATCCGAGCTTCGGTCATTCACCCATATATTTCCTGTATGCTGAGGATCCAGCGCCTAAATCGGAGTATTGGACGAACTCCGATTACAGACGTACAAAAATTCAAGTAGATACCGGTTCCGCAGTCCTATCTTCTTAGCTCCGTAGTCATAACGTTGCTACTGTTCACTCAGTTGGCTAAGGTTGGTTAAAACAAACTAGGTACCGGAGACTGAGGATGTCAAACTGGCACACAGCTACTGGACCGGCTCTCAAGGACTGTATTAAATACTACAGTAGTACATATGATTGGAAATGCCTGTGGATGACGTACACGCACTCGAGTGGGTTACCAAACAAAATCGGAGTTGCCTGTAGTTACCTCATAATATGAGTCCTCGACTGTACATATTATGACGAGAAAGGCACGTAGATGATGTGCATGCACTCGAGTGTGTGACCAAACATAATTGGAGTTCTCTGTAGCTACCCCATACAAAAATCAAGATGTGCTGAATCAGCACTGCTGCTGTGTGTGCTATACAATATGTAAGACATAGCTGTAAGTGTCTCTTGCTTTTTGTAGGTGGTAATTACTGTGTTGTACTGCATATCATACAGTAGGGACCTTATTACTAGAGCTTAGTACCGCGGCCTTAAGACGAGTGGGGTCGTGTCGCGCCGTATCGCCGGCGACCTAGGTCATGCCAGGACTCGCTCATTTCTCAATTTCCCCGCCCCGATGCCACCGACATCCACACAACCGTCCGAGACCAAGCATGCGTCTCGCCTTCTTCCTCCTTGTCGCTGCGTCAACTCTTCTCTCTACCGTCGACGCTAGTGCAGGCGATATCAAGGCTGCGCTGCCCGCTCTGACTTTCACTGACGCAGCGGTTGCGGCCCAAGTTGTCGATCCAAGCAACGGAAAGAGGCTCTTGCGGACCCAGTACACGGATGATGACAACGAAAAAGACGAAGAAGATGAAGAAGACGAAGAAGAGAGAGCAAACCCCGACTTGCTGCGGGGGGCAGAACTCGCCGCATGGGTCGCCAAATGGAAGGGGAGGGCATACCAATGGTTCAAATCTGGAAAAACTCCGGCCCAGGTCGAGGATAAATTGAGTGGTCTGGGGGCTCCACACGAGATGGGCACGAAGAACGGGAGAAAGATGGCGTACTTCTTGGAGCACTGGAACGCAGCGCATCCGAACGACCCCCATGTTCGTGGTTAGTCCGCGCACGTCTCCGGAGGCGATGGAGGGCGTGATGCTTTTGGCAGTTCGTCCACGAATGTAGCGGTAGGGCCGTAGTTCTGCCACCGCTGCGTAGGTGAGGATGGGTAGGTTTTTCTTTTTCTTAAAACTTGAATACCCTTCGCCCATTTATGGGGTTACTTCCTATGCAAAGTTCGCTTCATGATCTTAAGTGCTAAATATCAATCGTGTTGGGCATTTGATGGGTGGACTGCCAGGAGACTTCAGGTGCACGTGCAGAGGACGCAAGCATAAGACAGCCTGGCGTTCCAGTCAACAGCGCAAGAGCCCTGATGAGATGTCCGATGATCCCGCAGAGCCTTGAGACTTCTGCTGTCCCCCATGGAAGGCTGAGGCGCCTGCACGCTATCGTCTCAACGATATCAACCTAGTCTTCGCGAGCTGATCTGGTGGAACAAGCACGCCTGCAACTGTCATGTCCTTCCTGCTCTTCCCCCTTGTTCAAACGCGTGCACGAGGCCCGAGCAGCGAGCCTGTGCACATCTTATACTCGAACAAAGAACGAGGCGGAGCTCTCGAGAATTTTTTTGGAAAAGTGCGTTTTTGCTTAGCAGAGGTAGTATTAAATACATCCGATGCCTCGCACTGCTGCAATCTAGTCTTATTATCTATCGAAGGCACGCGCGATCATTCATGCGACACATTATCAATACTTAAGTACCATGGATATCCCGACCACGACCTGGTCGGGATAAGTGCTCCCAATCCTACTGTTATTAATAGAGAACTGTAGTTTCTGGAGCTATTTTAAGTTTCGGAGCTAAATGGCGTTGCTCCAAAAATAGACTCTTTGGAGTTAAAGGGATACCCGCTAGCCACTGGAGTTAAGTATAGGAGTTATCCACCGGTATTTTATCCGTAATATATTTCCGGATTATCCAGGATAATTCGGATTTTTGTAGCTCCAACTCCAAAATAACTCCAGAAACTACAGTTCTCTAATAGTATTAATATGTAGTAAAACAACATAAGCTCTTACGGTGTATTATATCAAGCAATCCGCAGGGGCGCAGAGGACAGTGCTTAAGAGCTACGAACAGAGTTGAGAGGAGCAATTGGGGACGCCAACGACACAAACGATGTGCTCTTCGGTGTCGAGAGTTGTTTGGCCACGCTCAATTCTAGGTTCACCGCGATATCAAGCTCAAGCTCGCCCGTGCCTGCCGCTGACACCGTTCTACCTGGACGGAATACGAAATATAGCGTAATCTGGATAGCAGCCAGCAAGACGCCCACGGCGTTCGGCACCACAATGAAGAGGTCGTGGTCGACCATTCCGTTGATGAGCCACAGACCGCTGTTCACGAATATGATGGAGCATACCAGGACGGGGATGGCGGACGAGCACTTGGTTTCAACCACAAGCTTGAGCTTCTCAAACGGCGACAGGAACAAGGCAAACATGACCACGTCGGACAAGTAGCCAAAAATGATGCCGAGTTGGTGTCTCGACTGGGGGATAGCCCCACACGCGACCAAAACCGCGTAGAGAGTGACCAATACGAAGGGGGCCGCCCCGACTAGGAGGCATTTGGCCACGTACTTCCGATCCGGGCACCACTTTGCGTAGATGACGATGTAGAGGGCCAATGCGATCTCGCCGAACACACACACGGAGAAGAGCGGGAAGATATTCTTCACCGTGTAGGCGTATATCAACCTGTCAGTGGAAGTAAGCCGTTAGTAATGAGGGCACTAGGGCAATTGGTGTTAACAGTATAGAAATATAAAATAAAAAATAGTGCAAGTGCACCACAGACGTACCAGACGTGGTTGGATAGCAACATCATGATAAGTGGCATGAAGGCCATAACACCGGTATCCCGATCTTTGTGAACTCGATACAGCTCTGGCACTGGACTGAGGCGCTGCGCTACTTGTGCGATGGTCGTGAGGATCTTGAGCGTCGTGATAAGCGCAGACACCATCTTGGATTTGCCTGGTGCCTCTTGTTGATCGTCGAAGAGCTAAAGCGAAAATGAACGAGTTGTTTCAAAATTGTCCCGGGGTTGTGTAACTCGTGTAGTCAGCCTCGTTGAGTCAGCGGTTGACCAAACATCCCGGTTGCGCGTGAACTCAACTTGGCTCGAGGTCAAAAGCGCAATCCGGATGATGGGACGAGTCGATAAGGCTGATACATGTACTGTAGAAGAACAGCAAACCCATCCCCATTCACCCAGTGAATCACTGGACTGCACCCGTACTAATCTTTTTCGGAGTACGAAACATGGAGAACGGTGGTGGTTGGGGGTATTCAGGCATGTTCGGAAGGGGAAAAAAAGAAAAATACCCCCTTTTAAAAAAGTAATGCTGATGGTCAACAAATTACACTTTTTAAGTCAGATCCTTACAGTCCATGTGCGCACCACTGCGTAGTAAGAGTAATCTAGTGCTGCTTAATTCTACTCAGGTCCACCCTGAGGTTTAATGTAGTCCACATAATTCTATCAGCCAATCAGGTATCAGTAACTTTGATATCGCGACGATTTCAACATAACAGGTGGTTAAAGCTCGATTTGTAGGAAACGCTTTGCTCGCTATATAAGATCTTAGATGCTCTCAAACATTGCTCAAGTGCTCTAGGTTACTACAGAAATTCATCCAGAAAGTATCGTTTAATATCGCTCAATATTCAGAGAGCACAGAATTTGTATTTCACTGTTTAATAGTGAAGTTATCGTAGTTTTCATGAAATGGCGGTAGTACGGAGGATCAGAGAAGTAACAAAGAAGGGGGTTATACGAAAATCCTCCTTCGCGGAGCCCCAGTTTTGCACTATTATCCTACACAAATGTATGGTACGAACAATAAGTATTGGGAACCAACAGTTTCTGAGTTTTGGGGTGGAGGCACGACTTTGCCGTCGCCAATATTTGAAACAAGTTTCTCGCTGAATTCAACAACACTGAGTTATACGTGCTCATCTCTAAATTTGACGCGATGCCCCTGTGTTCGGGCGCCATAATTAGGACTTTGCATACGGAAAGCTCCGCAACAACAGAGTTCATTATCGATTGTTATTGCGTAACAAAGAAATTCGTCGTAGCGAAAGCGGCAACTAGAAGTAGGACTTCGTTGGAGCTGTGCGATTATGTAGGGATTAAGTGTAGGGGTGGGGGAATGTGAGCTGCAGCACCCAAGCCATGATCACATGTAAGGGAGCTGTGGAAGCTACTATAGGGTAAGGGTAACGTCGGTTCGGGCCCGCCCGATGGCTACATTTCGCACCAGTGCCATCCGGGATCATTATCCGTACTGACCGTAAATACATCAAACATTTCCAAACTGACCGCAATAAGCAACACATGGCCAACACTCATTGAAGTCAACATACCTAACTGAGCTGTACAAATATTCTAATTAAAGCTCCCGTTTGTTGAGTGCAACCGCCCAGGCATTTTGCGTCTCCGCCATTCTCAATTCCAGGCGTCTATGGAGCGGGGCCAAGCAATTCTCCTGGCCAAGTATGGGAGGCAGAAAATTGAGCGGCATGATGTATTTTCCACTGCGAAGGACGCCAAGGATTTCTTGAAAGCCTACGCGTTCTATCAGAACAAGTCGATTGATCAGCCGGTATCATCAGGCCACAAGAAGGTTTGGAAATGCACCTCAGAGTCTGCTTGTGACTGGCAGGTTACACTGACAAAGAAGTCTGAATCGAAAGCCGAATCAAAGCGTCAAAACACAAAAAATAACTTCTGCCCAGAGAAGGCATGGTTTGCCAGTGACTTGTTTCTAGAACGCTCTCCTGGTTGCGACTCTATTGGCAAGTCCTCGAAGAAGTTGTTGATGGATATGCCCGGATTTCAGTCGGCAATTGTTCCAGGGCTGAGCAGCTCACGCAAGCGTGTGGCCGAGTCCGTTAAACTCGTAGATAACGTAAACATCGACCACCGCTCCGCCATCTTGTACAAAGCCATCGCTCTTGCAAAGAAGAACTTAGCTGCCGTCACCGATGACACTTACGACAAGCTCCCAGCATTTCTCAGATCGTTCGAGCGCCAGAACCCTGGGTCGCGTGTTTGCTGTCAGATCGACAGCATGGGTCGTTTTTACAGGGCGTTCCTGTCGTTGGGGTCTCTAGTCGCCGGGCATGATAACTGGATTCCTATCCTAGAATGCGACGAAACTCACATGAAGCATGAGAAGTACAATGGCGTTTGCGTTCTTTTGGTCGGAAAAGATGGTGAGTGGTCAAACATTCCAGTGGCAGTGGCGTTTGTTCACAAGGAAACAGCAGACAACTTCGAGTGGTTTTATGCCAACTGTATCGTCGCTGGAATTAAGCTGCATGACCGCGCTGTCTTCTCGGACAGAGGAAAGCAGAGAGAAGCCCAGATTCGACTTCGTAACCGCGGGGTTATCGTGCATCTAAAGTTCTGCTCTCTACACATTTTTTTAATGTCTGCCATCACTTTCGCTCTGTCGAAGCGCATATTGAGCATGTTCGAGACCTTGTCTTCCGGCGGCAAGAGGCGACAACGCTAGTGGAGTATGACGTTGTGCTCGCGGAAATTGCATCCGCCTTTCCCAATCCCAGAACCGTGAACGTGAACGGCGTTAAGCAGACGCAGACTGTTGCGGAGTACCTATGCAAGATACATCCCACGGGCTGGACGCAATTTGGCAATTGCACCTTTACTCCTGAGGAAGCTGCTGCTATTAAATCTCGATGGGGCACTGTTGAATCCTACGGTGATCCCTGCGCGCTCTTTGCTGGGAGGACCACCAGCGCCGTTGAAGGTCAGAATAATGGTCTTCTACTTGCTGGGATTCGAGATAACCAAGTGTTTGGAGCTCTGCTGCTCTTTTGTAATGCCATGGTCGAGATACTGCACACCAAGCAGAAAAACGCGAAGGGTTGGATGGAGAACTCGCACACAGTCACACCTCGCGCGAAAACCCTGTTTGATAAGCAGGTCTGGGCGGCTGCAAGATGTACTGTTCGTAAAAGCACTGCGACTTTGCTGTATGTTGACGAGCCTACCCGAAACAGCCAGCACGATGGTACCACAGCGAGCAAGCAAAACGCCCCTCCCAACTTCGACACGTAACATTCACGGTCGACCTCGACAACGGGACTTGCGATCGCTGCGCAGACCGGCTGCATCTTCAAATGCCGTGCCGGCATATTATTGCAGACGTGTTTAGTCAAATTGGGTCGCAGACTTCAACTGCTGGAGTGTACCGATACTTTCATCATGGCTTCACCGCACTGGCATACGTACATGCCTTTCAAAATGCCAGAATCTCGCTGCCGTTCGTGCCAGCATCGCTTCCTGACGAGAATATTAGGTCTCCACCCTTGTACAACCAGGCAGGGGGTGCATCCCACCGACGCTCAACAGATACAGCTACGTCGAGAGTTGCTCGTGATCGAGCCACACGAGAGAAGCGAATTCCATCGCGAGGAGAATCCAAGAAGCCCAGCAAGCAAAAGCAGGTCCAAGTTGAACTGGACTCATCAAATGCCCAAGTGGAACTCGCTGCCCGAATGCGCGAGATCTTCAGCAACGAGGTACGCGCTCGAGAGAAGCAGAAACGACAAAACTATACTTGCACCCGGTGTGGCAAGGCTGAACACCACAATGCTGCAAAATACCCGAACCGATCCAAAGGAGACGTTGATTCGAATGTACAGCCCGGAATCTACCTTGTAGGAACTTGTCCTCTGGGGATTCTCGAAATGCGGAACGGCTACGTCTCAAGTGAAGCACAAATTCCGGATATTGTCAACGAGATCAGCTTCTAGTCGAGATGGTAGGCAGAAAAGAGGGCGAATGCATCACCTATACATGAAGCGCATACAGATGCGAAGTTGAATTAGAAAGAGCTAATCAACATTTACAATATCATCAATACCTAGCATTTAAACTTTTATTGCAGGGGCACCATCATGTCCTTCTTTGGCTCTCTCTCCGGGTTTGGGGGCACTGGGTTTTGTTACCACACCGCTCACCCCCCACATGCGGATCAAACAAGGGCAAATCTGGTCATGGGTCGGCCCCGCACAGCAGCCTTGGTAAATTCGCGAGGTCTGCATGACGCATGCACAAAAACTACCATTTAGATCACCACTGCTGCTGCGTAATTATCAAATAATTTCATACTGTACCTTCAGTAACAGCACGCGTACAGTATCAGCAAACTCCGCCTCGCAAGCAGCACCTTCAGTCCCGGCAGCAAGAGTCGAGCACTGTATGCAGCCATATTATCTCAGTTGGAGGCGGTCCACGAGAAACATCTAAACCAAACGAATAGTTGTGTAAGAGAGGGAAGCTAGAGTCACAAGAATTATTTAGCTCAGCGAAGCACTTACCTCGGACGTCGCGACGGTCGGCACCCCGGAGACTAGTCATACACACCAGCATTAAGACGCCAGACGCTGTCGGGCCTCAACATAATAGGGCACCAATGACAGGACTGTTACGATCTGGGTCGGTCCGCTCCACGCAGTGAGGTCACGACCTCGAGGAAGACTGAGGAGGCGAACACCCGCACGACTTGACACGCACTTGGTAGATATTAGACTGAGCTCCTACTCCTACTGCTACACATGCACACTGGGCAGCGGCTCCAGCGCTCCCAACCACTCGTTGCACTTCAACTCCTGTCTCCTGCTGTCCTCTTCCCAGGACCTTGTATCTCCTTCCTTCGGCTTCTTCCAGGACCGTGTCCGCACCGTCGCTCCTGCGACGCCCCCTCAATGCACCAACGCACCACCGTGTGCGCCAACGGCTGCAACCGGAGGCGATTCATAACACGCCCCTCCGACGCACTGCGCCGGAACCTCTCACTCCGCGCTCGCCTTGATTTCGTTGACGTCCTTGCCCTTGTCCTGACGTCCACGTCCCTGTCCGTGCCCATGCTTGGACACTCGCTGAAGCGGTGGCCAGTCTGGTGGCAATTGAAGCAAGTCCCCTGCTTCCAATCCGCCGCTCGAGTCGCTCCATGCGCTCCTATCAGGTAACCACCACCACTCGCACCTTGACCGTCTGCACCCAGCACACGATCCATCTTGTTGTAACTCTCCAAGCGGAGAATCTGGTCCCTCGCTTTCTCCGGCGAGTCCATCTTCTTCGACCCGCTCTCCATCATGCCCTTGAGGCGGTCGAAGCGCTCGTCCTTCGGCAACGACTGCTCCAGCATCTGCGTGAAGATCGGCCCTCGCACGCCCGCATTCAGCGCCTCCAACTGCGCCTTGATCGTGAACATCTTGTCCACGTGCTGGCCGACGTCCTCACCCGCCTTGCACTTCGCCGTCTGCAAGCGGTTGAACAGAATAATCTCCTGGTTTGCCCGCGTGGCCGCATTCGTCTTGCCCTCGTAGTAGTCCTCGAGATACTTCCACATCTCGGTGCCGGTCTTGTTCATCATCACCTGCTGCCCCAATTCCATGGACAGCGACGCCATGATGATCGACTTAATCTTCACTTGAACTCCGTCAAACTCCGCCTGGTCCTTCGCGTCCGCGAGCGTTTTCTTGCCCGTCGCGAAGTCCAGCACGTCCTTCTCCTCGAACGCGATCATCATCATGCCCTTGTAGTAGACCCACGACTGCCCGTGCCAACCCACCGGTCGCCCGTGCTTGTTGATCTCCACTTTGTCCGACATGATCACGCTCTGAGCCACACCTTGGCCCCTCCCCAACAGCACTCGGTCACCAGCCAGCGGCTGATCGGACAGTGAGTCGAGGTCGCACTCGGTCACCAGCTACAAGCTGATCGGACAGTGCTTCTTCTCCGCTCGGTCACCAGGCGACGGCTGGTCGGACGGCGGGAACTTATCCGCTTGGTCACCAACCACCGGCTGATCGGACAGCGGCAATACGCGCTCGGTCACCAGCTCCCGCTGATCGGACAGCACGCTACCCCACTCGGTCACCAGCTACGAGCTGATCGGACAGTGGTCGGAGTCTTCAATCCACGCGTTCGGCCACTTGCTGACCTTGGGCTCTATAACCCTGTTACGATCTGGGTCGGTCCGCTCCACGCAGTGAGGTCACGACCTCGAGGAAGACTGAGGAGGCGAACACCCGCACGACTTGACACGCACTTGGTAGATATTAGACTGAGCTCCTACTCCTACTGCTACACATGCACACTGGGCAGCGGCTCCAGCGCTCCCAACCACTCGTTGCACTTCAACTCCTGTCTCCTGCTGTCCTCTTCCCAGGACCTTGTATCTCCTTCCTTCGGCTTCTTCCAGGACCGTGTCCGCACCGTCGCTCCTGCGACGCCCCCTCCAGTGCACCAACGCACCACCGTGTGCGCCAACGGCTGCAACCGGAGGCGATTCATAACAAGGACGTCCCGGCACGAACAACTTACTGGGTTTGATGCGGCTCCAACGCAAAAAAGCGAGTGAGCTCAACCATCTAACTGCCTCGATCAAAAGGTTTGTTGTGTGCCCCGTCCCAGTTTTGCGGAGCCCGATCAACTTCAATGTGTGTTGGCCATGTGTTGCTTATTGCGGTCAGTTTGGACATGTTTGATGTATTTACGGTCAGTACGGATAATGATCCTGCCATCCGCCATTTGCTTGCCGCCCGCTACATCCCAGTTTCATTATACAATTCTCTACGAAGCCCTCTGCTCTACTGGTACGACGACCGGAATTCGCACGTGCGCCGCCTGCTAGACCATTTGTTGTATCAAACTATTTTCGATTAATAATTTGTGTATACATATTAGGATAATGGATCTTTCAGACCTACTACTCGACAATGATGAGAGCGGCATCGAGAATGTTTGCGAAACGTGCGGCTACGATTTCTCCCGGGCGGACCATATCCGTCGGCACCTACTGAAGCCGTGCCCCGGGATGCCAGCTCCCCCATGCAAGCTATGTGATGTCTGCTTCCAGTGGATTAAAGGCTATAACTATCATCTCAACAGGCACCAACTGTCAAAAAACCGCAGGTCACCTGTTGACACCATCACTCACCGAAGCCAGCTGGCACTACAGCGGCGACAACGCGACGCAGAGTGGCACCGCGAGAACCGAGCTAGGGTCAAGGCCAGTGCAGGTGCTGGAGAGGCGGATGAGATGGGCACCTTGACACAGCTGCTACAAGAGAGTGATGGTGAGGCTGATCCCGATTACGCTCCTGCCGTCGACGCCGCAGTGTCTGATGACTCGCCACGTGAGGCGCCAGATGCGACGTGGGATTGGCTCGACGATGAGATGAACGACGAGTATTCCCTCCTGAATGATGGTGGTGATGACGAATCAACTCATCTCCAAGAGGCTGTGGCGACGATGCAACAGCGCGAGGTTTGGCAGGGCGTAGCGAATCTACGGATTGCGTCATCTGCAAGGAGACGCTGGCTGAAACCACTACATGGGACTGCGCCAGCTGTGCGTAGTCGTTCCACCGTCATTGCATCAAGCGAAGCTACCAGTACAGTGACAGATGCCCCTACTGTCGCGAGGTGATTACACTTGACGTTGAAGATGACGAGGTGCTCATCGTGGACTATGTTCCCGCACCGCCCACCTGCTTCATCTGCACGAAGGCGGATTGCGGCATCATTACTCGAAGGCCCTCAGTGTTCACACACCTGTGGAATTGAGTGCCTTCGTGCTATGAATGCGATGTACTTCGGTGAGGCACGCGTGGAGCAACTAGTATGTCCGCAATGTCACCAACCGTTTCGGTGGACAGGATGTATGTGGGTGAATCAGCTACCGCCATGGGTTCGATGATAGGTAGCCCAGAGGCTAACACGCCCATGGCAGAATTTGAGGACTACCACTGCAGCGATTTTGCCCTCCGCCAGCGGTTCAAGCGAATCGTCTGATGAGGACTACAGCCCCGACGAGTAAAGAATCGGCGAAAGAGAGAGAGAGAGAGAGAGAGAGAGAGAGAGAGAGAGAGAGAGAGAGAGAGAGAGAGAGAGAGAGAGAGAGAGAGAGAGAGAGAGAGAGAGAGACCGAGAGGTGAGATTTGCTTTGAATACAATGACGGATTAGGCTAAATCAGTGTTACTTTCATACGACATTGATTACGACACTGCACAATTGAGGACAGCATTGATTACGGCGCCGCACAATTGAGGACGACACAAGTAGACACGCAACACTCGTAAAGCAGGACGACGGCACAAGTGAGGACCACACCGCACAAGTAAGGACCACGCGCACTTTTGAGGACGACTGCACAAATGAGGACGACACCGCACTTTTAAGGACGACATCGCTCAGTCTAATTACGTTTGCGTCTCCGAATCTCTGCAAGTATCCTGCTGACGGTCAGATCGCCTTGTATACAACGGGCGAAGTCCGTCCAAAAGGCGTCTTGGTCGCCGCCAAATTTGTCGTGAATATACTCAGCGATAATCTGCATACGTGAGAGACGTGATCGGTGCAGCTTACGCTCGTGAGGGAGCATATCAACCCCTGCGCGGTATAGGTGGCACTCAGGGTTTGGTTTCCAATACTGATTGACATAGTCACGCCAGGACTTCGCGTCGGGCTGCTCGGACACCTAGTTCGCTGAACTCGCCATGTCGAGCGAAGCCGTTGGGGGTTCGTCGCTCGCCATTTCTTGCGTGTGGCCTTGGCCATTGGCAATCCCCTTGACCATGTCGTGAAGCCCTACCACCAGACTCTTCAGTTCTGCAACGGCGGACACCGAAACGTCTGTTGAGCTGCTGTCGATGCTGCGGACTTGTACTTGATCCTTCGTCGCGGTGTCATCTTCTTTGTGCGAGCTCCCATAGTCGATGTCTCTTATACTTTCTAGTGACGCGTTAGTGCACGACGTTGCGTCCGGTGCCAATGAGTCGCCGAGTTGGTTTTCCTCGCGATCCAGCACGTCGTCAAGAAGATACCTTGTCACATTCTAAGCCTTCTCTGTTGGTGCCCATCCCGCCCACCACTTCACAAGCTTCAAGGACCATCGGCGTTTCTCGGGCGCAAACATGAACCTGTACTGGGCGCCTCCCCGCCTGAAGTAGTGTGACGTAAACCCGATCTCGTCGCCAAGAAGGTTTCGGCTGATTCCAGTGGCCTCAGCAACTACATTCAGCACCTGTGTGGAGTTGCCGTCCGACATCGGCGACCTCCACTTAACACCAACTTTCGAAACGAATTGACTCGCGCAGTAGTGTTTGAAACTCGATGTCGCTTCTTTGAGTTGCCCCGAGGAATCTTGGTCAGCGAAGGGAAGGCGTAGTCACCGTCCCGCCACGAATGGTGTAGCCTAGTACGCGCATACGTGAACCATCTCTCCACATAAGTCAACGCCTCCGCAGCCCGCTCTTCCTTGGGCAGATGATGAAGGGAGTATGTCCGACTGGCGAGGGGGTCGTGATCTGTAACGGGGTTACACGAATGTTACCCGAAGGGTTACGAAGTGTGGCACACACAGGCTTGTGTAGTGCACACTGTCTAACCCATTTCAGTAGGAGAATCAGTACATGGCTTCAGAGCCACAGATTATGCATATGACTAGGGTTCACTATGCTAGATAGTGAACCAGATACATTTACACCGAAGGCGGCTCTGCCGCAATAAAGAGAAATACATTCAGTTTGGAGATTCAGAGCTTAGAGTTAAGGGTTGACTCATGGAGTCCGTAGGGAGTACGGACTCGTGCGTTCTGGTATTAGAACGGGCTATCTTTAGCCGCGACTCTGTGAGTCTATTACGTCTTCCTCTGACGCTAAAGCTACAGCAGCCCCGCTGCACTTGGTAGCACTTGTAGTCGATCCGACACCTGAGTCTGGATAGACGGTCCCTCTGTGAAGGATGGAGCAGTTCGCTCACTTGCCCCCGAACCAGCAGGATGCGCTTAAAAAGCTTATGTCCTTGCTGGGCCCGGAGGGCGTGACGCAACTGCGCAACAAGGCCCCGACGCGGTGAATGCGCGTCTCGAGGCGTTCTCCAGCTACGAGAATGCTCTGTTGGAGCACCTCCAGCAGAGGATGGCGACGGCCGCGGCGCCGCAAGCGCCCGCTACGTCATCCGACGCGGGAACAAGACCTGCCGCTCATGTTGAGCGTGAAGACCTTCGAAGGCAAGGAAGGGGAAAGCTTAATGCTTTGGACCCGTGAAGTCGAGATGGATATGAGCTCAGTACTACTCCGGACGGAGTCGCAGCGCGTGGCGCTAGCTATCTCGAAGCTTGGTGGGCGAGCGAGAGAGTGGGCACTAACGTCAGGGACGTCGGTCGACACGGCCTTCCCGACGTGGGACCAGCTGAAGCAGCAACTGTCCCGGGTGTTCGCTCCTCCTAACGAGGCGTATCGCGTACGCTCACGCTTCCTGGCTACCCGGCAAGGCAAGAAGGATTTGGTGGACTATGTCCAGGAGTTGAGAACTCTCATTGCGGGCATGTCTGCCGAGCCTCTGGCTGAGGTAGTCATCGTCACGGTGTTTATGGAAGGGCTTCGCACTAGCGTGGCCAGGACGGAAGTCTTCCGCACCCACCCAAGCTCTTTTGAAGAGGCTATGAGCATCGCGTTGAACGCGGAGCACAACTTTAAGTCGTCAAGACTTGGGTGGAACGCTCCTCACACCAGTTCGTCGAACGGTCCGGAGCCTATGGACCTCAGCTATGCTGAAGACAAAGAAGCCGAGCTTCGGGCTGCTGAGCAGCGGCGCGGCATCCACCGATGCTTTATCTGCGGTGACACGCGTCACTTGCGCGTCGGATGTCCGCTACGCCTCCAGCGCCAGGCTTCGGCAAGCCGCTCTTCGGGTTCGAGCCAGGGCTCTGGTTCGTCTCGGGGAAACGAGGAAACCCAGTAGGCGCGGGGCGGCCTACTGGGGAAGAACTAAGTTCTGTTGAACCTCGGCGAGGTGGAGGTCGACAGGACTTAGCCCCGAAGAGAGCTGTACTCTATAACACGGAACGTGTGTGCAAGCCGGGCTTGCTAGTTGTCCAGGCTTGGGGAAGGGCTTCACAAAGCCATGGACGATTTTGATCGATTCGGGAGCGTCGGGTAATTACGCCCGGCGTTCCACGATGGACAGAAGTCAGCTTTATGCTGAGGCGCTGATAGCGCGTGGTAGTGACATCGTCACTGTACGGGCACTCGTGTCACGGTTCCTAAAGTCCCTGTGGACTTGGGCGTGAAGTTTTTGGATTTTGATAGCGTGGAACGCTGTCTGGTCTTAGACCTCGATTCGAGATATGATCTCATCCTTGGTATGGCGTGGCTGGGAACGCCATGAGCCTTGGATAGATTGGAGGTCGAAGACCCTTGGTGCTACGCACTTCTCTCCTGGCGGAGCATTGGCGAGTCATGAACCCACCTCTGCTTGGAAGCAGAAGCGCTTCTGGCGCGAGCACTGGACCGAGTCGGTCAATGTGCTAGACATCGGAGTTTCCGAGTTGGTGGACACTGCGTGTGTCGAGAACGAGCATTCCGAGCGTGGCTCGTGGACGGCAGGTGGAGCGGCACGAATTCCGCTGAGCGGGTGTGCGCCTGAGGGCAGCCCCCTGTACCAAAGTGAGGACAAGGTCGGCATGGAGCCGACGAGCCATGGGCGAGGCCCGGCTGATGAAGGATGTGGAGCGGCACTAATTCCGCTGAGCGGGTGTGCGTCTGAGGGCGACGCCCTGCTGCGTGCCAGTGAAGGCGCGGGCGACGAGAAGTCGAGTGAAGATGGGCGTTGCCCGGATCAAGGATGTGGAGCGGCACTAATTCCGCTGAGCGGGTGTGCGTCTGAGAGTGACGCCCTGCTGCGTGCCAGCGACGGCGCGGTCGGCACGATGCCGAGGGACAATGGGCTCTGCCCGGATGAAGATCGTGGAGTGGCACGTAATCCACTGAGTGGAGGCTGCGGGTCGTGCAGCCCTTCGCTGAGTGTCGATCAAGACACTGGTGCTCCTGTGGAGCTGAATGAGGTGGTGACACCTGGCGTCAAGACGCACGCGAAATCACGGAGCTCTTCTGGGCGGATAGTGTCCATGAAGAGGCGGCAGTGCCGCAAAGCGCTGGCTGCGCGACGCAAGGCGTCTGCGGTCTCACGAGTCGAGAAGGGTGTGTCGAGCGGTGAGGCTCCACAGAAGAGCGAGCAGCTCTACACACTCGTGAATGGAGTGAGGGGCGACGTCGACGGGGACATCAGTCTCAACGACTTGCCCTCACTATCTGCTCTCCTGGAGCTGGACGAGATGTCCTTGGCCGAGTTGGGCGAAGCCTTGAAGGCTGGAGACTTGGCGGAGGTGGTGGTCATACGACCTGAAGAAGAGTTGAACTCGTCCTCGCTTCTGGATGAAGCTGTCCTAGAAGACACTAAGAAGGCGCTGAATGTGCGAAGCGGATCGGCGATCCTGAAGGATCCGTCGGACCCTTTGTATCACGTGGTGAAGGATTATCAAGACGTGGTCTCGAAGGAACCGCCCTCGGGGCTACCTCCGGACCGAGGTGTTCGACATGAGATTGATCTCGTTCCGGGAACGAAGTACTGCGTGACGAGGCAGTGGCCTTTGCCGAAGGAGCAGTGTGACGTCATTGACGCGTTCTTCCGTGCGAAGCACGAAGCGGGCATGGTGCGTGAGAGTAAGTCTCCTCACTCCACGCCGACGTTCTGCGTCAGAAAGCCGAATGGCAAGTGGCGTATTGTGCATGCTTTCAACAAGCTGAATACCGCCATCATTCCGGCGCAGACGCCGATTCCTCGGAAGGACGTTCTTCAGAACAACATGGCAGGATGTACGATGTACAGTGCGCTCGACTTGGTCGATGGCTACTACCAATTGCTCATGAGGACGAGCGACATTCCCCTCACTGCGGTGAGTACTCCGAGCGGCATGCTCTGGGAGTGGTTGGTGATGCCCCAAGGGCTTTCGAACGCGCCAGCGACGTTCAATCGTCTTGTGACGCAGCTCTTCCGGCCCCATCGGGCGTACGCGCAAACGTACTTCGATGACATCTTTGTCCACAGTCGTGCGGAGCACGGGAAGACTGATATGGAGAACCATGTGGAGCACTTTCGTGCTGTGCTCGAGTGCATGCGTCAAAACAAAGTGTATGCCAACATTGACAAATGCATCTTCGGAGCAGAAGAGATTCCCTTCTTAGGATGCTTCATCGGGAAGCGTGGCCTGAGGGCCGACCCGGTCAAGGTCAAGGCCATTGTTGACTGGCCGGTTCCCCAGAACCAGAAGGATCTTCGCAAGTGGCTTGGCTTGGCCAATTACTTGCACAAGTACAGCGAGAACTACGCTGAGATGGCTCGGCCACTCTCCAATCTCCTGAAGAAGGACGCGGAGTGGTGTTGGAACATCGAGCATCAAGATGCGTTTGCGGCAATTAAGGATAGTCTCCTTCATGCGCCTATTCTGGCTTTGCCAGACCCCGCTCGTCGGTTTAGTGTCGTCTGTGACGCCTCGGACTTTGCCATCGGCTGTGCCCTGCTACAACCAGACGCCGAGGGGCGCGAGCGCGTGGTGGCGTTCGTATCTCGTCAGCTGAAGGCTGCTGAGAAGAACTATCCTGTCCATGACAAAGAGCTACTTGCGATGAAGTATGCGCTCGTCAAGTTCAGGGTTCACCTCAGCCGTTCGTGATTTACACGGATCACGCGTCGTTACGCACGGCGACTCAGTCGCCTCATCTCTCGCAAAGGATGGCCCGTTGGCTGTCCTTCTTCGCGGAGTACAACTTCGAGGTGAAGTACAAGCCAGCCAGGCAGAATGTCCTTGCGGACGCGCTGTCGCGCAGGCCGGATTATGAGCCGGCTCATGTAACGACCGTGACTTCGTCATTACCGGATCTGATCCGAACGGCTTATGCCAAGGATGACACTTGTGTCGCGTTGCTGAAGGCTCTCGGGAGCAAGGAGTTTCAAGACTCGGACATTGAATTGTCGGCGCGAGTGCGCGCGCGTTTGCATCGCTACACCCTCGATGGTGGCCTGCTGTTCTACAGCACTGGCTCCGAGGACACGCCACGCGTGGTCATTCCTCATGATGAGGACCTGAAGTATCGTATCCTCTATGAGGCCCAAGACACGCCGGTGGCTGGCCATCTTGGCCGTGAGAAGACCTACAGCTCGGTGAGCACCCACTACTGGTGGCCGAAGATGTACAAGTGGACGAGCACTTATGTGCGCACGTGCGAGACGTGTCAGCGAGTGAAGTCGTCACCCCATGCTGCAGCGCCGTTGGCAAGCTTGCCTGTCCCTTCGGGCTGTTGGCAATCCATGAGTATGGACTTTGTGTTTGGCCTGCCGGCGGATGCGGCGGGCAACACTGGAGTCGTGGTCTTTGTAGACCGACTGAGCAAGATGGCTCAAAATTGCGGCTGTGCCGGATACCATCGATGGTAAGGGTACAGCAACGCTGTTCTAGGACCGAGTGTTTCGACAACACGGACTCCCTGAGTCGATTGTCTCGGACCGAGATCCCCGCTTCACGGGCAACTTCTGGAGCGCGGTATTTGCGGTGTTTGGCACCAAGCTGGACATGTCAACGGCGGATCACCCGCAGACCGGTGGTCAGACGGAGAGAGTGAATCGCGTCGTCGAGGACGTGCTCCGCAGCATTTGCGCTGAGACGCCGAAGCGTTGGAGCGCTATGCTGCCACTCGTTGAGTTTGCGTTGAATAACGCTGCGCATGCCTCGACCGGCTACACGCCGCTCTACGTGAGCAGCTTGTCTCATCCCCGCGTCCCGCTGACGCCGCCACGTGGTGGCCTCGGGCTTGGTGGGGGAGGGGAAGCCGACTTAGCTGATCGGCTAGCTGATGTCAGCCCGGCTACTGTTCGTAAACAGGTTGACACTTTCTTGTTGACGCGCTTGAGTGTCTTACGACACGTGCGTGACGCAATGGCTGAGAGCCAAGACAAGCAAAAGGAACATGCAGATGCTAGAGGCAGAGGCAATGTTGACAGTTATGAGGTCGGGGACCTGGTATTGCTAAATGCTAAGAACCTACCTACACATGCAGTGTCCGCTGTCTTCAAGACGAAGTTGCGCCCGCGCTTCATTGGACCTTCCAAGGTCGTGGCCAGGAAGGGCCTTGCGTACACGCTCAATCTTTCGAAGAAGATGCGGACGCACCCCGTCTTCTACATGGTCTTGCTCAAGCCGTACCATGACCCGACGCAGGTGCAGATGGAGGCACCGAGGGCGACGAGGTCGCAGGCGCGGAGGTCGCGAGCGTCGAGGACGCAGTCGCAGACGCGACCATCATCGCAGGCGCTGCAGGCACAGGCGGAAGGCTCGGCATCGGCGGCGCCGCGAGCCCTGAGGGCAGAGTCGGAGTCGGAAGTGCCGCAGGCACAGGGCCCCGGCGCAGGAAGCGCAGCGGGCGGGCCTTGCATGCGGGCCAGAAGGTCAATCTGACCCTGCAATGCGACCTGCTGACGTCGAAGCTCGGAGCGCTCCTGGCTACGACGGTCGTCGCGATCGCCATAGTACTGCACCCAGCTCTCCAAGTGTCGGAGCCGGTCCCAGACCTCGCGAGGCACTTGAACCCAGCCCAAGTCTCGAGCAAGCTCGTCGAGCTCGTGGCAGTACGCGCGAGACGCGCATCGACATCCTGGACATGGTCCCGAAGACGAGTCGTCTGTTGCCGAACCTCGTATAACTCGTCATACGTCGCGAAGCGGCTTGGCGCGTCCTCCACCGGCGCTGCTCGATGAGCAAGGGAACCTTCACTACCATGTGGAGCGCCTGCTGGCAAAGCGGCGGTGCCGGGGTCAAAACCAGTATCTGGTGAAGTGGCAAGGGTACCCACACTCAGAGAACTCATGGGAGTTTGAGGTGCCCCTTCGCCAAGACTGCCCAGACGTCGTGGACGCTTTTGATTGGCTTGATCACCAGAGCCTCGAGGCCGGCATGCCGGCCGTCCCGCGCTTCCCGGCAATAGGCTGGGAAGCTGCTGGGTCAGCCACATTGCTCCGGGTTGGCACTGAGCCACAGCGCTCACGCCCTCACGGGTAGGAGCGACTGGAGTGCTCAAAGGAGCGAAGCGCGTAGCGCTAGAATGGGTCTGCGGCTGAGCGTTAGCCGAGAGGCTGCGTTTCGCTCGGATCTTCGCAAAGTAAAAGCGGAGCATGCGTTCGATACGAACATCCACTTCGCTGAAGCTAGCTTGAAGAGCATCCATGGAGCTAAGCCTCTTTTTCTTCTCAGCCCAGAGCTCGAACTGAGCCTCGTGTTCGGTCAGGCGTTCGCCCGGACTGAGCACCACAGGGTACGTCCGCATTGCGGGCACAGACAACCCCTTGCCTTGCCGGCGCAACCGCTCGCGGTACTCGGAGACAGTCGTAGACTGTGCAGTTAAGAGTCGCTGTCGTAGAGCCGTTCGAAGAGCGATCTCCTCCGGAGTACGGGCCGCAGGCCCTATGACATGCTGAGCCAGCGTCGGCTGGAATGCCTGACGGCATGCCTCCGCGGGGTCACGAGGCCGAAAGCCGTACTCGGCGGTGCTGGGGTTCAGCAGGGGCCGCCACTCGGGGCGCTGGGAGCGCATGGAGGCCAGCTGCGCCGCAACCTGCTCGGATTGAGCCTCGTCCAAAGAGTTGGAGATGACGGGGCCCAAGGGCGCTTCCTCCGCACGAGGCGGCGAGTATCATGACGCAGTGAGCTCGCGCAGCTCGCGGAGCCCGGAGGAGCGTTCAGGGAACGGATTTGGAGTGCGCAGCGGTGGCTGCGGCTCCTCCCTCGACGGCGCAGTGCACTCAGTAGAGAGATGGCTCGACGAGCGCGCAGGAGACGTTCGCGCACGGCGCTCTTGGTCGCGGGAGCTCAACGAGCCAACTGTGGCCGACGTGCCACCTTCGCGTTGTGCCGGCGGCGTGGGCGAAGCGTCGCGGCGGTTCGGGGAGCGTTGTGGGGACGCTGCTTCATCCTCATGGTTCGGAGAGCCGACATCGGACTCGCTGTAGTCCACCTCGCCCTCCTCCTCATCTCCGAAGAGAGCTTTGAGGTCCATGGTCTTATGGGGTAGTGCTCGAGGAGAGCTGGGCCGTGCTCGCCGCGAGCGTTGCTTGAGGCGTTGCGCCGCGAAGTACTGGGAGACCGAGAGCCTGGGAGGCACGGTCGGTGCGCGCACCTGCGCCGGGGGCTTGGGAGTTCGCGGGCACGAGGTGCCGAAGCGCGAGGAGCGAGGCTCCGAGGCGGACCTCGCGAGAGGGTTTCTGCGGTCGAAAGACCAAAATGCGTTATGACTTGAAGTCATGTGAGGGCGCGTTGCGCCGATAACTCAGAGACGCCCACACGATGTGGATTGACTCGTTCGAGAAGGAGGTTTGACGGAACAAGACCCGGTCGTTGGCCGTTAAGCGTGAACAGCCGTGTCCACGGTTTGGTCCACGGTTTGGTGGGGGAGGGTGTAGCGGGGTTACACGAATGTTACCCGAAGGGTTACGAAGTGTGGCACACACAGGCTTGTGTAGTGCACACTGTCTAACCCATTTCAGTAGGAGAATCAGTACATGGCTTCAGAGCCACAGATTATGCATATGACTAGGGTTCACTATGCTAGATAGTGAACCAGATACATTTACACCGAAGGCGGCTCTGCCGCGATAAAGAGAAATACATTCAGTTTGGAGATTGAGAGCTAAGAGTTAAGGGTTGACTCATGGAGTCCGTAGGGAGTACGGACTCGTGCGTTCTGGTATTAGAACGGGCTATCTTTAGCCGCGACTCTGTGAGTCTATTACGTCTTCCTCTGACGCTAAAGCTACGGCAGCCCTGCTGCATGATCCGTCTTTCGGTCGCGAATAGTAAAACATCATAACCTGATTTCGGAGCTGTCTACGCGCGATTTGCGTCGAAGGCCGAGCTGGATATCCCCTTTCTTCATGAGAAGTACTTCATTGATACGACACATGCCGTAGAAGCTCAGCGAGCAGACCGCGGAAAACCAAACGCACATGGTTTCGTTGAATATCGAACTGGACTCGAGAGAGGCGATGGTTCTTGTCAGCATCACCAGCGACATTGGCGACGCACGCTTGGGTGTCCTCTCGCGCTTTTTGGATTTGCTGAGTCCGGCGAGGATGTGCGTGATGGCAGCAGAGCGAGCCGGGTTCCCGCGGGGAATAAGCGTTCCATCTGCAGCAGTATCAACAAGCCATCGGTTGTGGATGGCCACCAGCGAGTATCTCCGGTTTCGTGTAGTACTAACTGATCGCAGCGCGTAACTTCTCGGCAGGCCACTGGCTCGTGTTTGTCGTCGCAAGCTCGTTGATGTACGCAGCAATCACGCCGGGTAGATGGACGAAGCGCTCCTTCAGAGGGTTTGGGTACTCCTCCTTACTGCACAACTCTGCAAACCGCCGAAGACTGCCATTGTAGTCGGTCCGCGTCCGAGCCTCAAGTCGTTGGTCGGCAAACTTAGATTCTGCAATAGCTGCACTGTACAGGGGGCTGGTCTCAGGTAGGTCCATGATGCTTGCTTCTTCGCTACGATAGAAAACTTCACACTGACCCTCGGCACCTACCAGCATCCGTGCCGAAGGCAGACAGTCGTCCTCATTTGTGCACTCGTCCTCAAAAGTGTGTGTCGTCCTCACTTGTGCGGTGTCGTCCTCAATAGTGCGGTCAGCTGAGTGGATTGGCAAATATATACAAGGATCACTGTACGATAGAGTTGTACAAGCTGTTTAGAGTGGCTACACATTTGCCAAAAGGGAGGGTAAATACATTCGTGGATCACTGTACGAACAATGTTGCCAATACTTTAGTACATGGCTACATGCAAATTAGCCAATCACATTGCGTCGCACGGCCGATTTGGTCCCTCGCACGGCTGAAAGAAGTCACTGGCACCGCATTCTGTGCGAAGTCTTCGATGCTCCGACACCAACGTACAGTTACTCTGCCGGCAAACAGTGTCTCGCGCAGTGTCTCGCGAACATTCTGTAGTGCAGCCAGTCAGCCAAACACGAAAACTAAAGTCGGCGTAGATTTCTCGATTGCACGAGACGAATACCCATGTTGAATTATTTTCATTCTGGACTGGTCATGAGGACCGACTGCAAGTTTATTGCTAGGGCTCGAGGTTGTGAGGCTTGCTGTCGCCGCGGTGCTCTCTGTCTGATCTTCTTAGGTAGCCGCCCATTGTAACGCAAACATGTAAATAGAGGTGAATCCGAGCGCTTCAGGGGAGGCTGTCTACGTGCGGCGCCCGTGCTGGTCTTGATTCTGCTCGCCGTAGTTTTGGTCTTGGTTCTGCTGACCATCATCGGGGCATGGCGTTTCCGGAGCCGGAGTACTCGGGGAGGCGCAGTCTCGGGACAAGGAGTCTCTGGAGCTGGCGTCTCCGGAGCTGGGGTCACTGGGCACGGGGTTTCCGGTTCAGGAGTCTCGGGACAAGGCGTCTCTGCGGCCGGCGTCTCGGGACAAGGAGTCTCCGGAGCTGGGGTCACTGGGCACGGGGTTTCCGGTGCAGAAGTCTCGGGGCATGGCGTCTCTGGGGCTGGAATCGTTGGGCACGGAGTTTCCGGTGTTGGTGTTTCCGGACATGGAGTCTCTGGTGCATCAGTGTCGGGGCATGGTGTGGTCGGAGCTGGCGTCTCGGGGCACGGGGTGTCAGGCTTTGGGGTTTCCGGGCAAGGCGTCTCTGGTGATTCGGTATCCGGGCACGGTGTAGTTGGAGCAGGCGTCTCGGGGCAAGGTGTTTCCGGTCCCGGGGTTTCCGGTGCTGGAGTTTCGGGACATGGTGTCTCCGGTGCTTCAGTATCGGGGCATGGAGTCGTGGGGGCTGGCGTCTCCGGGCATGGCGTCTCCGGCGCTTCAGTGTCCGGGCACGGTGTGGTCGGCGCAGGCGTCTCAGGAGCTTCAGTATCAGGGCATGGCGTCTCCGGTGCTGGCGTTTGAGGACATGGTGTCTCCGGTGCTTCAGTGTCAGGACATGGTGCGGGAGTCTCAGGGCATGGTGTCTCCGGTGATTGGGTTTCCGGGCACGGGGTTTCAGGAGCTTCAGTATCGGGGCATGGTGTCGTTGGTGCAGGCGTCTCGGGACAAGGCGTTTCCGGTGAAGGCGTCTCTGGGACTTCGGTATCGGGGCATGGGGTCGCAGGGGCTGGCGTCTCAGGGCACGGAGTGTCGGGCTTCGGTGTTTCCGGACATGGAGTCTCTGGTGCATCAGTGTCGGGGCATGGTGTAGTTGGCGCGGGCGTTTCGGGGCACGGGGTCTCAGGGCCCTCCGTTTCAGGACAAGGCGTGTCAGGCTTGGGCGTTTCTGGGCATGGAGTCTCGGGGCCTTCCGTCTCGGGGCACGGAGTCGTCGGAGCCGGTGTCTCGGGACAAGGAATATCGGGCTTGGGCGTCTCCGGGTACGGGGTTACAGGGCCCTCCGTTTCCGGACAGGGTGTACTCGGAGCTGGGGTCGGTCCTTCAGGACACGGCGTCTCCGGTGCTTCGGTCTCCGGACAAGGGGTGGTTGGAGCAGGGGTCTCGCCTTCCGGGCAAGGGGTGGTCGGCGCCGGCGTATAGCCCTCCTTAGTCGGTGCCGGTGTCGGCTTCTCGTCCTCGGGACACGGCGTGGTCGGTGCCGGCGTGTAGCCTGACGAACCGGACTCCTCCTTGGTCGGTGCCGGTGTCGGCGTGTCGTCAATTGGCATGGGCAGGTTGGTACCCGGGCATGGCGTGGTGGGTGCCGGGGTGGAGCTGGGGTAGGCTTGGTCGCCTTCGCCGCCCTTCGTAACGGCAGGGGTCACGTCGGGCGTGCCAGACTCGTAGGTGGTCGGGCAGGGCGTGGCCGTGCCGCCCGAGACTGACGGGAAGACGCAGCCCCACGTGTCGCCGAGCACGATGGCGCACTCGGCGTCCTCCTTGGCCGTGCACTGCTTGCCGTCGAAGGAGAAGAGGTACGAGTGGCAGTCGGCCGTGGCCACGTCGCCCTTGAGTGGGCAGGCTGTGCCGGCCGGTGCCTTGCCGGCACCCGAGCAGATCGCGCCGCGCGAGGACGCGATGGTGAAGGTGGCGTCGTACTGCACCGACACCGGCAGGTCGGCGGTCGCCAAGTCGGCTGCGTTCAGTGCAGCGAGCACCGCAGCGAAGAGGAGGCGGGGTGGCGCCATGGTGGTCCGCGTCGATCGGCGGGGAGGGGGTCGAAGCGTGGAGGTTCGGGAGAGTGAAGGGTCAAGTGCTCGCAGGCGAGCAAATTGAAGAGTGAGAGACGCTGTGAGGAGGGCGGCGCGGGTGGATCCTGACGGGCGAACCTGCGGCCGTCCTGCTCCTAGGTTAGGCAATGTGCCAGTACTGTACGAAGGTCTCAATTGGCGTGGGTTGCTGCGATCGAGTGGCGTGCGCCTAGATAGGCCGCTTCTGCCGATTTCGCGGACAATGAGCTGTCAAGTGACTTGGACTCAGTATGGCGGCGATTGAAGGCCATAGGTTGAAGTTGCTGCGCGGAAAAAGACCCGCGGGTCATCAGTCACTGCAGATGGCGAGCGCTGTTGTCGCTCAGGACGAGCGGCGTAGTGAGCTCTACGAGGCTGGAGTGAACGCTCATGCCTCTGCGTATGGCCACCTGGGCACGACCGGCTCGCGGATGCCCGGACGTGCAGTACGACAATCTCCGCTCAGCGCAAGCTCGCGGTCTCCGCTGGACGCGCGCAATTCGGACTGCACCCATTAGGTTCAACAAGCAGCTCGTGGCTCAAAAATTGTCGTAGTGGGTGAACGGACAGCCCTCGACTAGCGACCGGGCCACGTTGCCGTGAATGTCATGGATGCAATGGCTGCAAACGCCGCCGAAGTTGGCTGCCGGTCGGCGCCACTAGCGGCCGGAAAGTATGCTCACTGCCGTGAGTGTAGTCCACAATGGAGTATGCTATCCACACTGTGGATAGCGCTGTGGATTCCACAGCGCTGACCTATTATTATTCATGATATGATTTTGGTGATGAGGGTGTGCAACGCTAGAAAAAGATCCAGCGACTCGAAAGAAGTTGGTGGGACGCACGTAATGGATGCACACACGGGTCTCACATGGCAAAAGTACTTGCTTGTCACTTGCCCTTCACCAACTTCCTCTTTTTGTCGAGGTCGATTACACTCAAACACGCTTTTCCTTATGATCATACCAACGCACGTTGTGGGGGACAAGCAGTTCGTTCTTGAGTTAATGAAGGCGAGCCTCAGCGAGGTCCATGAAGTGGATCGAGGCGAGGCACCCCCAGGGACTCCCTGAGGGAGTGGTTGATGTGGGTTTTCAACAGGCGATGGGCGCCGCCAGCGTGTTGCGGTGGCGATGGCCGTGCTTGTGTCCGGCGGCGCCAACTCTTGAATCGATGAGCAACGCGCTTTGCCCTTCTCCAGGAAAACTTAATTTCCTTACAGGAAATACCGACTTCGAGTTGTGAATAGATACGAATGGTAGATTATCCTGGGAGGACAGCTAGAAGAGCTGTATGGACAGCCTCACAGACATTAATTCGTCCAAAAAAAGTTGCTCGTAACACAGAAAACATTCCGACGACATCTGCGTTGTGGCACACCATCCATACGTACCAAAATGAGAACGGAGGCTCTAAGAAAAAGCTACGTATCCTTGCTGTCGTTTGTTATAAATATGCTACACAAGCTGAAGCGACTAGAAAAAATAGCTTCCTTACGAATATCTAACGTGTTGTAAACTGCAGACGACACCGTTCTCTCGATGCTTATTTTGGCAAAACATTGCAGTAAAGCCGTTAGCATCGCTCACGTAGCCCCCCCAACACCAATCCATCCACAAAAACAATTAAAATGGGCTGGGTAAAGTGTTTTGTTTTATAACTCGAATAATCGCTATTTATGTAAAATCTTGCTCTAGGTGCCGGCGATTTTTAAGTTACTCGCATCACCACCGGGGTTTACTTGAGATTATGCCGCAACCGCCCAGCAGATAGCGAGGGGGGTCGTCACGGGGGTCACGATTACCGGCATCTCTTGCAGCGGATAAAGGAGTACATTGGGATAGCCAAACATCGAGTCCCGTAGGAATCACGGTTTTTAAACTTGAATTTCATTTGGCTGAACCTCGTGTGGCCGAATTGCAAAGGGGGATTTCCATACTTACCATATTTGTTCGACCCAATATCTTCACAGTCAAGTGTTTAATGAGGATTGGTGAGAACAGTTACTAAAAGAGTAAGGAATGAGTACAATAACTCAATATATCCCACATTACACCACCAATGTAATATTTGTCCTCCCAGGCTCAAGCAACGCCGCTTGTTAATCGGGTCGTCTGCGGGTCTGGTAAGGCCGAGGGTCAGTGTGACCCATATCCAGATCCGTGAATATCTTACAGCGAATATATTATTTCTTTCATGCCCAACCCATACCCATAGCAGGGAAATATGGATTAGTCAGCCTTGGAGACTTACTACATTGATCTAGCAGTAGATGAACTGTAGTGTATCAACTATTCCAGTGGGTGTAGCTTGGGCAAATGCGCACTCATTTAGAGGCCAAAATGGGAGAAATATGGCCGAGAGCGAGCGAAGGCGAGCGCGAGGCCCATTCAATGCGCTCATCGGTCACCAACACCCGCCGATCAGGCGGGGGCGTGTCTGCGCGAGCGAGCGAAGGCAAGCGCTGCAACCCGATATTTTTTTTCCTAGACACCGCGCCTGGCCGAGTGTCCTACTAGTACTCGATCAATCAATCCGTCTCCTTCTCTGGTGAACGTGCTGTATAATATTGCCAGATGACAGTCGCCGGCATTCGCGGGTCCCTTTACTGCAGTTTACTATGCGCAGTAATTTACGAGTACGGTGTCGGATAACACGTCCTAAAACGATACCTAAAATGTCCTACTTGTCCTAAAACTCTCCCGAAAATTACCGAAAGATGTCCTAAAACTTGTATAATCCTTCGTAACAGAATAAAATTAATTACGTCCTACCCGCTGTCCTAAAACCTAGATTTATGAATATGACGCGTGTTATTGGTGACCACAATGTTTGTTACGCGTAATTTAAAACGACACCAACGTTTGTTACACGTATTTACGGGCCCATCCTGGCCATTCATGGTATGCCAGACCCCATAGGTCAGGATTGCCAGCCATTTCCATTTTTTCAGCCTAAGTGTGAAGCTTGCCATGGACCACGGCGAATATTCGTTCTGCGTTAAGCGTACATGCCCGGAAACGAGCACGATCTACTACAGCTGCAAGAAGTTCCGTGAAGGATGCAAGGCAAGATTGATTGTGCGAGGTGGAGCCGTCGTCGCCGAGAAGAGTGCGCACAGCTGTAAGGATGAGCCGAAGCCGGAAGTGGTGGACGTGCGCAAGGAGATGAGACTGGAACTGCAGCGTTCTAGTATTGCCAAGATGTCAACCCCGCCGGCAGTCCTGTGGCAGGAGGTGTACGACGATCTCAAGCTTCGCTACGGTGGGGAAGGAATTGCGCTCACGATCATCCCTGCGAAGCCGGCCATCTCTATCATCAAGTACACGCGCAAGGACTGTTCTGGCGGTGATGTATTTGAAGCCATTTTGACCGACGCCGTTCGATGCGTGAGCAACACGGATGCGAGGGCCTTTCTTCAGTTCAGCGTGGTCCACCCCACCGCTGCGGGTACCGGAATGCAACGTCTGATCGGTTTGGCCCATCCTGATTTGGCTCGAATTCTCCGATACCCGAAGATCACGCTGTTCATTGACGGAACATTTGCGGTGGTTCCTAAGCCGTTCAGTCAGTGTCTGATTGTGATGGCTTTCGAGCCTTCTGTCGACCTCTACGTGCCTGTTTGCTACGTGCTCATGCAAGGCAAGTCTCAAGACATATACTCGCGGGTTCTAAACGAGCTCGTGATCCTGAGTAACCGCCAGCTGGAGCCCCAAAATGTCACGTGTGACTTTGAGTCCGCCCTCATCAACGCTGTGCTGGAGCAATTTCCGACTGCGAACCTTGTTGGGTGCCTGTTCCACTGGAAACAGGCACATCGTCGAAAAATGCTTGAGCTGCGGCTGCCCGAAGACCAAATCAAGGACGCACTCAGCCCAGGGAAGCTCGACACTCTCACGGTAATCCCGGAGAACCAAATCGCCGAAAAGGTACGGACATTTTTATAACTAATTTTTTGTGTCTGACCTATTATGATAAATGGCTACATTGTAGGGTGTGAGGTACGTGAGGAGTATTGTGGACGAGACCAGCGCGAAAACGAAGTGGAATACTTTTTGGAAGTATTTCCTCAAGACCTGGACGCAGCGATATGATGCCACGACCTGGATGTGGAGGAAATGGTGCGGTGCGGTGTTGACATCGTCAACCGCACCAACAATCCGTTGGAAAAGTACAATCGTGACTTCGCGTCGCGAGTGCGTACGCATCCTAGCCTGCTTACCTTCATCGAAGCCACCAAGCAAGAAGCAGCCCGCTATCTCCGGCGCATTGACGACATCAAGCACGGGATCCAGGCGGCACCGCAGCACGCTCCGCCGGTAGCGCCAGTCATCCCAGCTGGCTACACGGACTTTAAGTAGCGTAGCACGGTACCCAAAACGCTGATAAAGCCTCTGCTAGCAAGTTACCGAGTAATCCCATCTGTCCTAATAGGACAACTCCCAGTACGTAGGTGTCTAAGTGTCCTAATAGGACAACTCCCAGTATGTAGGTATCTACGTGTCCTATTAGGACAGCTCCCAGTACGTAGGCATCTAAGTGTCCTAATTGGACAGCTCCCAGTTATAGTCAACCAGCTCTCAGTTATAGTCGACTAAGTGTCCTAATAGGACAAATCTCCGTTTAGATGAATTGAGGTTGTCCTATTAGGACAGATTTCCGTTGGGGAATCATGGGTGTCCTATTAGGACAGCTCCTAATCAGCCCAGTTGTCCTAAAACGAGCTGTGTTGTCCTAATTATGGTACCGTCTATGAGCAAATTGCAAGTAATATACCGCGGATTTTAGGACAATAGGACACTTTAGGACGTCTGTTAGGACGTGTTATCTTTTACCACGAGTACTTTACGGGTTGGGCTGCTGATCAGACTGACCAGAGAAAGACCAGCGAAATATACATGCCCGACCCTCGGCCTTGCCAGACCCGCAGACGACCCGATTAATATCTAACCATACGAATTAGTCGCTCACAGAGTAACTGAATTACTAGTTGATCACTGACACTGACACTACCCAAACAAGGCCAGCGGGTCGGACACGACACTCGTGCCGACGCGGAAGCTATTAATACGAGAGCTCTCAGAGAGAAGGTCCAAGTGGTTCCCCCACACGTGGTATCTAAAGGAAAACATGCCAAGTTAAACAAAGAACAACGCTTGTATTTGTCATGCAACAATTACTACCACTACCACGTATACCCTTAAAGGGTGCTCTAAGCCTCGCCGTGGGGCAGGCATTGCAAGAAAGAGTCATCCTCGCCGTCTGTATGACTCGTCTTGAAGGGCTTCCGATCACAAACTTGCTTGGTCCGTTCCTCTATTCCGAGCGGAGCTTGCGGTTTGCGTTCGCAGTCGCCGTCGCGCTTGCCGTCGCGCCACCGTTGGAAGGCTGGGCCGGGTAGCCATTGTTCACGACGGTGGCGGGGGCGCCCACGCTCACGCCGTTGTAGCCGACCACACCTGGAGCTCCAACACTCACAACCCCGGCACACCAACGCTAACACCAGGGCTGACGACGCCAGGTCCGTAGGCTCCCGTACCGCCCACTCCGACGCTCGCAACGCCGGGGATGCCGACACCGACGCCCTCCGGGCCAGAGAAAAACGTCTCGGCCACCTCCTTCTCCGCTCTCACTCCGCTTGAGATGGCGACGGCGGCGACGACGCACATGGTGAAGATCTTGCTGCTGCCGAACATGGTCGCTGAGAGAACTTGGCTCGGTAGTTGGAGCTTGAGTGAGTGAATTCGAGAATGAACGATACGCTGCAGTGCCTGCGTGCTTGACTTGGGTGCTTAGCTTGTCAAGGATCCCATGCCTATCCGCCGACGAATGTAGTGGCCTGGTCAGAGGGCTACTAGATGTGGAGAGCGGCGTGAACAGTCGTTGAGCTCCATGCACGGCCCACATCGCCAAGCAGCCCCACATCAACTTGCAGCAGCCAGTTTGTCCGGTAAGACGTCGTTGTGGTCAACATCCGCTGGCGAACGGACGCGGACAACCTCCAGATGTCAGGGAAACGAGTGGCCGATCAACCCGAAGGTGGAGTTTACGGACAGCAAAGCATATTATAGTCGATTCTTGGAACAGCTTCTTCATAGAGTGCGAGCGTTTTCGTGGCTCTCAGAACGCGGTGGCTTCTGGAACGCGGGAAAGGTTGCTTTTATCGCCGCAATAGGAGGCACAAAACATGGCTTGGCCGCATGCACGTATTAAATGGTAGGTTTTTACTGTAGGGTACGGCGGTCTTGCGGCAAAATCCACTCAACACGGCCGATCACGACGAACTTGTGAGTTCGTTCGCAGCAAGGGACACAGCTTTGAGGCGGTTGTCTGTTTCCACCACCACGCTGTGCCCCGCTGTACATGTAGTGCGTTCATGTGGAGTTAGTTAGTCGCTCACTCCGGCGGACGCTTAGTCACGACTGCTGCAACGTTGCCGGGCTAGGTCACACCGTTCTTATCCGATGTTTGAGATTTGTATGGATACGGTGATACTGAATTTTGTATGCTCCATGTTGAAGTGATGTATCATTCTCCCACGCCAAGAAGTTGGCGATCTCTAGCGCCGATTTTCTGCCTTAGCGGATGGTCCTTGCGGTCAGCGCCACCAAGCTGTTTTGTTGCGAGTGGCGTCGACTAGCGCCGCAATGGCTTGGCGGCCGAGCTGTCCGCTGAGCTCCTCGCTGCACGCGATCAGTGGCCGCCCAGCTGCCGAGATCTCTTGGCGCAGGACGGCATCCGGCTGAACCAAGAGCCACTCGTACGCCTCTAGGCTGTTGCCCTCCCCACTGCCTGCGTCTTTCCGCAGCCAGATGCCTCACTTGAGCTGCGGGTCACCAGACGAGCAGCAGCAGGAGGTCGTCGTCACTTGACGGCGAGAGCGTCCCCGCTGCTCATTTCGAAATCCACTTCCAAGCGAATTATCGGTCTTCAGCTTCTTCTCAAGACCCCTCCAACGTACAAGACCTCCACTCGCAGTATTCGACCATGGTCAACCGAAGCAACCTCGCCACACTACTCGTCGCCGTCGTAGCCTGTACGAACGGAGCTCTCGCCGAGCAAGAGGCAGCCCAGTTCGGTTTCGGTGGTTTCCCCGGCATGGGCGGCATGGGCGGCTTGCCTGGAATGGGTGGCGGCATGGGTGGAATGGGAGGCATGTCGAGCCTCATGAAGATGATCCCAGGCATGGGCGGCATGGGTGGAGGAGGAGGCATGGGTGGCCTCCTGGCATGGGCGGCGGTGGCATGAGTGGAATGTCCAGCTTGATGAAGATGATCCCAGGCATGGGCGGCGCTTCCTCTGGCACGAGCAGCGGCGGCGGTCTGTCGGGCCTTAGCAGCATGATGTCAGGCATGGGCGGCGGCGGCGCCTCGGGCACCACCAGCAAGTCGACCACAGGAACGGGAGCTGGTTACAGCGCGCCAGGCACGGTGCATGCTCCTAGCATGGGCGCAGCGGGCACGGGAGCCACTGGAGCTGCCCCAGCTACGGAGCTGTTGGTGCCACCGGAGCAGTCCCATCGGTCCCCGCCGCTCCTACTGCCGCGGCTATGCCTGCTGCTGCTGGAGCCGCCCCCGCCACTGCCTCCTACCCTGCTGCTGCCGCCGCTCCTGCCGCCGGCGCCGTCCCTGCTGCTGGCGCGACTCCTGCTATCCCCGCGGCAGGAGCCGTCCCCACTGCCGGCGCAGCGACGCCCGCTACTGGCGCTGCTCCTGCCCAGACGTACCGCCGCAACCTTCGGGTTGTATAAGCATGCACATGCGTCCTGAAGAAGCTGTCTGTCAGTTAGTCAAGTTTGCACGGATGTAGTGCGTTACCTAAATAAGATGAATGTATCACTGAGGTTCCACTTCTACCTCTGTAGCAATTGTGTTATAACTGTCTGAGTTTGCATTAAAACGAGACCGTCCCGATCCCCACATCAAGGCTTGCACCTTAGCGTAAGTGTAGATGCAGCTAAACCAAACTTCGGAAGCGCTACCCAGTCCACCACCACCTGGAGCTTCATCCAGCTCCACAACGGATGCTATCACGAATCTGAGTATGATCTGACTGCGCCCCGAAAAACGAAGTAAGACGTGGTTGGAGCAACGAGCAAGATATGTCCGTAGTTTTATTGCACGCTAGCCTACTATGCCAAGGGTTTCTCGCGCTAAATGCAGCGTCTTCACCATATCGTAGGTACCGATAAACAGCCAGTTATTGCCTAGGGTAGGGCGTTTTGCTGTTAGTGAAATTTACTAGACACTAACTCACTGCTAGCTGTACGCTTGCTGACTGTTAGTTGACGAGTTAGTTACAAGAGAATAAAAATGATATATATATTTACCTTACATTTAATGTATTCTTACCTACTAAACATTCTAAACAGTGTTTAGAGTCTAAAGTTTAGTATACACTCTGCGTCCTTGAGACCCATCTTCTTAAGCGAAATATATTCGGACCAGGCCGAATTCAGCTCTGCGTCTTCAAATTCATCGATCATCTCGATCGGAGTGTGACGGACCAGGCTCCAGGTCGGTCTTTCCCACCCTACCCATTTTATTATCTGCATATCAACAGTCAATATCGAATCAAAAGCGTCTTATCTCTTCAAATATAAAACCAAAAGAATCGGGACGGTGTAGATAAAGTTATTGATGTGTAAAAATCCTTAGCAATTTCCAATTTTGTGGAAAAACTAGTTATACTCGTTCGGCAAATACATGTTAGCAAAATTTACTAGACACTAACTAGCTGTTATCTACACATACAGCTGACAGTTAGTGTATAGGGAGTACGCTACTATTGCCTCAAGGTTTTCTTTTACATTTTAATCCGTACTTTTAGGTAACTTGCAAGAAAGTAAAGATATGTGAGTGGCCTTTCCCGAAAAATCTTTTCCGTTTAGCTCAGCCCGCCGTCAAGAGCCGAAGCAATTCTTAAATGTCAAAATATTACCTCGAACCACTTATACCTTCAGCGAGCTTGACTTCACACCGTAACGTCTTCTCGCAGGGTGCATTCGGCTAAGGATCTTTGCCTTATGAATACTTAGCAGGTTGTAAGGTTGAGACAGAACTGCCATATTGACGCTCTTGTGGCCAAACAATACAGCGAAGTCGCTCGTGCAGCACCACCACCGATCAATTCGTAAGAAGACATTTAACGAGCTGGCTTTTTTTGTTTATGGCTCGAAGTGTGGCCTAATAGGACTTTACGAAAAATTATCGTTAGGGTGCTGGTAAAAACGTTCCTAAAAAGTGCTCTAAAGCACCTCTAATTTTCCTAAAAAAATTGTAAGATACCGCAGTATCTTACGGTTTTTAGGACACAGGTTAGAACATAACTGTAGAGAAATTAGAGCAAACGGATTAGGACAATACAAGTAGATTAGGACAATACAAGTAGCTGCAGGGAAGTCAAAGAACTATTACCAGGTTTAACACTGATTAGCTATTGACTGGAGTGATAAGTCGATCACTCAAACTCGTCGTACCGGCCCGGGATGCGTGGCTCTACGTAGGGAGCGTGCTGCGGCGGATCACGACGATGGTGCTTGATGTCGTCGATCATCTGGACGTAGCGACGGGCGTCTGCCTTCGCCGTCTCCACGAACACGAGCAGGCTTGGGTGCGCAACCGAGAACAACTCCCCGAACGCGCGGTTATAGCGTTCGAGGGGGTTGTTCGTGCGGTTTTGAAGATCGATTCCCGCGTCCGCCATGCTGTTCACGTTCCACAGATCCGCGCCGTAGCTGTTGAGCCATGTACTCTTGAAGTAACGCCAAAAGGCGTCCCACTTTGTCTTCGCGCCAGTCTCGTCCATCAGGCTACGCACGTAACGAATACCCTAAATTGAATAAATCAATTTTTAGAACACATAAAAATTAGCATGTACTGTTTCAATTTTAGAACTCGGAAATAACGTACCTTTTCAGGGATTTCGTCGACGGGGATGACTGTGAGGACGTCAAGCACATCGGGCGCGAGAGCCGCAGCAATCTGGTCGAGCGGAATACGCAGGCCGAGCATATTGCGTCTAAGTGCCTGTTTCCAATGAAACAGGCACCCGACGATCTTGACTAGAGGAAACTGCCCCGTGACTGCGTTCATGAGCCCGCGCTCGAAGTCGCAGGTCACCGTGGACGGCTCCATCAGACGGCCAGTCTGGATAATGATGTAGTTCAGCGCGCTCCAGTAAGCATCCTGCTGCTTGGAGTCCATGAGCACATACATGGCCGGTACGTAGAGATCGACGCCCGGGTCACGCACCATGACGATGAGGCACTGCGAGAAAGGCTTCGGTACCATCTTGAAGGTGCCGTCAATGAAAAGAGCAGTGCCCGAGTAGCGCAGCAGCCTCACGAGTTCGGGATGTCCAAATCCGAGAAACCGGTGTTGTCCACACCCAGTGGTGTGGACAACACTAAACTGCAAAACGGTCTTGGGTCTTCTTGGGCCACGTTGCGTAGCGGAGCGCTCTCGATCGCTCGAAGTGCATCACTACCGGTGACTTGCGCGCGAGTGTACTTGATGATGGAGATCCCCGGTTGCCTGGCGATGGTGCTGAGCGTAGCGTCAGGGTGCGCTTCTCTCATGCTAGCCATGACCCGCTCCCATACCATGCCAGGCGGCAAGGATAGGTTCGACAGGCAGGCAGCCTGGAGGGCGGTGCGCATTTCGCCTCGCACATCGGTGACTTCAGGCAGCTTTTCGACGCGGCAGGTGTGGTCGTTGCGAGCTCGGATCGTGTCGTCACGGATGATGAGTCGGGCCTTGCAACCACCCTTGCCGTCAGGGCCGCGGTGGCGGATGCAGACCCAATAGGTGGTGTTGGTCTCCTCGACCTTGCGCTGACAGTAGAACTTGTACCCGTTGTGCTCCATTGTAGAAGTCAGAATGTCACATGAGCGAGCGGGGAGGTTTAGAACGTCTAAGTGTTGGTTGGCTCTGAATAGATCCAAAAATGACTTGGCTAAAGTATGGGACGGTAAATTACATTACTGGTAATTTAAACAATTTTTAGGACAAATTCACCTAAATCGTGTAATTTACGTTAGGACATTTAGGTCAGTTTAGATCGGTATTAGGAAGTTTTATCTGCTACCATCGTTAGGTGACGGAGATTCACAATTACTCGAATCACCGTGGAGTTTTAGCTGACATTATCCCCTCACTCGATCCATGCCAAGTCACGCGGCAGTAGTGTACTTCAAGAGTAGTGAAGTACATAAGCAGCAGGGGTAGAAGTGGAACCTCAGTGATTCATTCATCTTATTTAGGTAACGCACTACATCCGTGCAAACTTGACTAACTGACAGACAGCTTCTTCAGGACGCATGTGCTTGCTTATACAACCCGAAGGTTGCGGCGGTACGTCTGGGCAGGAGCAGCGCCAGTAGCGGGCGTCGCTGCGCCGGCAGTGGGGACGGCTCCTGCCGCGGGGATAGCAGGAGTCGCGCCAGCAGCAGGGACGGCGCCGGCGGCAGGAGCGGCGGCAGCAGCAGGGTAGGAGGCAGTGGCGGGGCGGCTCCAGCAGCAGCAGGCATAGCCGCGGCAGTAGGAGCGGCGGGGACCGTTGGGACTGCTCCGGTGGCACCAACAGCTCCCGTAGCTGGGGCAGCTCCAGTGGCTCCCGTGCCCGCTGCGCCCATGCTAGGAGCATGCACCGTGCCTGGCGCGCTGTAACCAGCTCCCGTTCCTGTGGTCGACTTGCTGGTGGTGCCCGAGGCGCCGCCGCCGCCCATGCCTGACATCATGCTGCTAAGGCCCGACAGACCGCCGCCGCTGCTCGTGCCAGAGGAAGCGCCGCCCATGCCTGGGATCATCTTCATCAAGCTGGACATTCCACCCATGCCACCGCCGCCCATGCCAGGGAGGCCACCCATGCCTCCTCCTCCACCCATGCCACCCATGCCTGGGATCATCTTCATGAGGCTCGACATGCCTCCCATTCCACCCATGCCGCCACCCATTCCAGGCAAGCCGCCCATGCCACCAATGCCGGGGAAACCACCGAAACCGAACTGGGCTGCCTCTTGCTCGGCGAGAGCTCCGTTCGTACAGGCTACGACGGCGACGAGTAGTGTGGCGAGGTTGCTTCGGTTGACCATGGCCGAATACTACGAGTGGAGGGCTTGTACGTTGGAGGGGTCTTGAGAAGAAGCTGAAGACCGATAATTCGCTTGGAAGTGGATTTCGAAATGAGCAGCGGGGACGCTCTCGCCGTCAAGTGACGACGACCTCCTGCTGCTGCTCGTCTGGTGACCCGCAGCTCAAGTGAGGCATCTGGCTGCGGAAAGACGCAGGCAGTGGGGAGGGCAACAGCCTAGAGGCGTACGAGTGGCTCTTGGTTCAGCCGGATGCCGTCCTGCGCCAAGAGATCTCGGCAGCTGGGCGGCCACTGATCGCGTGCAGCGAGGAGCTCAGCGGACAGCTCGGCCGCCAAGCCATTGCGGCGCTAGTCGACGCCACTCGCAACAAAACAGCTTGGTGGCGCTGACCGCAAGGACCATCCGCTAAGGCAGAAAATCGGCGCTAGAGATCGCCAACTTCTTGGCGTGGGAGAATGATACATCACTTCAACATGGAGCATACAAAATTCAGTATCACCGTATCCATACAAATCTCAAACATCGGATAAGAACGGTGTGACCTAGCCCGGCAACGTTGCAGCAGTCGTGACTAAGCGTCCGCCGGAGTGAGCGACTAACTAACTCCACATGAACGCACTACATGTACAGCGGGGCACAGCGTGGTGGTGGAAACAGACAACCGCCTCAAAGCTGTGTCCCTTGCTGCGAACGAACTCACAAGTTCGTCGTGATCGGCCGTGTTGAGTGGATTTTGCCGCAAGACCGCCGTACCCTACAGTAAAAACCTACCATTTAATACGTGCATGCGGCCAAGCCATGTTTTGTGCCTCCTATTGCGGCGATAAAAGCAACCTTTCCCGCGTTCCAGAAGCCACCGCGTTCTGAGAGCCACGAAAACGCTCGCACTCTATGAAGAAGCTGTTCCAAGAATCGACTATAATATGCTTTGCTGTCCGTAAACTCCACCTTCGGGTTGATCGGCCACTCGTTTCCCTGACATCTGGAGGTTGTCCGCGTCCGTTCGCCAGCGGATGTTGACCACAACGACGTCTTACCGGACAAACTGGCTGCTGCAAGTTGATGTGGGGCTGCTTGGCGATGTGGGCCGTGCATGGAGCTCAACGACTGTTCACGCCGCTCTCCACATCTAGTAGCCCTCTGACCAGGCCACTACATTCGTCGGCGGATAGGCATGGGATCCTTGACAAGCTAAGCACCCAAGTCAAGCACGCAGGCACTGCAGCGTATCGTTCATTCTCGAATTCACTCACTCAAGCTCCAACTACCGAGCCAAGTTCTCTCAGCGACCATGTTCGGCAGCAGCAAGATCTTCACCATGTGCGTCGTCGCCGCCGTCGCCATCTCAAGCGGAGTGAGAGCGGAGAAGGAGGTGGCCGAGACGTTTTCTCTGGCCCGGAGGGCGTCGGTGTCGGCATCCCCGGCGTTGCGAGCGTCGGAGTGGGCGGTACGGGAGCCTACGGACCTGGCGTCGTCAGCCCTGGTGTTAGCGTTGGTGTGCCGGGGTTGTGAGTGTTGGAGCTCCAGGTGTGGTCGGCTACAACGGCGTGAGCGTGGGCGCCCCCGCCACCGTCGTGAACAATGGCTACCCGGCCCAGCCTTCCAACGGTGGCGCGACGGCAAGCGCGACGGCGACTGCGAACGCAAACCGCAAGCTCCGCTCGGAATAGAGGAACGGACCAAGCAAGTTTGTGATCGGAAGCCCTTCAAGACGAGTCATACAGACGGCGAGGATGACTCTTTCTTGCAATGCCTGCCCCACGGCGAGGCTTAGAGCACCCTTTAAGGGTATACGTGGTAGTGGTAGTAATTGTTGCATGACAAATACAAGCGTTGTTCTTTGTTTAACTTGGCATGTTTTCCTTTAGATACCACGTGTGGGGGAACCACTTGGACCTTCTCTTTGTAGATTTTCGTACATGTAGCTTCAAATGTTTTTGCGTGCGTATTGCATGCAGCATACATGTACATGTATCATGGATTGCTTCGCAATTGTTTGTGTAAGCACAGCTTGTGGAGGAATTGCCCCCGGGACGGCTTCTTTTGCCCATGCGCACGACGTCATTGCCACGCCCTTGTTGTCATTGCTCTGCGCATCCTCCTTGTAGCGTAACGCATGTCACGGGTGACAAGTTTTGGTGCGACCAGAAAGACCTTTAGCTAGTTGGGCAGTTCAAATCTCACTTCCAAACCTCCCAGCCTCCGTGCGAACCGCTTCATTATTCTGCAACTCAAACTCAAGATGATCAGCACAAAACTCGCCTTCTTCACGTCGTGCATCGCTATGCTGACAGCCCCCGCTGTTAGCACTGTGTACATCAGCACCCCGCCCAACAACTGCAGCGCCTACGACGAAAACGACGTGGACACTTCTGCCTGCTTGGCGAACAAGATCAACGAAGGCGGCCTGGGGATCCTCGTCATCGACCAGCAAGTGAGCTTCCACCCTGGCGGATCACTCGCCATCGCAACTGCCAACGACGATGCCGCTCGGATCGCTGCCTTCATCTCCAACCACACGTCCAAGCTGGACCAAGTCGTGCTCACGATGGACTCGCACCAACGCTACCACATCGCGCACGGAATCTTTTGGCAGAACGCCACGGGTGACTCACCGGAGCCGTACACGACCATCTATTCGCAGAACATCTCGGACGGCGTCTGGATGCCGCGTGACGCAAGTCTGCACGACTACGTGCTGGCATACACGGAGTCGCTGGAGGCCAGCGGCAAGTTCTCACTCACGATCTGGCCCGAGCACTGCCTCATCGGCTCGCACGGCCACAGCATCGTCACGAACGTGCTGGACGCCGCCTTGAAGTGGACCAAGGAGTCTCTCAAGCCGATCCAGTACGTCATGAAGGGCAGCAACCCGTTCACCGAGCATTACTCTGCGCTGAGGGCGGAGTACGAACTGCCCTACGACCCGTCCACGAGGTAAGACGCGATGGAGTGTTCTGTACTGTGTTACTTCTCGCTAATCGCACTCCGCTGGGGATCACGTGGACAGCCTCAACACGGAGCTCATCAAGACGCTGCAGCGCTCGAACAAGCTTGTGATCGTGGGCGAGGCGCTCTCGCACTGCGTGAACTTTACGGTGCGCGACCTGGTGAAGTCGTGGCCCGTCGATCGACTGGGTGACCTCGTCATCCTCACGGACTGCTCGTCGCCCGTGGCTGGGTACGAAGCGGAGGCAGAGGTACAGTACAATCAGAGATCCCTATGCGGTGTAGTAGATGTACTAACGGGGTCTTGTGTTGGCAGCAATTCCTGAGCGACATGGAAGCTCTCGGACTCACGCTGACGACGTCCACCGAGTTTTACGCGTAGATCACCAGTAAAAATACCTTCAACTTGACTTTCTTTTGACGTAGTAGCCCTTGCATGCATGTACAGTACATGTACCCTCCTGAAGTTGTTTGATGCGGTCTCGCAGGTGCATGCAAAACCCGCAGGACGTTTTCGTCGGCAGCGGCGGCGGGAGTCCTTGCTGCTTGCCAAGCGTGCCGCTGTACCGCACAGAGACCGTGCTGACGGGTGCAGAGCGCGTGGCAGCGAGGGCTGCACTCCAGTCCTGCCCCGTGCCATCGTATCGTCACGACGCAGGGGCCAATGAAAGACACACGTCACCCCGCCACTTCCGGCGTTCAATTGTGCCGCGACGGCGCCAACACCACACAGCAATGGCCAGCACCCCCGCAGCCTTGTCCCTTCAAGGCGCTCATACACTTCCGACGACGAGTCTTCGTCTCCGTTAAGTCAGATTGATGTGTCAACCGTTACAGGCCCATCCCCTTTTACGTCCAACTATATTAACCTCCTACAACGTTTACGTAGCTCTTCACGTTTCTCTTCTTATCTCTATGCCAAGCACCTTCCACAACATATACCTTGCTTAACTGCATATCCGATTTGGCAGGGATATTTACGCCCCCCCTTCACGTGCGTCATTCCGCAAGTCTCCTCGTAGCGCCCAAGTGGACTCCTCCTTCGACCATGGCGGAGGCAGCAGCACCAGCAGCAGCGGCGCCCGCGGGCGGCCAGCCGGAGGCCGCGGCCAACACCAAGTACTACATGAAGAACGCCGTGTTCTCCATGCTGTCGCTGTACCTGGCGCACCAGTTCGCGGGCTACATCTCGAACCGCGAGGACCCCGTGGCCTGCGAGCTGCACGTGAATGACCACTCGTGGTTCGGCGAGAAGCGCTACGAATCGCTGCGCTTCTTCGACCCCAAACACACGCACCACGAGACGCAGTACGTGGCCATGCGCGACGGCGTCGACCTGGCCGTGGACACGTACCTGGCCGACTACCTTTGGGACAGGCAGCAGAAGGTGCCCACCGTGCTCTTCCCCACGCGCCACGGCCGCGGCTACACGCTCGACTTCCCCTTCAACATCTTCACGCGCTACGAGCGCAAGTTCACCAACCCGCGCGTCAACGCCTACGTGCAGCGGTTCGTGACCAACGGCTACGCCTGGGTCTCGGTGGACGTACGCGGCACGGGCGCCTCGGCCGGCACCAAGGAGCTCGACTTCGCCGACGCGGAGGTGAAGGACGCCTACGACGTCATTGAGTGGATCACGCAGCAGCCCTGGAGCAACGGAGAGGTGGCCACCTTTGGCCAGGGCCTGGACGGCGTCGGCGCGCTGCTGGTCGCGGCCAGCGGCCACCCGGCGCTCAAGGCTGTGTCGGTCAACAGCGCGCCCGTGGACGTGTTCCAGGACGCGCTGTTCCCGGCGGCGTGAAGAACGAGAAGGCGCTGAACGACTGGGCGTCGTTCACGGGCGCTACCGACCGCCAGATCCGCTGGGACTCGATCCCGACCTTCAAGCCGCGCCTCATGCTCAAGCACTTCGGCGGCAACGTCTACCGCGTGGACGACGACGACGCCAAGTTCGACAACTACATCTACCAGCACACCAAGAACGCCGACCTCGCGCAGGAGCTCAAGGACGTGCACTACCGCGACGACAAGCTGGCTTCTGTGGGTGTGACGGCCGAGCAGCTGGACGCCATCCGTCACCTCGGCGCGATTGCGTCTTCCGGCGTGGCCCCTGCAGACTTCCGCCGGTTTCTTCGACATGGGCGTCGCGCGCTCCAGCATCCTGCTCTTCAAGTACCTGACCAACACGCTGGACGCCGACACTGCATCGCTGCTGCCGGAGCTGCCCAAGGAGGCGCTGGAGGCTATCGAGAAGGACGCGACCCACCACCGTCTGACGCTCGGCCCGTGGAGCCACGTCGGCGTCGACAACGCCGACCCGTTTGCTGTGTCCAAGCAGAAGTGCTTCTACCACCTGGACGAGGTGAGCCGCTTCTTCGACCACCACATGTACGTCAACCGCCGCAAGATCACCAAGCTCGAGGACGAGCTTCCCGTGCACTACTTCACCATGGCGCACAACCGCTGGAAGGAGTCGAGCTCGTGGCCGCCGGCCTACATTAGCGACGAGGTGTTCTACCTTGGCGCTGGCCAGGAATTCCAGGCCGAACCGGAGTCGGAGGCGAGCGAAGTGACCCGCAACGTGACCGTCAAGCCCTCGCTGGACGCTGTCTCGCGATGGGATATGCTGGACCACCTCTTTGGCCTGCGGCCGATGTACTACCACGACCGCGCGCCGCTGGCCGACCAGTACACGACGTTCCTGACGCCGGAGCTGCCGCTGACGGAGATCACGGGCGAGGCCGAGCTGCGTCTCTTCTTCTCGGTGGACAAGCCGGACGTGAACCTCGTCGCCTACCTCGAGGACGTCGACTACACGGCCCCGTTCCCGAACGAGAACAAGCGTCCGGGTGTCACGTACATCACGGAGGCGCTGCTCAACCCCGTGCACAAGACCATCCGCCCGGACTCGAGCGTGCACTCGTTCAAGCGCGCGGACTCGCGTGAGATCGTGCCCGGCCAGGTCTACGAGGCCGTCTTCCGCTTCGAGCCGACCTCGTACGTGGTCAAGCGCGACCACCAGATCCGCGTGTCCGTGGGCGTGGCCAGCCCGCCGGACTTCGGCTCGGCCGGCGAGAAGGAGGCCACCAAGCTGACGATCCACTTCGGCGGCAAGTACCCGAGCAAGCTCACGCTGCCGTCGTACACCGGCATCTACAACGCCAACATCGTGCCGCGCGTTGAGGCGGTGGACGACCTGGAGAGTATCCCGACCGAGTCCTCCGAGGAGAAGCCCACGGAGGAGGAGGAGGCCGTGGACGAGTTCGCCGATGAGCCTGAGGCCAAGGACGAGCTGTAGGTTTGTATTAGGCACGAGTCATTCAGTGTCAGTGAAGGCGTTGGTTTGCAACCTCAAATACATAGATCGATGATTGATAAGCTTTCGTGTTCTACCGGTGGTAGTTAACGACTTTCCCTCAGCCGGAGAGCAGGATTTGTACGCTGACGACGACCTGCGTCACGGTGTCGAGCACTGGAGCGAGTTCGTACGTCACGACGGGGAAGCTCTTGAGCTGCGGCTTCAACGCTATCAGCATGGCATCCACATCTACCAGGCCGTTGTGTTCGTCCGCGAAGCACGCGTGGAGTTGGGCCCATTCATCAACACCCAGAGAGATCTCAGCACCTCCAGATCCAGTACCAAGCGCCTGCTCGAGCTGCCGTCTTGACAGCATCTTCTTGCCCTTGCATCGGTCCTCAACACCAAGCGTCGTCAACGCCCCGAACAACGCGTGACTGGCCCGGGCCACGTCAACACGCCAGGCCGCGTCCACGAACTCCCACATCAACTGTCGAACTTTCAGGAGGATCGACGGTGACAGCGTTGACTCGAATGGAGACTCGGCCTCGTCCTGGGAATCCGAGCCAGTGTCCACTTCGACGGAGTGCTGGCGGGTGTCAATGACGCCTGTGACCACCTCTTTCCGCGAGTAAACGCTCTGCAGGTCCGTCCGCAGCTTGCCGAAGACTTCAGCTTCGGTGCGTCCAGCAGGCAGCTCGATCTTCTTGCCGATCCACTGCACGAAGTGGTCGCAGCTCATCTCGTGCGCAGTGGCCCCAGAGATCTGAAAGGCCCAGCGATGGCCCTCTTCGTCCATGTAGAGCGAGTGCACGGTCAAGTTCGAGGCGGAGATCGGGTGCAGCTCGGCGAGAAGAGCGCGCGAGCTGAACGCTCTTGAGCACACGTTGACAGGCTGGGAGAATGATCCGAGGTGGCCGCGCGCAGTGAGCGTGAGCGACGCGGCAGCCTTCGGGGCTTGTCGGGAGAGCTCCAGCATACGCTGCATCTTGTGGGCTCGAGTAGATACCGTGATGAGGTCGTGGCAAACACCCAAAGCACCGGAGATCTGCCGTGTCAAGATGGGCAGAGTGCTGAGCTGTTCACTTCGAGCACCTGCAGCCACCGCAGGGTGGTCACGAGGGAATAAAAGCACCAAGACACCGACGATCTCTTGGCCGTAGCTGCCCCACGGGACACGCCACGACTGCGTAGCGAATGAATCCCAGCCGAACATCGGTGCGCGTGGCCTTCATCGTGTACTTGTCCACGCGTGGTCGCACTCGAGATGCCGACGCTGGTTTCGAGCTGCTTCCTCCTTCACGCTTGCGCGTTGAGTCATCTTCGCCGTTGTCGTCTTCGTCCACTTCATCCACGATCCAGTTCTTGACGATGACAGCGCTGCCACGCAGCAAAACTTGCTGGAACAAACCTTCGCCGGTTGGTACGCGCATGGTCTGGTCCGTCACCACCGACAGCTTCCGTGACTGAGCTCCCAAGGACGGGATGAAGCTCATGCTGCTGCCTCCTCGAGCGTCCGTGGCCAGGTGGTGGATGTTCGTGGCCGAGCTGTGCGGGGTGGCTCTCGCTGCGTGTGATGCTGCAGCTTGGGGCGAGATCTTGGACGTCCACATTGACCGTTCACGCTCCTTGTCGACAGGGCACGCGTTCTCCTCCCAGAGGAACAGGTGAGCGGTGGTGGTGGCGTCGAAGATGCTGACGCAGGCGTTGTAGACGGCGTTGATGACGCCGATGACGCTCATTTCCTTGAAAAACGACATGGACGCGTCCAGGAGCAGCGCGATCTGCTCCTTCTGGCGCATCATGCGCTGCTTCTCCAGGATGGCGGCCAGGACGCTGCAGCTCTGGCTCTGGACGATGGACAGGAACAAGTCGTGCTGGTCGAACTGGTTCTTGCGGCCCTTGATGTTGACCAGCTGCAGCAGACCCACGAGCTTCTGGCCCGACTCCGCGGCCAATGCTAAGCCACTATCCACTCCACTATTGGCGAGTTTCGCGATTCCCGGGACGACGCCCTCCGAGTCCTCCACGATCAACGGAGCGAACAGCAAGTTGCGCGCTGGAATTCCACTCAGACTGTCCACAAACGCGTTGAACTGCGACGCCTTCCCAATGTCGTTGACGATCGTAAGCTGCTGCGAGCGCACGGCGTCTTCCATCAATGATCCAGCATAGGCCTGTTCCGAGAGAGCGATCCGATAGCGGCGTTTGTGGTGGAACGTCACCAGTTCATGCGTGTCTGGGTCCACGACGTAGACAGCAGCTCCTTCAACGCCGATAATCTGCTCAGCGGCGACGCCGAGACTCACAACGGCCTCGACAAGATCTCCGTCAGCAATGAGCTTCCCCACGTTCCAGCACAGCTCCTGGTTCCTCTGGAAAAGCTGCGAGTTCTCGATGGCCAAAGCGATGAGCTTTGAAATCGTTTGCAGCAAGAACTCGTCCTTCGCTCGGAACGGAGCGCCTCCAGACTTGTTGATCACCTGAACCACGCCCAGCAGCGTGTGCTCTCGAGCAGGGGGCTCGGACTCGTCCTCATCATTCTCCACGTCGTCCTCAGCTTTACCCTTGGCTGCAGTGGCCTTTGGCTTCTCGGAGGCCTTTGGCTTCTCGGAGGAGCCCATGTTGGAGATAATGGGCACCGTCAGCATGCTCTTGGTGCGGTAGTGCGTCTTCTGGTCCCACGCGGAGTTGAAGCGCGGGTCGTCGTAGGCGTCCGAGATGTTGATGGACTGCTGTGTCTCGGCCACTAACCCAACGATGCCCTGGCCGAAGTGGATCGTCATGCCCGTATCTGCCTTCTGCGTAGTCGATCGTCGGTACACTTCGACTCCAGCGCCGCTGATGTCGCTGTGCCAGTTGTGGAGCGTCCGCGTTGCAGTATCAGCAACGAAGAGCGAGCATCGATCCGCGTCCAGAATGCTCTTGGCGTTCTCAATCACGACCTTGCCCAGCTCGTCGAAGTGCAGACACGTGAAGATCTCCGGGGCCAGCTGGATGAACGTCTCCTCGTTCACCTTGTTGCTCTCCACGTCCGTGAAGTACGCGACTTTGGGGAACAATCCGCTCGAGAAGTGGCATAATAGCGTCAGCAGCGCCTGATCCTCGGGCGTGAAGGCGTCGCACCTCTCGAGGGCGATTGAGAGACCCAAAGCCTGCACTTGGGTGAGTTTCCCACACACTTGGACGACAGCCAGCACGTGGTTGCCGTGCAAGATCGGCACCAACAGCGTGGAAGCGTTCGGGTGCACCACTAACCGGTCTGCGTTGTCACTGGCCGTGGAGTAGCTTGGGTGTCGAACCATTTGACCGGCAGGCAGTAGCAGTGGCCGCTTCGTGTGATACACGAACGCGGCCAATCCACACGGCACAGCAGCGGATACCGAGCCAGGAACGATCAACGCGCTGCCCATGGCAGGCAACGCAGAGCGCACCGTCCCCATCTGCGACTTGCTGGCGTCTGCCGCCTTGGGCTCTTCAATGTCTTCAGCCGCTTGACGGGCCGGCATGCGGCACCAGAACTCCTGCTCCGACTTGTCCACGACGAGCACCAGCACTTGCTCCGCCTGCATGAGCTCGCGCGTTTCTTCCGTCAGCGTCTCGGCCAGTTGATACATGTGCGTGCTCTCCGCGACGTGCTGCAGCGAGCGCGCCATGACCTGGAACGAGTGATGCAGCGTCAGCATCTGCGAGCCGCACTGCCGCAGCTCCTGCAGCCACTCGCGCGTACTGCGGTCCAGTGTGTTGTCGTGTAAAGCCACGAGCGGGTGGGTCAGTAGCTGCTCGAACGCCTGCCCCACGTGTGAAGTGAACGACACGGGGGCCAACGAAGTCGTCGATACTGTGATCGCCTCTCGTGGTCGCTCGTTAGAGACGTTGGTACTGGAAGCCCCCGCGGCTGGAGGCAGCGGCAATAACCCCTTCCAAATGTCATCCGAGAAGATGTTCTTCACCTGCAAGCTCTCACGTCGGCCCGCGGTACTGTTAGGAGGGACCACGATGCCTGCGTTGCTGTTCCTTCGATGAGTGATAACTGCAGAGCTTGGTGTGGCTGGCGTACTGCAGTAAAGCTGTCGCGTACGCTGCAGTCGCAGCTCGTTATCCTTCTCCTGGACCACTGAATGCGCCTTCTCCAGCAGACGCTCGAGTCTCGAGAGTTCGTGCGAATAGTTGGCCAGTTGATGAGCGTGACGCTGCTGCAGGTCCTTGCGCTCCTCCTCTGCCTTCTCCAGCTTGAGTGTGTACATCTCGACCAGGTGAGCGTCCTGCGATCTACCGCCACATACACAGCCTTGGGCTTCTTGTGCAGCTCCTGGGGTCTTCACGCGTTGGTTCTTTCGCGGACTTGGGCTGGACGGAGACAGAGGCCGCCGCTGGAGGCCAAACCGCGGCGTGACTGCTCTGCTGTTGTTCCCTCTCTCGTCTCTTGGGCTGGTTGGTTGGGACGGAGGACGCGGCATGGCTGGCAACGAGGCGGTTCGTGGGTCGCTCTTCCCTCCATTGGACGTGGTGGGGCGGATCACTCGCAGCGTTTGCTTGTGCATCTGCACTTCAAGCCGAAGACTGTCGATCAGCAGCAAGTTTTGCTTCTTCTCTTCCGATAGAGTCGCGACCAGTTTGTTCTGCTGCTCCAGTTGCTGGCTGAGCCGCTTGTTCAACGCACGCAGACGTGAGATGACCATGTACGTGTGCTGGTCGTAGTAGATCAGCGTCTGGCGCTCTCGCTCCCTCTTCACGCCCTTGCTTCGAGCTCTTGGCCTTGAAGAGCGGTGGGTATCAACAGCATCCTGCTCGGCTGTGTCTTCGTCGCTGGCGTCTTCTCCGTCCACGCTTCCATTTCCACGACCAATGTCACCCTCAATACCATTTGAGGCTTGCTCCGCTTCATTGTCTGACGGATCATCGCCATTTTCTCCTTCTTCGCCATCGTCAGACTCAAATGAGTCCTCGTACGACTCGGCATCCTCCTCCCTCGGAGGAATTGCAGCTCCCCTCAAACCAGATTTCGGCGTCGAAGCTGGTAAATGCTGCGCCTGCTGATAACTAGGAGGTGGCTGAGGTCTCCTACGAGTCTTTTTCAGGGTCTTGGGGCGGATCTCGACTTCAATCCGCGTCATGCCTCTCTTGCTGTGACAACCTCGCTGCTAGACAACAACTGATGAGACCGACCACTTCCCGAGTAGCTAGAATAGCTACAGTATAGCAGCAAATAGGCCTCTAAAAATGAGCAACGCGAACATACCGTGAGCTCCGACTTGATGGTTTTCGCTGTCGATTGCTTGAACGCCACTCTCTCCTGGACACACATGAAAGCACGGACCACACTCACAAGACCTCGGGGCTTCAGAAACCGTTATTCAGTATACATGTACATGTACAACTTCGCTGCAGACACAACTACGAAGTATTTCGTGCCGCAGCGCAGCAAACAATCCAGTGGTGGCCTTTTAGTCCACTTCGTCCAAGTCCAAGTCCTCCTCGATACTGCTGGCACTGCTCGGGCTGCGCGGACGGCTCCTAACACTCTCACTGGAAGACTGGACGGATGGTGACGCTGGCGGGGACCACGACGATGAAGACGACGACGCGGATGATGATGACGAAGAAGGTAGTGAGAATCCTGAGACCACCTCCACATGGTGATTCGCCTCTTGATCTGGAGCGCTGCTGGTGTCGTGGTGCACTAAATTTCGGACCCCGCTCAGCGTGCGCCGCATCACTTCAAGGAACGTCGGGAAGCCCGACGACGACGACGATCCCGCCGACGCAGACGACGTCCGCTCGTTGTCTCCGTTGAGGCCACTGGACTCCTGCTCCGCTGCACGCGCTCGCAGTCTCTCCTCAGCCTCCGCAACTTCTGGAATCACACCAATGGAGTAGTCCGAGCTGCCATGGCTTTGAGGTGTGCGCGGAGAGGAGATTCGGCCGGACGGTGAAGGTGGGCGATACGCCGATTGCACCATCCGCTGGACGTCGGAGTCTGTGCTGGAATCGTCGTCGCTGTCATCCTCCTCATCGTCGTCACGCCCGAATGAAGTCCCAAAGAAGTCGTCCGATAGAAAGTTGTCCAAGTCCCGCGCTACCGCTCGCTCCTGTTGCGTCGGCCCGCTTTCTTGTGAGTGACTGCGATGGCGATACGAGCTCAGCAGAGGCACACGACTGTGGTCAACGTCATCGTCGGTTGTGTCGGCACTTCTCGAGTCATTGAAGCCGAACGAGCGTCCGATCGGGGGCGTCGAGGGCGTTTGAACGCTGCGAGTGGACACACCCGTGCCTGAACTATTGCCAGCGTCATCGTTGCCCCGGGCCAGCGATGCAAACGAGGCCGGCGCGACGATCGCGTGGATATGCACGTCAATGCTGCGCCGGGGCTGGCTCGAGTCATTTGCCGTGGTCGGGGACGTGGTAATCAGATCGCGGATGGACAGCGAGTTGTCCTGCGCCTCCATAGACGCCGAAACGCTCGCAGCTTGTCGCTGTGCAGATCCCCCGTGGCCATACCGCAACGCCGCCGAACGCCGCTCTTGCTGGCGCTGCGACGTTCCCCTCAGCTCTGGACGCAGCAGCGGATCAAAGTATCGCGCCGAGTCCATCAAAAGCCGGCCGAAGCGGTCAAAAAGCGGTGCCACCAGGTGGGCCACCTCCGACACGTCGCTTTGTGGAGACTCGCCTCCTGCTGCCTGTGTAGCCTCAGTTGGCGAGCCCGTTTCCGTCGCCTCAGCACCAGGTACTGCGTCATCGACTGGATTCGACCGCGATTGGTTCTGCTCTCGCTCTCGGCTTAAATCGCCTTCGCACAGCTCGGCCAGGCGGTCAATGTGAGGCATCATCTCACGCATCAGGTTGCGCACATCCACCACCATACGCCGAACGTCGTTGTCGCCTACTCGCGGCGCGCTCGGCACTCGCGTCGTTGGCACGGGCGACATCCGCTGCATGTTTTGCGTGTGGAGTGTGCGCGTGCGAAAGGCGGCGATGCGGTCCGAGTCGAAGTCGATCCACTCGTCCCACCGCGTGGGCCAGCCATGGTAGTGGATCAGCACTTTGCCGTCGGCGATATCCATCACCGTGGACTCGAGCCACTGGTTCACCGTGTCCTTGACGTCCAGCCACTGGCCCACGAAGAACTGCCTCGGGCCACGCCGTACGGACTGCGCAGCCTGCTCTTGCTCCTCCTCCTGGGTCTCCTCAGTCTCGACTCTCTCGTCCTCCTCTACAGCGGCCCGGCCTTCCTGCTCCACAGCGGCAGTCGACAGCACTGTGCGCATTGTGAGAATGCCCTGCGTGATAGGCTCCAAGTCCACTGCAGGCGTGGCCGGCTCCGACCGTCTCGCGCCCGTTGTGGCCGACGTGCCTAGTCCCATGGCCTCGGCCGCCTCCTGCGGCGACTCGCTCATCTCGTCCAGAATCTCCCTCAGCATGGGCAGCGGCTGTGTGTGCTGGGCCGCTGCACCCGTGGCCGCATTACGCCTCAGGGCCGAGCGCAGGTTGGCCAGGTTCCAGGCCGGGCCGTCCACTTCGCGGCCCACCTGTTGCTGCCGTCGCCTCGGCCCGCGCGTTTGTGCGCCTTCCTCGTCTTCTTCTTGGCCGGCTACAGGCGTCTGTGTCATACTGCTGCTGCTGATTGGGTTACTGGCCGGACGGCCCACCGGCTTGGCCACAAGGTGCACCGTGTGGCCGTCCTTGAGGTCGTACGCGGCCAGCGCGGCCCCGTCCTTCAGCAACTTGCCGCGGTAGATGAGCCGCTGGCGCGCGGCCGGCACCTCCGTCACCTCGGCCACGCGCAGGCGGAAGTCGGCCACCGACATGGAGGGCGCGGCCTCCACGTCGAACACGCGCTCGTCCAGCAGCTTGAGCCGCAGGTGCAGCGCGGCGTCGTCATCCGTCGCCGGGCCGGGCGACTGCGAGTCGTTACGCGGCGTTCCTGGGGACGCAGGCAACGAAGGCGTCCCCGGGGAGGCGGGATATGAAGCGGACATTAGCGGAGAGTCCGGGGGCGTGTAGATCGAAGCCGCGCGCGGAGATTCTGCCGCCGCCGAGGCGTCCGCCGCGCTCTCCATCCCTGACGAAGAAAGCTTCAAGGCGAACTTACTGTGATTTTTTGCTGCTGACGAAAAAGTACGAAAACCTGTGTGATTAGATAATCATCCCTGCGCAGGATTTCACTTCAACTTCAGTATTTTACCCCCAAGTACAGTCCGCAATTGTCGTTGTGGTAGTTCGACCGCATCCATTGACATTTGAATTTTGCATTCATTTCGATCTACATGATCACTGCAATTTGAAGATCCTTTCGTGGCCCTCTACCTATTCTCTCTTACGCTCTGGTCAGACGTAGCTCAGTCGCTCTTCTTGGCAGGCGTTGAGGCACTGCTACTCGCCACGATCTTGAGGAACAGGAGCGAGTACGCAACAGCGACGGAGCCGGCGACCTTGAACTGCAGCTCCTCGCCGAGCTGCGAGATGCCCCAGCCGCCGCTGTACACGCCGAGGATAACGCTGCAGCCTAGGATTGCAGCACTACTCCGTTAGCCATGATCTATCACTTACGGTAAAGTATCATAGCTAACGCACCTCCACCAAGGAACGCCAGCGTGCCGCCGATTCGGTGGCCCGGGTTCTTCCACTGCCAGCTCGTCTTCTTGCCTCCAAAGGTGGTGGCGAGCCCCTGCGTAGCATAACAGTCATTAGCATAACGTGATTGTTGATGCCTTCAGTAAACTTGCGACGCACCCCAAGCATGTTCAGCGTGAACAGCGTCGCCGTCACGCCCGCGAGCCACGAGTGCGTGGACGTAAAGTGCTCCTTGCCGAATGCATTCTTGGTCATGAAAGCCGCGGCGCCTCCAGCACTCAGCAGCAGCATTGCCAGCACCTGCGAGAACATGTGTAGCTTGGACAGGAACACCCTAGCCACAGTAAACAACGCGCAGTCAGCTCACAATGACAGAGGTATCCCACCAATACTTCTTCAACTGCTCACCGAGTCTTAAAGTCCGCCACGGTCTTGCGCTCCAGCATGACGTAGATGCCCCTGCATCAAAATCAGAACCCAAAATTGGTTAGCTATACGCTTATGATGCAGTCAAACATGGATACATCTTTCACGGTCTCACAGCGGGAAGCAGAGCAGGAAGGCGACGGCGTTGGCCGCCGGGTGCACCGCGAACAGCGACGGCGCCGCCGCGCACTTGGCGAGGATCGTGGCGCAGGGCGCTCCCAGCAGGCCGCTCAGCACCAGCAGCTCCAGCTTCTTGGCCATCGTGATTCAGAAGAGGGTTCCGACGGTGCTTGTGACTTGACTTGTGACTTACTTGGCTGCATGGTGCAGCCTGCACCACCACAACGGGTTGTTGGACTGTCTATTTGTATGGGTTACGAGGGGTTACAGGTAGGTTACATTGCATAATCGACGTGTGATTGTGATGTCATCGCTGCATGGCGATCTTCCAGCAGCAGCAGCAGCTTCAAGCTTCATGCCACCTTGGTCAACTTCTGCAGTCGCACATGGCTCTCGCGGCGCTGCAGCACCAGCGACTGGCCCAGCAGCGCCACGTGCGCCGCAATGATGAGCACCGTGAGCTGGAACTGCCGCTCCGGCGAGAAGTTCTTGGCGCCCCAGTCGCTCGTGTGCAGCCCGTAGAGCATGGTGGCGACGCCGCCGACGTAGACCAGCACGCCCGTGAGCACGTGCGTCTCGTCCTTCCACTGCCAGTTGGGCTTCACGCCCTCGAACGTGAGAAGCAGCCCCTGGAACACGTTGAGCGAGAAGAACATGCCCGTCACCAGCGCCGCCCACGAGTGGGGAGTCGCCAAGTGCTGATGGCCAGCTCCACGCTTGGCAATGAAAGCGGTGGCGCCTGCAGCAGTCACCAGCAGCCCAGTCACTACATTGAGCAGCAGGTGGAGCTTGGTCAACCACACTCTGTGCTCACAAACAAGAAGAGCCCGTAACTCGGTCAATACTGCACAGTTCTCAACGCGGAAGCCGTCACCACGAACCTCTTTGCGTGGTTCGTCTCGTCCTTGCGTAGAAGCATCGCCTGCAACGCACTACATGGAATGCAAAACCGCCGGAACACAAGGCGTCAGGGGCTGCAACAACACTCACAAGGCGAGCCTTGTCCTGTACCTGGGCAGACACACGAGCATCGCCAGCGCATTCAGCGCCGGGTGCAGCGCGAACAGAGAACCGTCAGCCACGCAGCGCTCCAGGACGGCGATCAGCGGCAACAGGAACAGCGCCGCCGTCAGCGCCAGCTCCGACGGACCCGCCATCGTGTCAGTCAGTGAGTCAGTCGGTATCAGTAGCGCCTGAGTTTTTGAGCTTTTGACACGCAAACGAAAATGGTGTGGCGTACATCGATGTAGCCATGATTGCGTACCGCGCCAATCGTCTCACTGCGAGAAAACCACTTGCGCCCAGTATGCTTTGGAATGTTCGCGACGTTGCATCTCGAACGTCCCAGAGTACTGTATCCTCGTCACACGTCACAGGTTGTCGGCTCCTGCGGCCACTTCAACATCTCTCACTATTCAATTTGCCTTGGCAACAACAACAACAGCAACAACACAGCCAGTAACCAGTTATTACTGAGCCCACCATCCACCACCACCGCCAAAACAGCAGCCCGACAGCGATGGAGGCCCAGACAACCCACGAGAAGAACCGCCTGCGCGCCATCGAGCTGAAAGTGCAGGACGTGCAGAGCAAGCTCAACTCGAGACTCCCGGCCCAGTTCCGGCACGTGGCCGCGCTCGTGTGCGGCGCCAGAGTGGCGGCTGCAGGCGCTCAAGCCGCAGGACGCCGCGGCCGTCGTCAAGAAGACGCGCCTGGAGCTCGGCGCCTTCGACTACCGCGTGAAGGAGCAGGCGGAGCTGCTGACGCGCTGTCTGCTGGAGCTGGACGACGTGCTGAGCCACGGCGACGCCGACGTCAAGAGTGCGCGCAAGGCGCTGGTGCTGTTCGTGCAGCAGCTGCTGCCCCAGGCCGACGCCTTCAAGGAGCGCAGCGCCAAGCTCAAGCAGTTCGGAGAGGGCCTGCTCGCAGCTTATGCAGAGCAGACATCGGTTCCTCAGACGCCCAGCGACAGCGGCTCCGAGTCCGACGACATGCACGTGAAGGCGCTGTTCGAGGAGAGTGAAAACGAGGAGGAGGGCAGTGTGTCAGAGGCAGGAGAGGACGAGCAGGACGAGCAAGATGACGAGGAAATGGAGGATACCGAAGACGCCAACGAGGACGAGCCCATGGAGCCTGGGGCCGAGGTCGCGGAAGACGAAGAGGCCGACGACGAAGCAGAAGAAGAAGACGATGACGAAGTTCCTCCCCCACAAAAGAAGTCACCGCGTCTCCAGACCACTGATGCTCGGCAGCCTCAGGACATCGACGTCAACTCGCTGCCCGTGTGGCGGCCGTACTACCAGCTGCAGCGCCGACAGGACGGCATCTACATCCTCGCGCGCCTCAACCACATCGACCCGCGCAACGTGCGCGTGCAGTGGAACGAGCACAACGGCGTGCTCCGAGTGAGCGGCTTCCGACTGCCCACGCAGAAGGACATTGTGATGTCGCGCCTCAGCGGAGCGCCGACCTTCGGCCGCTTCGAGATCGCCGAGCAGTTCCCGCGGCACATGCTCAACATGGAGGAGGCCACGCAGCAGATCTTCGAGGACGGCACGCTGCACATTCGCATGCCATTCCACATTGTGCGGCGGCCAGTGCGGCATCACCCGACCTCGTTCTTCCAGCCTCAGGACTGCTTTGTCTGGTAAAGGCGGCAGGCGACAAATTAATTGCTGTACAATAGTATAGGTTCTTCAGTCAACCAGATACTAGCTGAAATACGCTTAAAATTGCTGCGTTGAAAACGGCGTGAATGACTTCTCAATCGATTTTACCCTCAACGTTTTGCTTTCAGTTTTGCTTAAGTAATCCCGTCTCGGCTCATTGAACCGTAAACGTGGAACTACTATCACGCCTGCATGGTGTTGGGGTGTAGTAGGCTTAACAAACCGAGATTTCGTAGTTTCTCGTCTTCCTACTGGAAGATTGGATTAGTTGGATAAGAAAGACGGTGATACCTCCAACCGATTGCTGCGTGTGAGAGGCTTTTGGGACTGAATCCGTTGGTTGGTAAACGGCAAGTCAAAGAGCAATGGGTAGACGGCAATCTCCAAACGCAACGAAGTAACAGAAACCATTTGTCACTGGGATTTTTCTGATGGAAATCCGAGCGTGTTCTGACTGATTTCGCTTTGATGGAGATGAAAACCATTAGAAATACTGATTGGTTGGTGGTGACGTTGACCACCGACCAACAAGTACAAACGCGTGACACAACTTTTCTTGCGCTGGCGTAGCTCAAGGCCAAGATGCAGAAGAGGGCGCTCGTGATCAGCATTCTCGTTGCTCTGGCTTTAGTCGTCGTGGCGATCGTGGTGGCTGTGACGGTCTCTGCGTCTCACGCATCCACCAGCTCGAAGAAAAGTGACGGTGACAAGACCAACTCCCCCGATTCCAAATCCAAGTCGAATGCCAGCGACAAACTCCACAAGTTCAAGAAGGGCAACTCCAGTAGCGGATCTACCGACGAAGTAGAGGAGACGACGGATCCATTGACAGAACACTACGCCGTGTCCGCCTTGGCCATTGGCGACTGGGGTCGAACCATCGCCAAAGACGGCGGTTCCTGCTGTTCGCGTCGCAAAGCCTTCACGGTGCTGGACTACAACGCCATGGAATACGTCGCGATTCTGTTGGGTCAAGCCGCAGCAGCCGCTCAACCTCGTCCGTCCGTCGTGATCGGCCACGGAGACAACTTCTACTGGGACGGGCTGCACGACTCGACGGACCAGGCCTATCGCTTCCAGCAGACGTTCGAGGACAAGTACAACGCCGCCAGTTTGGCTGGAATCCCGTGGGTGAACGTCATGGGGAACCACGACTACGGTGGGGCCAGCTTCGTGTGCTCGAACGGGGAACTGGCCACGGAGTGCGGCTCGACGGCCGAGCTGCTGGCCGCCTTGGACCAGAAGTTCGAGCTGCAGTCGAAGTACGTGAGTCCGCAGGACAACCGCTGGCTCATGCCCGACCACTTCTTCGTGCACTCCATCGTCGACCCGGCCTCGAACGTGAGCATCGACATCTTCAACCTCGACACGAACGACGCGGACACCCACGGAGCGCAGCAGATCTGCTGCCAATGCTATGGATACTCGGGCAAAGACGACGACGCGTGCGAGAACGTGAAGCGAGGTGACTCACTGTGCTCTGGAGGGAACAATGCCATGTTTGACGCGTGTATGGACAAGCTCCAGGCCTGGGGCGTAGACTCGCGCAAGAAACTCGTCGAGGCCGCGAAGGCCTCGACTGCCACCTGGAAGATCGTCAATACACACTACTCGCCTTACAACCACTACGCTCCTGGTCCGGCGGAGAAGTGGCGCGAGTTGTTGGACGGATTGGGCATCCAGCTCTTCCTCTACGGCCACACACACGGCGAGAAGCACGACTACACGGCGTTTAAGACGCATTTCATTGAGAACGGAGCGGGAGGAGGCATCCAGAACGAGTCTCCCAGTGGCATCCCGCCGTATGCCGAGGACTATGTGGAGAATGTGTGGTCTGCTGGCCACTACCCATACGGCTTCTTCTCGCTGAATGTGTCTCCCACGTGGTTGAAAGTGAGCTTCAACACGTTCGACGATAGCTGGTCCATGACGAAAGACTTGGACGCGACGGTAGTCGGGGGGATTGCTATTAAGCATTGCTGGTACATCCCGCAACATGGTGGAAAGGGCAAAAGCTGCGAGGATGCGGAACTGCAGTCGGCGAGTGCGGGCTCTGTCTAAAGCTTAGTGGAAAGTCTAGGACACATTTGAGGATTTTGATTGAGGACACATTTTTTTTGCGGTGCCTAGGACAGAGAATTAATGTAAGATGAACATTTAAAATCGCGTCGCTTTTGCAGCTAGCTCAAGTGTTTCTCCCCCCCAGAGTTTTCCAAAGCTTCCCAGAAACTAGCAATCTAAATTGTTGGTCTGATGAACGATTGGGCAGCATTTTGCAATCTGGCAATTATCTCACAAAAAAAGGTTGACAGCCTGAACCAGTGTGCTACCGATGACACTGGTATGAATCAATAAATATATTGGCTGTAGCGAAGTAAAGGTGCGATTGAGGTGGACTGCATTGTACAATAGCATACCGATTCTTCTAGCTGCAAATAGGCATCAGCCAGGGTTCGCCTTTTTAAGTTTGTTGAGTATTGTCTGTTGATATATGAGACCGCGTCAAACAAAATGATGCTTACGAATCATTTGGAGTTTTCGAGATATTCGCGTTTGAAGTTGACCAATCAAATTTCGTACCTAAACGGACATCAAAAATTGTAAAGTGAAAATCACTCGTAGAAACCAGAAACACTCTATGTCGCTTGCTTTTAGCATGAGCTTTCCGATAATATACAGCACAAAAACTCGGATAAAAATTGAGGTCACACGCCCCATATAAAATCCGGGATTTGGGGGGTCCGAAAAAGGAGATATTTTTTTTAGACCAGTGTCACTCCTCGAGTTCTCAACATTTTCAAGTGCTAAAAGAAGCACAAGACACAGCTCTGTCGATTTATGCGGTTAAATCGCGATTCGTACTTAGGTTCGTAAGCATCATTTCGTTTGAACGCGGTCTCATATTAATTGCGGCAATATTATTGCATCTACAGCGTTAAGGCAAATGCCCGGGCAGATGCTGCGGCTGCGAAGCAGGCGCAGGAGATGACCGAATTTTAGCTCGGTCATTATTAAAATAAGTAAAATTATAAATAAAATAAAAATAAAGGGTTTATTTCAAAATCCTCCTATCCCAGCCTTCGCGGATAACGCTCACGGCGGTTATGGTCGCGCGTTTGTTCTCTCCGGCGCTCGTCCCGCCTGCGGGAGTGCTCGCGTCCACGCGACGGATGAGACGGGGCATGTGACGAGGCATCTCTGCTCTGCCCACGCTCTTCTGACTTGAGGATGTCGTTAGTATTGTCTTCAAGCTCATGGATGTTCGACACTCGGACGTGGCAAAGCCGCCGCTCGAGCCCTCGGTCACCACATGTCTCCGGGAATCGTTGCACGTGATCCTTCACGTCGCGACCACCCTTCCCGAACCGAAGGCCAACGTTACGAGCGTAGCCATTCAGTCGATTTAGCTAATCGCACAGATGTTCCGAACCGTCACGTCGCGCTGAGTAGTAGCGAGCCTCCGCAGACTGGCTGAACTGCGTACAGTAATACTTGATGAAAGCATTACTGAGCAACTTCCACCGACGCTTCGTCTTCTTGGGGAGCTGACGGCACCAGTGCAGGGCACCGTCGTGAAGGCTCAACTCAAAAGCCATACACCACTCATTGGGCGGAGTGTGCGTCCCCTTCATCTCGTAGACAAAGGCCCGGAGCCACTGCATGGAGTTTTCACTCTTGTTGCGGGCCCCAGAGAAGTTCTTGATCTGAGCGAGGGGTCGGCGAGTCGCAATCTCCAGCCGAGGGGTCGAGTTCAGCCGCTCCATCTCGCTCACTTCGCGCACCTGGCGGGCCAGCTCGTCGCTGGTACTGTCGAAGCCGTCGTCGTAGTCCGGCGTGTCGTCAGCATCGTCATCCGACGAAGAGTCACCACGCGGGTGAAACGACGGCTCGAGCGTCTCGGGAAGCTTCGGTTGGTACTCGGTCCAGGTCGCGGTCCCTCGGTCTCCCGGGCAGTATGGTGTGCCCTCCGTCTTTACTACCACACTCCTTATCAAAGGCAACATTCTTTATTGAGATACAACTGTAGTTTTTTTACCCTGTGGATTGAGTATGTTGAATCTCACTGTTCCTTGAAGTGCACTCTTTGAGGTACTCCGGTTCCCGTACTCGAAAGTTTGAGGTTTACCTTTCCCCAGGTGGCTGAACCACCGCTCCTGCCCCTGTGTCAACTACCCACAGGTCGTCAGTTACCTCCAATTGCTTAAGCATGGATAAATACCCTCCAAAGCGCCTTCTTACCTCATTGTAGATGTCCATTTGGGTGAATGGCTTCTGCTCTTCATCACCGTCACTCACGGGAACTTGGTCCTTGAACTCGTACTCGTTCGTCTCTACGATTGCCTTTTGCAGTTTTTCGTCGTACTCGTGGGCCTCCGCCGAGGTCATTTCCTCGTCCTCAGCTGCCTCCGGCTTCTTGGCTGCCTTTCCTTTCTTGACCGCCATAACCCGCTTCTTCTTCGTGCTCGGCGCCGTCCGGATGTTCGAGCGGAACAGTGGACCACCCGCTCGCTCTGGATCGCGATCTTTGGCCATAACAGGGCACTCCTTCTTGCGGTGGCCGTCTTCGAAGCAGTAGTAGCAGTCCGAGCTTGGAGCCTCTGCTTGATTCTGTGTCCTCTTCTTCCCGACGAATTTCTTCGCCACGTTGATCACCACCGAGCGCCTCTTGTTCGTGAGCTCCATGATCTCCTTCTTCGACTTTCCTCCAAAGACACGTCAAAGGCTAACTTCAACGTTCTCGACCGTAAGCCATTCCTCCGTCATGATGATGCTGCTTCCCCAAAACATGCTTGGAAGTTGAGCCAGCACCTCCATGCACAGCCAGTGCTCAGTCACCATCTCCTTGCCCACCAGCGTGCCCATCTTCCGGTTCATCTCGTTACGTGCCTTCTTCAGCCTAGTGAATAGGTCTCCGAGATTGTCCCAGTTGGAGGTAAGGGCTTGGTCCCATTGTCGACGCAGCGTGAGTACCCCACCATCATCCCCACCCCCATACTTGACCTCGAGCGCTTTCCATAATTCGCCAGGCCTCATGTTAGACACCTTGTCAGGTAGTCCTCGGAGGAACGAGGTCGTAAGGGATAGATTGAACAGGTTCAACAATCCGCCATTAGCCCTTTCCCAATGTTGGAGGCGGTAACGCATCTCCTTCGCCTCTGCCTTAGTCATCTACTAGCGCTCTGGGCGCCCGCTACGCGGGCGCTTTGACCACGGGTTAGCATAGCTTTTTAAATTAAAGCTTAATAGTGTATACATCATTTTAATTTGCACAACAATGTGCGGGTACAGTTGACACATATCCGTTGCTGTACCTTCGTGCTTCAGTAGCAAACAATAGAAATACATTTTTCTATTAAGCTTATTTTCAAATGTCGCTCACGATTCAAAGTTGAGTACATACCTAAACATCGAGTGAACTGATATTGTTTTCATTGTATTATTGATCACCCGTCTCTGCGAGGCCAGCTGCATTGTCAAGGACATGTATTAGTACCGTGTAGTGACCACTGCGTATTTACTTACCTTTTATATAAAGGTTAAAAGTTACTTAAAATATAATTAGGTGTGACTTATACTGCGTAGCAAAGTGGTAGCTGTACTCTAATGCTGTTACTACGTTAGCACTGAAAGACTGCAACTTTGCAAGCATGATTTACGCACTGCACGCCGCGCTATATGTATTGGTAGCGATTGTGCAACTTCGATGATTAGATTCTTGTGTATGCGTAGTATATTCACTAAGCTGCATTATGTGCATGCTGCAGCAGTTAACGGTACAAGTATCTAGGGTAGTAGCGCGCATTTGTTTTGAAAGCTGCAAGCGTTGCCAGTGTCACTACTGTACTATTCTACGCTTTGCCTACTCTGCATCTTTCATCTGGATTTATAACACGTTATTGCTCTTAGTGGATGGCGTTCAGTACCTAATAGCAGTAATTCGAAATTTGCGCTCGACCGTGCAGTTGTGCGCTGCGCGCAACTCGAGCAGCATTTTCTAAAAGAAAGTTGTTTATTTGAAGCGCGATAGTTACGGTTTTGATTTGAGTTGGAGTGCATTGTTGTCACTTGGCTGATGCGACTATCGTTCCCACGGAAGCGAGCGTCGGACTGCAGCAAGATCCTGCCATTGATCAGCTTATTACTAAAAAAAAACATCAAAAGTCGTAAGTATGATGCCAGGATGCGCGCGCTGGTGATGCACCCTGCAAGTAAATGCAGCACGCTTGCCAGCTACACCACGCCGCGTGCACACACATGCTCAGAGCGTTTTATCAGTTAATCTATGTGCAGCGTTAGGTGGTCTAAACGCGTCGCTCGCACACATTCGTGGTGTATTAGAAGATGGACGCCACACCAGTCTACCCCTAATACCGTACAATAGACCCTCGACTGGCCTGAAGGTACCAGCTATCCCAACAGGCGGAGCTCCCAAAAGTAGTTTATTTATGTATGGACATGCATGTATTTACTCACTATTGTTGTTGTCCGCTGCTGCTGCAGTTCGTCGCTCGCTTCTCAACGCCAGGTGCCCTCCTCCCGCTCGCTGCCTCGGTCCGCCCGAACGCCGCGCGCCAACTTTCAAAATGGGGGATGTGATAATCACACCCGGTAAAGTGCGATTTTTAGCGTGATTGTGGCTAGTTTTGTAATTTAGTAGATAGTTAAAAAGCCAGTGCGAGTCGACTTGATGAGTGAATAGTGTATGCAATAAGGCCGCGGTAGCGTAGTCTAATTAACAGGTCTAGGCTGTAGGTGCGGAAAGCGTGACGCGATGACCGACAGACAGGATTCTCGGTTAGAGGACGTCGAATTCAGTGATAGAAACCACCGGTCTCTCAGGGTGAGCCTCTAGGAAGTCCACCATCTTTACCGTGGCTGGTCCGACATCCTTATCCAGCAGAGCTTGCTCATACGCCGTGTCAAGCGTACCTATGTAGGTTAGGAACTTATCCTTCCACATCGGATACTCCCCTTCCGACTTTCCCATGAACTTCTCCAGCGCGAGAGTTGAGCCACCCTTAATTTGGCTTGTGCTCATCGTGCGTGGAGGTTTTAATACTCTTATCTGAAATATTAGGCGCCTGGTAGGTAGGCCGTCAGTTTCAAAGTGAGGAGGACCAGCGTGGCCATGCCACGCGTCCTCCTCCACTCTTTACATCCCTCAGCAAATATATAGTGTGTGCCACATTAGAACATGTGCGGTACTTTTCCTATTGAATGATATATAGAGACATTTCACCCAATAAAATCCATCTTAACACCTGCAACGCGCTGCATTGAATGCAAAACCACCGGAACACAAGGCGTCAGGGAGCAACAACACTCACAAGGCGAGACTTGTCCTGTACCTGGGCAGACACACGAGCATCGCCAGCGCATTCAGCGCCGGGTGCAGCGCAAACAGAGAACCGTCGGCCACGCAGCGCTCCAGGACGGCGATCAGCGGCAACAGGAACAGCGCCGCCGTCAGCGCCAGCTCCGACGGACCCGCCATCGTGTCAGTCAGTGAGTCAGTCGGTATCAGTACATGTAGCGCCTGAGTTTTTGAGCTTTTGACACGCAAACGAAAATGGTGTGGCGTACATCGATGTAGCCATGATTGCGTACCGCGCCAATCGTCTCACTGCGAGAAAACCACTTGCGCCCAGTATGCTTTGGAATGTTCGTGACGTTGCATCTCGAACGTCCCAGAGTACTGTATCCTCGTCACACGTCACAGGTTGTGCGGCCACTTCAACGTCTCTCACTATTCAATTTACCTTGGCAACAACGACAACAGCAACACAACCAGTAACCAGTTATTACTGAGCCCACCATCCACCACCACCGCCAAAACAGCAGCCCGACAGCGATGGAGGCCCAGACAACCCACGAGAAGAACCGCCTGCGCGCCATCGAGCTGAAAGTGCAGGACGTGCAGAGCAAGCTCAACTCGAGACTCCCGGCCCAGTTCCGGCACGTGGCCGCGCTCGTGTGCGGCGCCAAGTGGCGGCTGCAGGCGCTCAAGCCGCAGGACGCCGCGGCCGTCGTCAAGAAGACGCGCCTGGAGCTCGGCGCCTCCGACTACCGCGTGAAGGAGCAGGCGGAGCTGCTGACGCGCTGTCTGCTGGAGCTGTTTAACGGGGTTACACGAATGTTACCCGAAGGGTTACGAAGTGTGGCACACACAGGCTTGTGTGGTGTACACTGTCTAACCTATTTCAGTAGGAGAATCAGTACATGGCTTCGGAGCCACAGATTATACATATGACTAGGGTTCACTGTGCTAGATAGTGAACCAGATACATTTACACCGAAGGCAGCTCTGCCGCGATAAAGAGAAATACATTCAGTTTGAAGATTCACAGCTAAGAGTTAAGGGTTGACTCTTGGAGTCCGCAGGGAGTACGGACTCGTGCGTTCTGGTATTAGAACGGGCTATCTTTAGCCGCGACTCTGTGAGTCTGTTACGTCTTCCTCTGACGCTAAAGCTATGGCAGCCCCGCTGCACTTGGTAGCACTCGTAGTCAATCCGACACCTGAGTCTGGATAGACTGACCCTCTGTGGAGAATGGAGCAGTTCGCTCACTTGCCCCCGAACCAGCAGGATGCGCTTAAAAAGCTTATGTCCTTGCTGGGCCCGGAGGGCGTGACGCAACTGGCGCAACAAGGCCCCGACGCGGTGAATGCGCGCCTCGAGGCGTTCTCCAGCTACGAGAATGCTCTGTTGGAGCACCTCCAGCAGAGGATGGCGACGGCCGTGGCGCCGCAAGCGCCCGCTACGTCATGCGACGCGGGAACAAGACCCAAGCCGCTCATGTTGAGCGTGAAGACCTTCGAAGGCAAGGAAGGGAAAGCTTAATGCTTTGGACCCGTGAAGTCGAGATGGCTATGAGCTCAGCTCTACTCCGGACGGAGTCGCAGCGCGTGGCGCTAGCTATCTCGAAGCTTGGTGGGCGAGCGAGAGAGTGGGCACTAACGTCAGGGACGTCGGTCGACACGGCCTTCCCGACGTGGGACCAGCTGAAACAGCAACTGTCCCGAGTGTTCGCTCCGCCTAACGAGGCGTATCGCGTGCGCTCACGCTTCCTGGCTACCCGGCAAGGCAAGAAGGATTTGGTGGACTATGTCCAGGAGTTGAGAACTCTCATTGCGGGCATGTCTGCCGAGCCTCTGGCTGAGGTAGTCATCGTCACGGTGTTTATGGAAGGACTTCGCACTGGCGTGGCCAGGACGGAAGTCTTCCGCACTCACCCAAGCTCTTTTGAAGAGGCTGTGAGCATCGCGTTGAACGCGGAGCACAACTTTAAGTCGTCAAGACTTGGGTGGAACGCTCCTCACACCAGTTCGTCGAACGGTCCGGAGCCTATGGACCTCAGCTATGCTGAAGACGAAGAAGCCGAGCTTCGGGCTGCTGAGCAGAGGCGCGGCATCCGCCGATGTTTTATCTGCGGTGACACGCGTCACTTGCGCGCCGGATGTCCGCTGCGCTTGCAGCGCCAGGCTTCGTCAAGTCGCTCTTCGGGTTCGAGCCAGAGCTCTGGTTCGTCTCGGGGAAACGAGAAAACCCAGTAGGCGCGGGGCGGCCTACTGGGGAAGAACTAAGTTCTATTGAACCTCGGCGAGGTGGAGGTCGACAGGACTTAGCCCCGAAGAGAGCTGTACTCTATAACACGGAACGTGTGTGCAAGCCGGGCTTACTAGTTGTCCAGGCTTGGGTGAAGGGCTTCACAAAGCCATGGACGATTTTGATCGATTCGGGAGCGTCGGGTAATTACGCCCGGCGTTCCACGATGGACGGAAGTCAGCTTTATGCTGAGGCGCTGGTAGCGCGTGGGAGTGACATCGTCACTGTTCGTCTCGCGACGGGCACTCGTGTCACGGTGCCTAAAGTCCCTGTGGACTTGGGCGTGAAGTTTTTGGATTTTGATAGCGTGGAACGCTGTCTGGTCTTAGACCTCGATTCGAGATATGATCTCATCCTTGGTATGGCGTGGCTGGAACGCCATGAGCCTTGGATAGATTGGAGGTCGAAGACCCTTGGTGCTACGCACTTCTCTCCTGGCGGAGCATTGGCGAGTCATGAACCCACCTCTGCTAGGAAGCAGAAGCGCTTCTGGCGCGAGCACTGGACCGAGTCGGTCAATGTGCTAGATATCGGAGTTTCCGAGTTGGTGGACACTGTGTGTGTCGAGAACGAGCGATCCGAGCGTGGCTCGTGGACGGCAGGTGGAGCGGCACGAATTCCGCTGAGCGGGTGTGCGTCTGAGGGCGACGCCCTGCTGCGTGCCAGTGAAGGCGCGGTCGACGAGAAGTCGAGTGAAGATGGGCGTTGCCCGGATCAAGGATGTGGAGCGGCACTAATTCCGCTGAGCGGGTGTGTGTCTGAGGGCGACGCCCTGTTGCGTGCCAGCGACGGCGCGGTCGGCACGATGCCGAGGGACAAGGGCTCTGCCCGGATGAAGATCGTGGAGTGGCACGTAATCCACTGAGTGGAGGCTGCGGGTCGTGCAGCCCTTCGCTGAGTGTCGGTCAAGACACTGGTGCTCCTCTGGAGCTGAATGAGGTGGTGACACCTGGCGTCAAGAAACACGCGAAATCACGGAGCTCTTCTGGGCGGACAGTGTCCATGAAGAGGCGGCAGCGCCGCAAAGCGCTGGCGGCGCGACGCAAGGCGTCTGCGGTCTCACGAGTCGAGAAGGGTGTGCCGAGCGGTGAGGCTCCACACAAGAGCGAGCAGCTCTACACACTCGTGAATGGAGTGACGGGCGACGTCGACGGAGACGTCAGTCTCACCGACTTGCCCTCACTATCTGCTCTCCTGGAGCTGGACGAGATGTCCTTGGCCGAGTTGGGCGAAGCCTTGAAGGCTGGAGACTTGGCGGAGGTGGTGGTCATACGACCTGAAGAAGAGTTGAACTCGTCCTCGCTTCTGGATGAAGCTGTCCTGGAGGACACTAAGAAGGCGCTGAATGCGCGAAGCGGATCGGCGATCCTGAAGGATCCGTCGGACCCCTTGTATCACGTGGTGAAGGATTATCAAGACGTGGTCTCGAAGGAACCGCCCTCGGGGCTACCTCCGGATCGAGGTGTTCGACATGAGATTGATCTCGTTCCAGGAACGAAGTACTGCGTGACGAGGCAGTGGCCTCTGCCGAAGTGACACGAAGTGGTTTGAAAATTTTGGAAGAGCACCCGCACAGCCGGCCCCGGCACCGATCCGGGGAGAGCAGTAGTGGGAGAAAGAAAGTTCGGCCCAGCATGGCGTGCCTGTAGAACACCCGAGTGGTGGGCAAGATGTGGAGTGTGGATGACTGGTCGCGTTTGACCTCAACTGGCCGGAGGTGCACAGCACCCAGTCCGGCCCCGACTTAGTCTGACGGAGGGAGACTGCGAAGTGCCCCGGTGAACGTATCCCGGAGAGCTACCCTTCTTGGCGAGGCCAAGCATCCCCAAGATACTCCGAACCCCATCAACTCTGGCGTGAAGCTACTCAAGCACACCAAGCCACTGATATCCTGAACGACGCTACCATTACGGTGAAGATGAACATCCAGGACACTGCGACTACGAAGACCCCGAGTGTGACCCGACAACGAGTTGAGGACCTCAAGCAGTGAGACCAAGTGGCCACTGAAGCTCGTGGAGTCGACGGCAGCCTGGATGGACAACCGACATCCCGAGTGGTGAACGACTATCCCGAATGGACAACGCCCGGAGTGCCCAAGTGCCGACCACCCTGAATGGACCATGCCTGCCCTGAATGGAGAAGACCCAAGACACTGCGGATACCTGCCAATGGACCGACGCCCAGGAACGTGCCAAGTCAGCGAAGCCAGCGACCAAGGCGCCAGTTCCGAGCGTGACTTGGGCTCACTATGGAGAGTGACCCAGTCTGAGTCCGTGGCGTAATCAGTGCAGCAGATCCCCAGGTCAGGCACCCGAGTCCCTCCGACATCAAGTGATGCGTGTGCGCCGCGACGTGACGCTCGGGTATACTGAGATCAAGAGAACCCGAACAAGTGTATGAAGATATGAGCAGAGGAGACCGCGTGAAGATCCAGCGGCCCTCAAGGTAACAAGACCATACGAAGAAGAAGAGAAGTATACAACGAAGAAGAGAGAGATAGCCAAAGAGAGAGAGAGAAGAGGATAAAGATCAACAGAGTTTGTTTTGCGTTCTAGTGCACAAGTGCCTGGTTCGTGATTCGCCTAAGGACAGCCGCCGCCCACGGGAGAGTGTACCGCCTAGGAGCCCACGAGAGGGTGTACCATTCGGAGCCCCGCTGCGAGCGTTGAGTAACGCCTGGTCCAAGGCCACCGAAAACTTCTCACTACATCATCAAGCCAAGTCAGGTACCCAAAAGTATTGCCCGTCGGGTTGGTACACCTGTTTCATTTCCCAGTTGTGACGTACACTCTCAGTGTGCGTTTGCATTTCATATTCCCTGCGTTTTAGGAGGTTGTAGCAATCGCCCCCTAGGACCCGATTGTAGATTGCGTGTGGTAGGAAGGTACCTGTATTATTCTCCTAACATTCAGGAGTGGTGCGCGTGGGGTATCCCGAATTTACCTGTATTCGGGGTGCAACCTAAATTGACAGGCTGCATATTGTGTGTACAAACTCTGTATTGATATTGGTTATTTTGGAGAAGGTCTTTGCTCGTGATTTCACTCCCATTCAGGACTCCCGGAACGAGTAGCGCCCGGAAGTTCTCTGTATTCCTGTATTCTTGATCGATTGCGATTCTCATAGGGTTGAAACTCGGTCCGCCGAAGATAAACGACACCCATAGGGATTGCACAAGGTCACACGCCAACCGGAGCTTACATTCATTGTGGGTTTCGGGTTTCCGTAAGCTAAACCCTCCCGGGTCTAAGCCTACCGGACGTACGCTATACACCCTGGACGATGAAGGCGTTCACCCGCCTCGCCTCAGCTGGTGCGCGTGCCCGGATTTGGTTGCCTAGGGTTTTGACCGAGAACTGTATATTGATTAAGGATCTTTAAGGGGTGCTGAGAGCTATTAACCTACTAATTCGTGGAGTTATGGCTGGAAGTGAAAGCATACGCGAAAGGGGACGCGGCGGACGCGCGGATGGCGTGCGACGCTCGCGTCGGACTCAAGGGATGCCGCCGGAGGAGCAACTCTCGCTCGAGGAAGTCGAGCGGAATGCTCGCCGGGTGAACGCCGCGAGGCGTAAGGCAGCTCGCGAGGAGAAGGAGTCGACGGAGGCCCAAGATCAGCCGGACTCGGAGCCGGCAGCCCAGGATGCGCACCACGTGTCCCTGGATGCTGCCGTTCTGGACGACGAAGAAAAGGGCCCCGAATGGCTCGGAAGTGAACTCCACCCCGGACTCAGAGGTGGAGGTTGTGGGTGTGTCCATCCCGGACACACCCGCCCAGGCGTCAGTGGGAGGCGCCGTCAAGGTTGAGTCGCCGGCTGTGGATGAACCTTCGGGGATGTCTCGGCCGGCCCAAGATGTGATCGTGCTGGACGATGACTCGGATGAGCCGCCACCGCAAGCACGGACAATCAAGGAAGAGGGACCGCTGCCGGTCGTTCAGGAAGAGCCCGCGTCGAACCTGCCGAACGAGATTCCATTGCCGTCCTCGCCCGTCCCGGATGCCACTCCAGATGTGTCGCCCAAGGTGGCCACCCCGGAAGATCCCCGAATGGTCATCGACTTGACTCACTCGGATGAAGATTCCGGAGAGCAGGCTTCCGCCGCTCGGATGAAGGAGTTCGTGGCCGACCAGGTCCGCCGTTGGGGAGAGTGACGCTCGAGTTCGTGATGTCCCCGACAGTCGAGTACACATGGCCTAGTCCGACACCCAACTTTCAGACGTGGTGGAACGCAGCCATGACGACATCTCGGTATGTTGCGACTCGATCGACGATGCCGCACCCGAGCGACAACTGGATATCAGATTGGAGCTTGGTTCGACTGTCTCCGTGCGCCGTCGCGGATGCCACGGCTGCCCAGGTCCCCATGGGTGCGTTGTCTCTGCGCGAGTGCGCCGCTCTGCTGCAGACGCTGTTCTTCGAGGCGGGATTTAGGTTTCGCAACCTGATTCCCCAGTGGTTCCAGGCGCGGGCTTCCCGGGTGGAGCCGATCATGGTGCGGATGCTCATGGAGGAACTCCAACAGCTACTCGCTGCCGAACTTTCAGAGTGGCGACAAATCACGACTGGTGTCCCGACTCGAGTCATGCCAACGCTGGATGTCCACGCGTTGGAAGACACCACCCGGGATGTAGTCAAGGAGGAACACCTAGATTACGACGAGGTGATGACGACCAGGGAAGCGGACGTGCTCGGTCGAGAATGCATTTTCCGGATGAGGGTGGCCGGAGTCCGGCCGACCCGAAGCCCGACGAGTTCAGCTGTCGGCCTTCCTGAATCCAAGCGTCCGCAGTATGGTCCGCCTCGCCCGACGTCGATCCCATCGATGAGTTCCCACTTGTCGTATCGATCGTCCATCCCGGCTAGCCAAGACGCGGACGCCCTGAGTGCTCGGATGTCTGTCACCCAGAGTGCGGTTTCCCGAAGGAGTTCGGGGCGGGAGTCAAGCTTGTTCGGAACCACGGCCGCAGACTCGGAAGAGTCGAACCCCAGTGCCACATCCGGATCGCGTTCGACCGAGCCTTACTCGTCATCAGGGTCCTCAATGTGGTCGCTTGGAGGAGCCGCCGGTGCGCACATGCCATATGCCGCGCCATCGGGAATGGTCATGACTGCCCGAAGTGGCCCAGCCCCTATTCAGGGAAGCTGGGGTGTGCAAGTCACGGAGACAGTGCTCCCTACCCCACCGGTGCCGGTGAACCAGGACGATGTCGATATGTCGGAGTCAGGTCATGCCAGCATTCGGAGTGGTCGTAGGCCGGGAGTGTCTCGGAGACACACGCGCTCCCGAAGATCCAGCCCGAGCAGCTCCTCCAGCGAGTCCAGTTCGGAAGACGAGAGGCGCAGCAGCCGCCGAGAGTCCAAGCCGCCTCGCCGTCCCAAGCGGTCGTCCAGGTCCAAGCGCTCACCCAGCCGGTCCGTGAAGTCCGAGTGGTCGGCGCACTCCTCTGTGTCGAGAACGTCCGAGGTCGCACTGGCCATGATGCGGGTCACGCAGGACGCCGTAACCCAAATGGGTACGAGTGTTCAGGACGCCATGGCGCGGATGGACGCGAACGTGCAGGAGATCAAGCAACAGTTCCGAGGTAGAGACGATGTCCCAGACCGGAAGGCTGACGCCGCCGATCAAGAAGAACACCTCCGATCCGAAGTGGAGATTACCCAGCAGGCCCAGGAGCCCATGACGCTGCGAGCTCAGGAGGCCATGATGCGGAGGTTGTTGGAAGAACAGCAGAGACTTCTAGACCGGAAGATCGCTCAGCTGGGACGTGACAAGGTAGCTGACCCCGAGCAAGGGAATGCTCGGAGAACGCGCTCACGCGACACTCGGGCAACATCATCCCAGGTTCAAGGCGTTCAAGCTGCCTTCGCACCTGATCCGACTGTTCAGGTCAAGCAAGAGGTGGGGCGCCTGACTATGCATCAAGAATCTAGTGGCGTCATCACCGGACACTCTAAGGATAGACGGGCCAAACCAGATGGCGACCTTCCAGCTGCCCAGCTTCAAACAACACTGACACCGATGATAGGCGTTAAGTATGAGAAGGAGGAGACGCCGCTCAGGGTTGTCCCCTCGAAAGCAACCCAAGCGACGGTGAAGAAACCGGGATCCAAGCCGGCTGCCCCCCCTCGTCCGGAGACCAAGAAACGGCCACCCGGAAGAACTCACTCAAGAAGCGGCCGAGCAAACGCAAAGACTCCTCGGATGACAGCTCGAGTTCGAGCTCGGAGGAAGAGGACTCCAGCGATGAGGACTCAGACAGCTCGTCCGGCGAAGCGCCCACCAACGTGGCGACAGCGACAACGACGACTCAAGGCAGGACGACGACCTTGTCATTCAGGCCGTATGTGAGTTCCAACGGCCTGGAAGACTTCAACGAGGACGCCCCGCTAGCCGTCCGGCGCCTATGGTGGGAGAAGTTCCAGAACCTCGCGACGCAAGGCGGATGGTCTGACCGGACTAGAGTATGCGAGCTCAAGCTGAAGATGTCACCAGAGGTCCGAAACTGGAGAGGCCAGCTCTCACGTCACGATCACCAGGATTGGACCAGGTTGTCCAAGGCCTTTCGCCGGGAGTACTGCAAGTCCAAGGTGTCTGAAACTGAGCGCTACTACACGATGACGCAGCGCAAGGGAGAGAAGGCACTAGCGTTCCTGTACCGCCTTAACATCGCAGCAGAGCACGCGAAGGTGAACTTCCGGAAGTCGAGTAAGCAGCGCGAGATGCACATCCGCCAGTTCATCCGGAATCTCCACGATGAAGCCACCAAGGCAGCTGTTGAGAGCCACCGTTTCAAGAAGGTAGCCGACTTGGAGTACATCCTGAAGAGGCGAGAAGAGCTACATCACGGCGATGATCCCCCGTCCGGACGACCCAGGCTCGCGACTTCCGCGCGGACAATGTCCCCGGGACCGATTCCGACCCAAGCGCCGAGACCGAGCGTTCGTAGTGACGGCGGAGTCCGACTCAGAGTCAGACAGCCCGGATGAGAAGGATGAAGTGGTAAATCACCGCAGTTCAGTGGTCGAGACCCCTGCCGCTCCGGAAGTTCGCGATGGAGGCTCCCGAGTGTGAACACCGGGGCCCTGGTGACTAAGGAGGACGTGGTTCACGAAGTATACCGTGCGATGGATCGAGCGGGATGGTCTCCCAGCCGCCCGCCACAACCTTCCGGAGGACAAACCCCGCAGTCGCCCAAGCCGCCGTTCCCCGGGCATACCCGCCTCGGGACAACCCGGATCGAGGAGAATTCTGCGAGGAGTGTCGGCGCTGGGGTCATCGTCCGGAGAACTGTTGGAGCACCAAGATCTGTGATCGCTGTAACCGTCGTGGACACATTGCTCGGATGTGTGAGACGAAGCCCTGCCGGAAATGTGATGAGCTACACGAAGGACGATGCGAAGACTGGAGAGCGTTCCAAGAGATCAAGAAGCTGGTGCGCGAAGGAGGCCTGACCGACCTGCCAAACCATGTGAGGGAGGACATCCTGAATGGCGAGGCCAGTTCTGAGGGAAAGCAGTTAAACCACTAAGCCCGCCGAATGGGGATTCGGTACGCGCCGGGCATAGGAAACCCTCAGAATTGTGTGTCTTAGCTTACGTCGGCCCCGAATTGAGGACCAAGAACCGAGATAACCAACAATGCATGTCATGCCTGAATGAAGATGGATTTGTGTCGTCTACCCAAGACCTGGCGGATCATTCGAGACCCCCGCTACCTCTAGAACCTGAAGAACCGGCGGAATTCAAGTTGCGTCCGGGTGAGAGATATGGGTGGTGGGCCGAACATGACTCCGATGATGAAGGGCGTAAAGTGGCGTTGGTTCACGGTGCTGTGGAGAACTTCAGGACGCAGATACTGCTAGACACCGGAGCGACGGTGAGCATGATAAGTTTGAACCTTGCGCGTAGGCTCAAGCTCAAGTTAAGCTCACACCGACAGATCAAGGTGTCCGGATTGGGTGGCGTCCCAACTTATATCTCCTCCAGTGCCCAAGTGAAGATCACTCTGGGACCTCGAATTGTGTACGTCGTGGATCTGTGGGTCACGAACATTGGAGAAGACGTGGACGTATTGCTCGGAATGGACTTCATGTACTGCGCCGGAGTCAGACTCAGCATCCGGGAAGGACTCATCGTGCTCCCTGACGAAGAGACGATTCTCATGTATGGCGACACGATCCGGAAAAACTACGGTATGGATATCCCGGTTGTCCCTCCTCACGACCTGTATCTCCGACCAGGGGGAAGCGCCACGGTGCGTGTCCACTATGGCAGGAGTAATCCACAAAAGGATGTGGTCTGGGTTGGGCGAGGAGATCGCTGGGTCACGGAGGCAATCTACGGAGCGAGATCCTGGATTACGGCCATTCGCGTGGTCAACATCTCGGACCGCGACCTGTGGATCGACACCCGCACGCCAGTTGCTCGGGTGGTCGAGTATGGGCACTTCCCGAGTAGGGGACGCTTCGTCCGCCCTGGAGTACGCAGGTATCGGGGGTGGGAGCGGTTGATTTACGAAAACACAGTCTCCCGCCAAGCTCGAGATGAAGAGGAGCGCAGAGTGGAGCGACTTTGGGCCGCTCAGCCCCCGCTGTTCCGAAGCGGGAGTACCCGTGGCCTACGAAACTGATGACCCGGTCTGACAAGGGAGAAGGTGTGGTCCGCATGGTACAGCTTCAGGAGCGGCCAGGTAGTTCACGAACGGAATGCACGTCCCTCGTCAGACTGAAGAAAGTCACATTTCAGGAAGGAGCAGAGGAGATTCCCGGGGCGAGGAGCTGGGCGCGTCAGACAATCAGGAATCGAATGAAGACCCGGATCCCGGACGCAACGCCCCGGCTGGACATTCGACGAACGGCCCAGAATGGATGCCGGGCCACGAGTCTGGAGACGAAGCGGAGGGAGCGCGCGAAGTAGATTTGCCCGTGTCTGCGTCGGACGGCACCTCGCTCAAGCGGCTGGAATTCGAATACGCCCGCTGCATGAGGGTGAGCGCTGAGGAGTTGGACCTGGAACCCGCCGTCTACATCCACGAAGGAAGTGAGTTGATGGCGCAGTTAAGGGATCAGTTGGCTCTGCTCCCCGAATTGCCGGACCTCAGTCCAGAGTGCGACATTGGCAACGCCGACGTGGGCGAGCCCGGAGTGAGCACCCCAGCCCAGGAGGACAAGCTGAGAAGTATCCTGAGATATCACAGGAAAATCTTTTTGGGTGACGGGAACGCCGCTCCAGCACCTGCCCGAGGAGTGGTGTGTGATCTAGACGTCGGGGATGCGAAGCCGGTGGCTCAACGGCCTCGATCCGTGGCCCCCCATCTTATGGTGAAAGTCTACGAGCTCCTGAAGAAGCTTTTGGAGACGGGGCTGATCGAACATTCCGAATCGCCTTGGGCGTCCCCGATCGTGATTGTCCTGAAGAAGAATGGAATCGATATTCGGATGTGCATCGATTACCGGGTCGTGAACGGATTTATCCAGCTATCCAGCCGCTGATCGACGATTTGTTGGTTGGATTCGAGAGCGCAATGTGGTTCATGAGTTTGGACATGGCAAGTGGCTTTTGGGCGATCCGCATGACGGAACGAGCCAAACTCATTTCGGCGTTCGTGTGCCCGTTCGGACATTTTCAGTGGGTACGCATGCCATTCGGGTTGAAGAATGCGCCACTCGTCTACCAGCACGTGACCAACAACTGTCTGTGGGGATTCGTCCGGTTACCACCCGAAGAGGAGGCTATGGTGGATCAAGACGTGCTCGACTACCTGAAGTTGGATCCCTCACAGCCAAAAGTCGACCAAGATGTTGACCCGGGGCCACCCGGGAGAGGGGCGTCTATCCGCCCTGACCGACCAGATGACGGTGTTCAAACGCAACATACCTGCGCCACCCCAAATGGGCCCGGTCCTGGGACGGAGCTCCTACATTGATGACATCGCGCACGGAGCCACTACCTGGGATCAGTTATGTGACGATTTGGATGCGCTGCTGTACCGGCTGCGGTATTGGAACATCTCGATCAGTTTGCCCAAGAGTGAATTCGGGAAGCGGACCATCCCGTATCTGTCGCACGAAATTGGGGCCGAGGGGATCCGAGCGACCCCGAAGATTGCGAAGGGCATCCAGGACTTACCATTCCCGAAGACTCTGAAAGGAGTCCAATCCTTTCTGGGAAGCCTGAACTATTATCATAAGTTCATCGAAGACTTTCCGGTAGTCGCTGCGGTATTGTACGAATTAACGGACGACCAAGTCCGGGCCGGTCGAGACTTGACTCGGGCGAAGGAAGCGTTCGCCATTCTGAAAAGGAAGATCGTCTCCACCCCGATGCTCCGACACCCGGATCGATCGAAACCGTCCCGCATGCGAACCAGTGGGCAGCTTGCGCGGTCCTCGGACAAGAGCACGATGGTGTGATCCAACCTGTACGCTTCACGGGGCGTGTCCTGAATGATGCAGAACTCCGGTATCACATCGCTGAAAAGGAAGTGCTGGCGGTCATTCGGGTGCTCCAAGTGTTCAAGACCCTGGTGGAGGGATGCCAGTTGATCGTGTATACCAGGTACTCCGTCCTGAAGTGGGTAATCAAGTCGAAGACCGCCGACGGTCGAACAGTGCCCTGGGGCGTCGCCCTATCACACTATGACCTTGACATCCGGTAAGTGCAAAGGGATGAAGACGGATTGGCTGCTATCCTGGGTGCGGGCATCACACCCAGGGAGCACCTAGATGAGGTGGCCGAATCGCTGATCCCGGCCAAGGGGCGAGTGAAGGCACCGCCTGTGGTGAGCATGGAAATGCTGGAGCCAGACTATGCAGGAGTCGCGTTGAGCTTTGACGGCGCAGCCAAGACGTCTACCAAGCGAGGGAGTTGCGGGTGTATACTGTGGCAGCTTCCCGAATGGATAGTCATCGAGGCCCGCGGGTACATCCTGGATGGGGTGACGGTCAACGACGCGGAATATTACGGACTGTTGAAAGGCATGGCCCTGGCGCGCGAACGGGACATCTCGGATCTCGTGGTCGTTGGTGATTCCAGAATCGTCATTCAGCAAGTGCTGGGACTCATCAACTGTAACCAGCCTAATCTGCAACGACGACTTGCCGAATGTCAGGTACTCAAGGAGAAATTCAGGACGGTCCGACTGGTACACGTTAAACGCGAATACAACCAGGCTGCGGACTACCTGACTTCCAAGATGCTGGCCCTGGGTGAAGACTGCTCGATTCAGGATGGTGAAGAGCGACGGCACCTGGAGGTAGTTTCCAAGATCCAGGAACAATTGGTGAAGACGGATACAGCCGACTCCGCTGAACAACCCGCCGATTCGGGACACACATCTAGTCCCACGCCGGAAGTGCCAGTTGGAGTAGGGGCAAGCCCCGGGCCAGAGTCTGCTCCACTCACGGAGGCAGCTCGGGTGATGGCCGTACTGACGCGGTCCCAGACGGGGGGCGCACAACCTGAGCGCCCGCCCATGGGACCTTTGGAATACCAGGCTGAGCGCTGGCGTCGGATTAAAGCACACCAGGAGCAGGACGACTATCTCGTAGAGATTCGGGACTTCCTGAATGGGGAGACGGATAGGTTCTCCCCGCATAGATTACGGAAGATCGCCAAGGTGGCGGACCTGTTTGCCCTGGATGCTGGGGCGTACTCCATCGACTCGCTCGCTCCACTCGGGACCGCCCGCGTGATGCCCAAGATGAGCCACGGTTAGTCGTCCCGGACGCACTACGAGAAGACATGCTCCATTATGCACACGAAGATTACCAAGGTGGACACCAAGGCATCACGCGGACGCACGAGCGCCTACGTTCGGAGTTTTATTGGCCGGGCATGTACGCAGATGTGGAGCCTTTCGTGAAAGAGTGCACCGACTGCGCCAGTGGTAAAGGGAGACCTCCCAATCCAGGGCCGTCGCCCGGCAACATCGAGCCCAGGCGTCCGTTCGAGGTAGTTTCCATGGACTTCGTGACGCATATGCCCAAGTCGGCCCGAGGGAACACGTTTTTGCTGCTGTTCCAGGATGCTTTCTCCGGATATGTGATGTGTCAACCGATGTCGTCGACCACCGCCCAGGACGTCGCTGAGGCCTACGAGGAGCGCGTTTTCAGAAATTTTGGGGCATCCTCCATGATTCGGCATGACCAGGACCCGAGATTCATGAGTGAAGTGTTCACCAGGTTCAGAGAGCTCCTAGGCAGCAGGCAGCGTGCCACCCTGGCATACCGGCCACAGGCCAACGGCCAGCAAGAGCGGTCAGTCCAAACGGTGATTCGGAGTGTCAAGGCATACATTGCCGAGGCAGACCAGTCAGATTGGGACGATCACGCCGAGAGGCTCATGTTCGCCCTGAACACCTCGTTCGACGCAACCCGACTCGATACCCCGTTTTACCTGGTGCACGGTTGGGATGCCCAGGGTACGGTAGCCGCAATGTTGGGACCCCGACCCTCTAGCCTTCCTGAACGGACGGCTTATGAGTGGAGACGAAAGTTTCAGAGGGACTACAGTTACGCTCGAGCGTGCGCTGAGGACCTCCAGAAGAAGGCAAAACGTGCCCGCTCCGAAGAGCAGACCCGGAAGTGGAACGAGTTATCGGAGCGTCTCAAGTCTGGTTTCGAGAGGGGGGACGCTGTGTGGCTTTACATCCCGAAAGTTCAGCCTGGGCTGAGCCGGAAGCTAGCTCACCTGTGGCATGGCCTGTTCCGCATTGAGGAAATCCGAGATGACTTTCGGGTGCGCCTCAAGATCGAGAACACTGGCTACCGAGTTAACCCATGGGTTCACGTTAATCGTCTCAAACCGAGAGCGGTTTTCCCAAAACGGCCCGTGGCTGAGTTGGATATCGCTGACGAAGATGACTTTGATGCCGCGTTGCTGCCCGAAGATAGCTGGGAGCCCGATCAAGCCAACAACGAATATGAGGTGGAAAAGATCCTGGATTTGAGGTGGGTCAAGAGGACGCGCACATCCAAGCGTGCCCGAGAATATCTGATCAAGTGGAAGGGGTACGACGACCCCGAATTGGATCCCGCTGTCTCAACTTAGCTGTGGGGCGCTATTGTACGAGTTCAACCAAGGTGCGAAAGCCAAGGCCCGTTTTCAGGCTATGCAAGCCGGAGACGACCATCCCAGGCAATAGCCCTCCCGAATGGGGACGAACTCGACCGACCGCACCCGCAGATTGTGAGATGACTGGATGTGCTTTGATTACGATAGGAATTTTGGAGAATATTGGACGGAGGCAGCACATTTTTCAGGGTGCTGGCAATGAGGTGAGCCCAAATGGGGCGGCGAGTGATGAAAAGCGGGTCGCCGAAGTGATGAGAACGAGGAGTTTAGAAGTGACACTGAATTTCGGATTAGGTGGATGCTACGCTACGATATGCAGGAGAGTGGAGCAAGTTTTCGAGTCCGAGGTGCCGAGGAGATCCTGAGCGTGTTACGGGAAGTCTGTGGACACCAGGTAGCGGCGACGATCCGACTCGGGCAGGAGTCGGAGTCCCAAGTGCGCAGGTGCGTGAGCAATGCGCTCTTCATCCGAGGAACAGGAGTTCCACTGCACCCGAGCAGGCTCCTGCTGGTCCACCAGCGTGAGTTGCTCCCGCAGGGTGTACGGCCTGCCTTCAGCATTCGTGTGCGAAGGCGCCATCCAGATCCAAGAGCAACACTTGGCCGGAAAGGTCCACACCCCGGGCTCCTCGAGGTACGACTGCTCCAGACCGTCGTTCACTGCGACGTCCAACAGCTTCTGGTAGTGGCTCCGGACGCTGTCACACTCGGCCTTCCGGGAATCCGCGAGTTCCTCTGAATAGGTGTCAAGCTGATTGTAGATCGAGAACCAGTGACCAACCAACCAGAAGGTGGAGCGATGCTCGCTCATGAAGGACACGATCTCCTCCAGACGCGCGAGGGCTTTCGTGCCTGCCTTCGGTGGGAGGTGGCAAACCAGGAACTTGGACCGGTTGTCGAACATCTCGTCCCAGGGCTTAGTGTCCCACAGCTCCCTGAATGGCCCCGAGAGCCAACGTGCCCGAACGGCATCTCGCTCCCCCGGTTTGGACAAATTCGGGGTGTAGTCCGGGAATCCACGAGTCTGCTCGACTGCCCTGGCGGTACCGGGCTGGAACTTCACCAGTATCCCGTAATGACGCCAGGAGGTAACGCCACGACCAGGAACTTCGATATTCCGGAGCTCTTCCGGGGACAATTCCACATACTCCTTCCGGGCGAGAGTAGACTGTGTGCGCCGTTGGGCTGCGCGCGCGCTTGGCCGGAGGAGGAGCAACCTCGGAATCGGACTGCTGGACCCCGGCCGCACTTGAAGTGGTGGAGGACGTGCTGTTGCGACGTTTCGCCTCCCGAGGAGGCGTGGTACGCAGATCGAGTTTGGCCTTGAACGGCAGTAGTAAAGGGTAGCACATTTGGAGGTCGTTTTTTAAAAATGTACTTTTTCTTTTCACGTATCCCTATCCACGAGTCGTTTCCTAACATCACAAAAATCGTACACTTTATATAAAAATGTCTTCTTTACCCATTTTTGCTACTTCAGATAGTCTTCTACTAATTTTGATCACCCTTATAAAGCATAGTACCAAAAACCCACCCAATCGCCCCATCTCTTGTGTTACATCAAACCCAATTCCTTAGCACCAATCATCACCAATCGTCCCATCTCTTGCGCTACACTGGTTCAAATTTCATAGCATTACACCGCAAGCAATACACCCCTCTGTAGCAAATATCGCGTCGCGCTAAAACGCGATTTGAACTCCAACAAATCGCTTACACACAAAAAAATATTTGTACCGTCTCAGTGTATACTGGCACCGTCTCATTGTATACTGGTACCGTCTCAACGTATACTTGCACCGTCTCAGTGTATACTTGCACCGTCTCAATGTATAGTGGTACCGGCACAAGTAGTATCGTCACACCGGGCGGGAATATTTGCACACCCGGTGGTCCCGTCTCAAAAACATTTTTTACTTAATAATATTTTTTTGTCTATCCTGATATATATCCAGCTAAATATAAAGTATAGCTAACAGATAATAATTTTATCATCATCCTCATATAGCAACATGAACTCGGACGAATATTCTGGCCTTCAACGTCTAAAGATTCCTATCATTCGATGGGGTACTAATTACCGTATCAAGATCCGCAACCAGTATGGAATTACTACGTTCATCTCGAATGTTAAGAATCCTAGAAACAGAAAGCTTATGGCCAAGTTTTATAAGATTTCTGAAAAGCGTATCAACACCGAACTAGACTATGAATACAGGAAGCCGCGTTCATACAAGTTTGAAGAGAACTCTGTTATGGAGTCTCACGAATTTGTTGGCTTCAGTCAAGACGAAATCTATGACAAGGTGAAGACATTCCTTGAAGGTCTAACTCGTGCCGTTAAGATTAACATTCGTCTAGGTTTCAAGCTAATCGACCGAACCAATGGGTTAGAACGTGATTATTATCCGAGTACAAACACGGAGATCTGGCCAAGTACTGCTGTAGCAATTAACTCAAAGGCTGATGTAGAAAGGAAAGTCATGAGCTACATGAAAGCTACTGATTTTACTGAGCGCATCAACTATCCGTCATCCGCTTACCAACTCAAAGAGATTAATTCTGTTGTAATTGTGATCTATAAAAGGGATCATATTTTAGGCGATTCGGAAATTAAAATTCCGGAATGCATCTCTAAGAACAGATTTATAATCAACTTCCCTAAAACAGATAACAAATGTGTGTTCTATTGTATTGGCTATCACTTAGCTACCGGGGAGAAACCGGATCGACGTAGGGTTGTATCACACGCCAAGGAGCGTGTGAAACAATTCTGTGCATATGAGAACATCGCCTATTCGCCTAAGGTTTTCAAAGAGTTCCAAGCTGTTGATATCATGCAATTTGACAAACTTGAAGACTGTTTCAAGCTGGGTATCAATGTGTGGGAAATGAATGAAGACACACTAGAGGTCAGTAAGATTAGGTCACCTGAAAAGGACTATGGGAACGCTATGAACATTCTTGAGTACAAGGGTCACGCGATGTATATCACAGAGCTAGACTACGTTCTTAACAAGTATCCATGCAACGGTTGTGACGCTATCTTTGACTCAGCTGACAAACTTCGAAACCATAAGAAGACCAAATGCCAGCTCGATGTTCTTGAGAGCTTTGCTAAAAATCCAACTCTATATCGACCATCAGAGAATCGAGTCAAGTCACTACTATCGAAGTACAAAGTCTATGATGTTGACCATTACATGGATCATTTCATTGTTTATGACTTCGAGGCTATCCTTGAGGATAAGAACAGGCAAAGCGGGCGTAACACCAAATACACCAAATACCATCATGCGATTTCAGTTTCTGTTTGTGACAGTCTAACGAAGCAAGTAAAATGCTTCGTTAACGAATCGCCAAGGGGGTTACTAACCGAAATGTTCGAATATATCCATGAGCTTTCAGAACAAATTCAAAAGTATAACCTTCGGAAATACAGAAAGGTCTTTGTAATGATGTCTAGAGAAATTAGAAAGCTAAAGGCATCAAAGGCTAAGTATGACTCAGCTGATGAAAAGGTGAAGGTTCTTGACAAAATCATCAACAAGATGGTTAAAGAGAAAGATAGTCTAGAACTTATATGCTCTCAATCACCTGTACTTGGTTTTAACTCTGGACGCTACGACATCAATCTTGTCAAGAATGATCTCTTTGCTGTACTTGGTACGGATGGCATCAAGATGGTTATCAAGAACCCGAACTACATGTGCATATCGACGGATAAACTGAAGATCCTTGACATCTCTAACTATCTTCCGGGTGGAACATCATATGCTGAATACCTCGAAACGTATTTAGGTAAGTGTCAATGCGATGATGAAATCAGATGTGACTGCGGCCTTGGTAAAGGTATGTTCTGTTATGACTATCTGACATCGTATGAAAGAATCTTCGATGAAGGTCTACCGCCAAGATCAGCATTCGATTCCGAACTCAAGGGTACGAAGTGTACCGAAAGCGAGTACGAGCGCCTAAAGTATGTTTGGGAAAAATACAACATGAAGACAGTGAAAGATCTTCTAATCTGGTACAACAACTTAGATGTTCAACCCTTTGTTGAAGCTATTCTTAAGCAGCAAGAGTTCTACAAGTCATTCGAGCTTGACATGTTCATGGACGGAGTAAGTCTGCCTGGCCTTGCTGAAAAAGTCATGTATCAAACGTGTTATGACAACCTTGAGAATGAACTAAGTGATGGATGCATCGATGAAAAGTATTTCAACCGGGTCTATAATGAGATAGAACGCTTGTTTACTAAGATTGGAGGGTACATTGAAAAACACGAATGGAAAGTAAGCGCGCATGATAAAGATTACACACTTGCCTATATCAATGTCTTCGATAGGTACAATTATCGGTCAATATTTGAGTTTAAAAGTGAATCTGATGCTAAATACATACACAACAAGCTTGTTGAAAAGTTTTCACCGAAATTACGGTTCGAACTGGATACGAGTAAAGTTGAACCGCCTTTTAGCTTCCCGCTTAATCGATTAAAGGGCTACAAACGACAAGATAAGGCACGCGGGCGTGATTTCGGATTAACGATTAACCATCTTAATGAGCTATTGTGGCGAGAGTCTTATCTATGTGAACACTGTGATTGCCAGCTAACGGTTGAAAACGTATCAGCTGATCGCATTGACAACGCTAAAGGTCATATTGATGGTAATATCATCATCTCATGCTATGACTGTAATGTAGCCCGCAAAGATATGAACCCTTACGCGTTCCGTCATCAGAAGCTACTTGAGCGTAATGCTGATAAACTTATCTGGTCTATCGATGAAGAGCAGAAAGAGATTTATCACAAGATGAAAGCTAACATTGCCGGCGGACCATCGATCATCTTCAATCGCTTCGCCAAGCGTAACGAGACACTGATTCGTGGGGGCAAAACGTGTAAGAAGGTCATTGGTTATGATGCTAACGCTTTATATCTATGGGCTCTAGCTAATCAAATGCCATGCGGACGTCTAACCTCTATCGATGCTTACGAAGGTATTATTGATGATATCCAATCAGACAAGATCTTCGGATTCCTCGAATGCGACATTGAAACACCAGAACACCTCAAGGAGTACTTTAGCGAGATGACCCCTATCTTCAAAAACGTAGAGATTGATACGTCACGCGAGGACATTATTGGTGAGTATATGTTCAATCATGCAAAAGATATTGGACGTAAACCAACCAAATCACGCAAGCTCATCGGCTCATACTTTGGTGAAAAAATCCTTATCTACGCACCGCTCTTGAAATGGTACTTAGCTCACGGTCTTGTTGTTACGAAGACATACTCATTTGTCAAGGCGAGCTCACACAGACCGTTTGAACTATTTGCGAATAAAGTCTCAGACGCACGACGTGAAGGTGATAAGGACGCTTCTAAGGCTATGATTGCTGAGATGATGAAGCTTGTTGGCAATACACCATTTGGGCGATCTGGCATGGACAAAAGTAAGCATAAGGAAGTCAAATACTTGGATAATGCTAAGTCTGTTAGAGCTATTGTTGAAAAGCAAAATTTTCATGATGTTGTTGAGCTTGAAGGATCATACGAGGTCAGTCTTAAGAAGCGACGTATCAAGTTGAACAATCCGATTCATGTCTCTATTGCTATCTACCAGCTTGCCAAGCTACGCATGCTTCAGTTCTACTACGATTGCATTGACTTCTACTTCGATCGCTGTGACTTCCAGTATCAGGAGATGGACACGGATTCAGCCTATATCGCATTCAGCGATGACAAGCCATTCGAGAATCTTATTAAGCCTGAACTTGTAGATCACTTCAAGCAACACAAATACGACTGGTTCCCGCGCGACTACAATAAAGAGGTTGCTGCCTATGATCGACGCACGCCTGGTCTATTCAAAGAAGAATGGCGTGGTAACGCTATGGTGAGTCTATCTTCAAAGAACTATCACTGCTATCTTCCTGATGTAGGTCACAAGATGAAGACTTCTGCTAAAGGAGTTCAACAAGCTGGCAATCGCAACGCTGACATCTTGAACCAACAGGGCTTTGAGTCTGTCGTCAAGGACCGGGTTACACTCAAGGCTACTAATCAAGGCTTCCGAATTGACAAGGTGACCAATGGTATCGTTACGTACGAACAGTGTAAAACAGGTCTTTCGCATTGGTACGATAAGCGAATTGTTCTTGCTGACGGTATTACTACTGCACCTCTGACTATTTAGGTTCGCGGTTATGGAGAAGCCGTGCGACCTGATTTTTTTTCGTGACCTTCAAAACTCATAAAAAGTGAGTTGATCACGCAGGGCGTGGGGTCGCAGACACTTCGCTCAAGTTTGAAGCGTCAGCTTATCCTGAAGGATAAATCTATAAAGTATATGCAAACAACTTAATCATGCTACGATACGTTGATAATCTCGATATCCCGGAAGAATATTATGCGGATGAACATTGGAATGATTTTGATTTCGATGAACTTCAAATCAAAGCCGTCATGTTCACACATCGTCGTTACTTTAAAACAAACGTATTCGAAGAACTCATACAGACAGCATTGCACCCTTCCCGCATCCAAAAGCAACTAAATCAGTTTGATGATGTTGAATCATTCTTTGATGCAATCGGTTGCTAAGCATTAAGCTCTAATTTTTTTGCCTCTTAAGTATAGGGTCAAAATGCGGCGTGAACAATTCCAATATGATCCAAATGACTCAAAGCAAACCTTCCTTGACAAGCTGTACCATGATCCTAGCTACGGCTTCGTTGGTATGCAAAAGCTGTATGAGAAGGCTAAAGCTATAGACAGACGCATCACGCACAAAGACGTTAAGGATTTCTTTAAAGCTGGTGTTGAAATACAGCGGTTTCAACATCAAAAGCCTAAATTTGAACAGTTTAAGATAGCATCGCCTAATCCAGACTCATGGCAAATTCACTTAGCGTTTTGGTTCAAGAAAACGATCTTGACGTGTGTCAACATCAATTCAAGACTTGGTTACGCGGCGCTGTTACCAAACAAACAAGCAACTACTGTTCTAGATGCATTGAAGGACTTCGTGAAAGCAAACAGACCTAGAATCGTCACGAGTGATAATGGGAAAGAGTTCATGAACAAGGCAGTTCGAGCATACTTCAAGGAAAAGAAGATCGAGCACTATAACAATGAACCTGGTGATCATGCTACGATGGGTAAAATCGAACGCTTCAACCGAACGATCAAGCAACACCTGATGGAAATGCCGGACCGCCAGAATCTGACACCTCAGTTACTTAAAGCTGTAATTTCAAACTACAACAACACTACGCATCGTTCAATAGGTATGACACCTAATGAAGCGCGAGGACAGATAAATGACAAAGACCTCGAACACAACAAGGACGTTCTAACCAAGGTAGAAAATGATATCACTGTAGGTACAAAAGTCTTGTATCGGCTTAATAAAGGTACATTTGACAAAGAGGACGTTCGCTGGAGCAAAGCTGTTTACGAAGTGGTTGGCACTGACGGTTACAAAGTTCAGATCCGTTCAAAGAACCGTCATACGCTTTACAAATCGCCAAACGATCTCAAGCCGGTTAATGCGAAGGTTACAGATGCCCCTTACAAGGAAGGAGACCTCTTCGAGATCGAGAAAATTCTTGAGCATAAGCGCGATAAAAACGGTAAGTATAGATATCATATCAAATGGGTTGACTACGACAAACCAACATGGGAGCCTCAGGGTAACCTTCGCCTAGTTAACAAGAATCGAATGAGTAAACCAGAGCAGAAGTACTTCCGAGAGCTATTAAAGAAAAAAAGAGGCTCTACGAAAGAGACAATTTAAGCAATGAACTAATACTCTTCTTCTCTATTTTGACGCTTTCCTGTTTAGTAGGTATGTAGACCTTGGTTTCGACCCGGTTACTTTTTTTGAAATTTGCCGCATCAGCTTCGATCGTAGTATTAAAGTATACATACGGTGCTACACAAGCTTCGTCATCGATATAGACTAAGTCATCATTCATGCTTATATATGAAGCAATAATATTTTTGGAAAATTATATAAGCTACTATATAGAAAGTATAAAAAATACAAGATATGACATCTTGCACAGCGACAACTCAACGCAATGATCAGTGTTCACGAGCAGCTCTGAAAAGCGGCTTTTGCAAGCAGCATGATAAGGATTATAAAATCGAGATGTATCGGAAGGAGTTAAGCAAAATGCATAACCGAGTTCGCATGTACCTAGCTAAGACTAACAAGCTCTATGAGATGATATACGATGTTCAACGATGTGACTATATCAAACATAAGCTAGGGCAAATGACAGATAGCGTCAGAGCCTATCGTTACACAGTAACAGATATAAATCTAAAAGATGAGTTGGAAGAGCTATTTGACTTGCCTTTTGATGAGATTTTACCAGCGTATCAGGCAATGCTACATCGACGCAACAGTATCGTTCATAAATACACAATGGGTCAGTGGGAGTCAGCAGCCATACCAAAGAAGCTAAAGTATCATCTACGATTTAATAAGAGTAAATAATTTCATTCATGCTAATATAGAGCAGAAAATGTTTCCTTCGTTTAAATCGCTTGCTCAAAGAGAGGAAAAGCAGCTTGAGCTTCTTGAAAGAGTGCGCCGAAGGGTAAGTCAAGCAAATATTAAACGAGATATGTATGCAGATGCTCAGTGGGCCAGTGACGCAGAAAAGGTTATCAATCTTAATGATTCGAACAAGGTAACTCAATCGACTCAAACACAGTAAAATAGTTACATTTTTTTATCAGTCTGTCTAATATATCACGCTTTAGACCAATGTTTCCTAATTTTACATCGATCGCTCAACGTGAGCGCAAGAGACTTGAGCTTCTTGAAAAAGCTCAGCGACGTGTACAACAAGCTGACGCGAAACGTGAGTTGTATTCTGAAACAGCGTGGTCAAGTGATCAGGGAAAAGTCATCAACGTAAATCAGAATAGTGTTACTCAAAGCAGTCAAACAACTAGTACTGAACCTGTTAGTCAAAATCAACAGAATATCGACGCAACTTTAGATACCGAAGGTAGGGTCGCCACTGCGCGGCTCTACAGTAATGCTAGGGAACCTCTCTCGTCAGTCAGTTTTGCAAGCAATGAATCGCAAGCTACACCGAGTTTAGAGACAAGCGATTCACAAGCTAAACCTGATGTATCTTCTATTGGTTCCCAAGCTAATCCTGATGTAACGACGAAGGAAACGCAAACTAAAAGAGAACTATCAGAGGAAGATAAGGATGCGATACGTTTTATTCGGAAACATTACAAGACATACCCCGAATGGGCCGTGCTCAAAATTCCGCCTCTAGCAAAAGATAGAGAAGAATTGACAAAATACTACATCGGTAGATCCGGCAACTTGTACAGACGAGATACCGACAGACGAGCATCCCCGTCAAAGGTTGATTGGAAATCTACAGCAGAGGATATAGCAGGGAGGTTCTACGATGAGCAAAGTAACATTGTTGAAGAGTTAGATACTATGAAGTTAGAAGATCGCGACGCGCTTGACTACCGGTTTTGGTTAAAACGACGAGGTGAAACGCTTGAAAAGCCTGAAAAGTCTGATACGGTTCGGTTTACAAGAGGGACAGACACGGGTGATGACCAACGATGGGACCAGTCAAGTTTAATATGGCTATTACGATTAAACCAAGCAAAATTCAACGAAGCTAATATCATCATTCATCCTGTGTATGATTCAGGGTCTACAGTAACATCAGACAAAGCTCAAAAGCTTTTCAAACTACAGCTAAAACGAAATGAATCAAAACCGGACGAAATTCAAGCTATCCGGATTAAAACCAATGAAAACAATCCAACTATTCTGAAGTTAATAAATTGGAGCGAGACGGTTAAGTCAATACTGGCTAAAGCTAAGAAGAACGGAATCCATATAAATTTCGATAGAGTTGGCTACAAGGAAATCAAGGCAAATAAAAATAGATTCAAACCTGCTAATGAATTATTTACCGCTGCGCCTGGAGTTTCAGTTGGTAGCGCTAAGACTGATATTCGTTACAAGGTGGATATTCCAGCTAGTGACGCAAAGCGCTTCATAACTGACTTCCTTAGAGAGGCACACGATAGGGATGGTATTGTTCCAATCCAGCTTCCGCCGGTAATTGTTAGAAAGGACAAAGCTAAAGAGCATCGAAATTATTATCTTGCATGGTATCCAGCTGCTAATACGTTACGGATCAGAGATGGCTCGAAGAAAAACGATTCAATCATTAAGAGCAATAAGCTCTTCTTCAGTCATATTGAATGGACTTACACGCTAGACGTTCTTATTGAAGTCATGGAGGTTCTACGCAAAGAGCTAGGTGATGTTAACAGCATCAATTGGGCTCAAGCTAAAACAATTAGAAATACACTTGCTCCATTCGAAGAAGTGGCTATCAAAAATGATATATCAGCTATTAAGTCTAAAGTGGATAATGAAACTCATGACATGGAAGATGTAGAAGATTTCAGTAACCGACAAGATGATCGCGCTGTCAAACAAACTATGAACGACATGCTTAAACGAGTCAGTGGTAGCGGTCTTAAAGGACGAGGTCTAAGAGGCGCTGGTTTGCTTCCAGGTGGTCAGTGTATACCTAACAAAAAGCCGAAAGGAGAACCTGTGTACGCAAATATCAAACGCGGAGGCAATGGACGATACAACCTTAACGATATTCAGGGTACAGCACTAGCGAGCGCCTTCATATACAAGCAGATTGGAAGTAAGTATATTCGTATCCCTGAACTAAACAATCAGGTTTTATACATAGTGAGACCATCTCGAGAGAAAATGGGGCCAAGACGTGACATCAGTAAGGAACTCACTGAAATGCTGAAGGATCTTGTCTATAACCAGAACATTTCTCAAGCTGCGTACGACAAGCTACCTATTGAAGATCAGAAGCTTTTCAAGGAAATCCTGCGCATCACTCATATCCAGCATGTCTTTAGAGATGAGCTTCCAGACCCTCTTGGTAACCTGAGAATGGAATACGACAAGCTTAAAGGTGAGGCCATGCTAGGGAATAACAATCCTGATGTTCTGAAGCAGCTTAAAATCGTCACTGTTGACATGTACTCTAACAAACTAATAAGTGATTCTGAATTTAAGGATATAATCGTTCGCCTCATATAGAGCAACATGTTAGTCTTAGACACAAAACAAATCTCAAAACGCGGTGGGTTGTATAACCTACATGCTGACCAAAACTTAGCTGAACTAAAGTCAATCATGAAAGACCTGATCGTGAAGGAACGACCGCCTAGTCATACCCCTACTGTATGGGTAAGCGATCGAACGGAATACTCGAAAAAAAATGCATCAGCACAGACGGATATGACGATTGACCCTAAAGATCCTAAGAAATATACGTTCCCTGCACCTAATGAAGCAACTGGTGGACGCGTCTGGGCGTACGGACCGCGTAAAAAGAAGACACCTACTGTGAAGACTTTCGCGCTTTAGTAGCTACCATAGAAATTCTCTTGCCAGCATTTGAACGAAGTTCAAGTGGCGTAAGACACGCGAACAAGTTCTCTTAGTCTTACTAATTCCAGCTGGACCATTATTGTGTTGATGACGTGCTAAGTAGCGTTGCTTTCGGTGCCAATCATTGTGGTCTAAGTGAGCGTAAAGCTTTAGCGGTGTTGTATCTCGATAATGAAGATAGCGTGTATCGCCGAAATTGACATTCATAAACCTTCTACCGTTGATTATAACATCAGCGGCATATTTTTTATGCTTCTGTTTGCTTCTTCGGATATCGAGAACTTCCATTTCCATTTCTATAGTTACTCAGACATAATTGCTCTCAGCTCGTCGAGTTCAGCTTCAATTGAATCCAATCGTTTCAGTACATTCTGTAAGCATTTGTGAAGGAGACATGCGATCTTAGGATAATCGAGGGTTAGTTGAACTCCATCGATATCTCCCTCTTGCTCAGCCTTGAGAGATTCATTTTCAATCAATGATACGCACTCGATGCTATATTTAGCAACATCCTGAGCAATGTATCCAAGCTCCTTTTTATCAGGCGTTGATCGATATGAGAATAGTTTTGGATTAACATTTCGTACAAACTCTGTAGTATCGACTACATCTTCGATATTAGTCTTCAGGCGTCGATCAGACGTCGTTATGAAGCTTCCTGAAGCTACTAGAATCGAATTAGATGTTTTTAAACTTACTGCTACGCTAGACAGTGGCCCGATAGTAAAGGATGTTTGTGATTTGGTCAGTGCACCATATCCAAGTCCAGAGACATCAATAGTTTGTGATACTGAGCCTGAAACTTCTAACCACGCTGATGGGGTTGCTGTGCCAACACCTACTCTTCCTGCGTTTGTTATGGTTATACGAGACGAATCATCTAACCACGCTGATGGGGTTGCTGTGCCAACACCTACTCTTCCTGCGTTTGTTATGGTTATACGAGACGAATCATTAGTTCCTAACTTTAAGTCATTATTTGACATCGTTCCAATGAACATTGAATTAGTTGATGTTGCCGTTGCTCCATTATGGATTTGAATCGCTCCTCTTACCGGTGTTGAATTCGATCCATAAAAGTCTTGACATATGGTAAAGCTTCCATCTAGCCAATTAACGCCATCCCCAGTTATAGTTTGCCAAGCAGTTTGAGAAGCTGTTGGTGTATTAACAACAACTCCACTAATAGCCGAATATATGTTAGCATAGACATCGCCACCAATGCCAACACCACCTCCAACGATAAGAGTCCCCGTTAATTGAGAAGTAGAACTGATAGCTCCCGATAGATATGTCGATCCATTATTAATCCAGAGAGCATGGCTGTTCGATAATGTCATATTGGTTCCAGCTGTTGGCGCATCATTAATATATACTGTAGCAGCGCGAATGCATGTTACTCCTGTATTGCTCGCAGCAATTGTGCAGCCACTAAAATTATTAATTGCAGCAGATGCCATAGTACCATTAGCCGCTGTTGAATTGTTGGTGTATGTGTTACCGATAGTTGCTATCTGACATCCTACAGTCCCCCAATTTGGAAGTGAAGTTGATTTTCCAAGCGCAATATTTTTGGCTCCAATCGAACCAGTAACTACCAAAGCTCCTCCTGTTATACTCTGACTAAATGATGTATCATCGATGAGTACAGAGCCGGAATCAACCCATAGAGCATGTGAATTCGTCAAAGTCATGTTGGTTCCGGCAAGGGGTGAGTTTGCTATATATACCGTAGCAGCTCTAGTTGTTGTTACGCCAGTATTAGTAGCAGCAATCACCGGCCTTCCATAGGATGTTATTACAGCGGAAGCAGTAGTTCCTCTAGCAGCCGTGCTTGTATTGGTATATGTTTGAGTGATAGAACGATATTGGATACCCTCTGTAAGCCAAGAAGATGCTGAATAAGCGGTTCCGCCTACTGTTATATTTTTTCCAATTCCAACTCCTCCTGATGCGACTAGACATCCAGTTGTAGCCGTTGTAGAGGCTGTCACTCCAGATATCGTTAAAACGCTTGCTCCTCCAACTAAAGATAGCGTTGCGGATGTTGCACCTAGTGAAATCGATGAAGAAACGCTTAATGAGCTCAACGTTCCTACGCTAGTGATATTAGGCTGCGATGCAGTAGCTATTGTCCCAGTAATGTTACCGCTCACAGTAAGCGACGATAGCGTGCCTAAAGAGGTAATATTTGGTTGAGACGCAGTTGCTAGCGTACCCGATATATTTCCTGAACAATTTAACGAAGTCAAAGTCCCTAGAGATGTGATATTTGGCTGTGCTCCAGTAGCTATTGTCCCATTAATGTTACCGCTCACAGTAAGCGACGATAACGTACCTAGAGAGGTAATATTTGGTTGAGCAGCTGTTGCTATTGTACCACTGATCGTTGTAGCTGTCAGGTTATTGATAGTAGCGATGTTGCCAGACCCATCCAAAACAAGGGCTTTGTTGATAGCGGCAGTTCCTGGACTGATCCCGACGACGTAAGACGGTGCGCCAGATACAGGTGATCCATTGACTGTCAAACTTGTACAACTAAGAGCTCCAATTCCAGCGATATCACCATTTATTCCCGGTACAAGAGCTATACCAGGTGTTGCTGTACCTTGTGTGATACCTGTAATGTAACTTAAGCGATAGTCATTCCGACTAAGATAAAGCGTTTGAGCATAGGTATACGTTAGAGAACCACTCTGATCCAGAGACAAATAAAACGCGGGATTGTATGTTGAAGAATCAAATAGAGGCTGAGGATAAGCAAATCCAGACATTTTTATTCGCAGATTATATATAGAGTACGCGAAAATGTCTTTGATTCCTAACTATGGCGGTGCTTTACCCAAGCAATATAGAAGCGCGGCGGTTGGTGATATACCCGATCTAGGTATAAAGAAGCTTTTTAGAATGGTTATACTTGGTCCTAGTTACTCAGGTAAAAACAACCTCTGTTACCATATCCTTAAACACTCACCTCATGTATTTAGCCACCTCCATATTATCGCTAGAAACCCTGATCAGGAACTATATGATTATCTGAAGGATAAGCTTGAAGGTTTCGTAACATTTCACTCCCAGCCTCCCAATGTAGACCAAATTAGGCGTACACCGGGCAAGAAACCAGAGCTAGTGATCATCGATGACTACAGTAATGACAAGCTACTACAGAAAAATGTGTTTTCTCACTACATGACTAGAGGAAGACATCATTTCTTATCGACTATATTCTTGAGTCACTCATGGTTTGGTACCGAGAAGATGATTCGTTTGAATACAGAATACGTAGCGATTCTCAGAGCAAACAGTAAGCGCGACTTAAAGCTTTTAGTAAGCGATTTTAACATTCCCGGGGTAAGTGAAGATGGTATCGTTAGATATTATAATAAAGCAATTGGTAGAGGGCGCGGGCAGTTCCTATTCATTGACTCAGTTAAAGGTGAGCTACGCTACAACTTTGACGCTGTAATCAAGGCCGAAGGTGAAGACAATTAAAATCGAAGATCAGAATTAATTTTAGTTCATAAATATACTCTGAACTATGTGTGCGTCATTTGTTAAGCTCGATTCAACTAATCTTGTTCAGAACAATTTAAACAATAGCTGGCGCTATGAATTCGCTGGATCAAGCGTGAATTTTAAAAACAATGACATTGCAATCCAGTCAATTAGTCTCTACTGTTCCGATTTTAACATAGACAGTTTAGCTTTTTCCAATACTAGTTTTCAGATAGAAGTCCCAACAGCAGCTACCACTTCTACTATTACAGTAACCCTAGCGGACGGTTGGTACGACTACAGTAACATTAATCAAAATATTCAAAAAGCACTTGTTGCGGCTGGTGCTTATCTAATTGATGCTTCGGGGAATAATGTATTCTTTATTCAAATCAGTGCGAATTCCACCTATTACGCCTGTCAACTTGATTGCTCTCCTACGCCTACTGCGATCGGTACATATACTAGACCTGCTTCTGGTTTGTATAGTGCTGGCGGATCTGGTCTACCTACTACAAGTCGCGTACCACGTTTGATCATTAACAACGCTGCGTTCGGCAAGGTTCTAGGCTTTTCAACAGGTACTTACCCCTCGGCGAGTCAAACAACAGCAGCAAGTATTCTTAGCAATATTGTACCTCAGGTTCATCCAACAAGTAGCTACATCGTTCGTTGTGACATTATCAAGAATGATTATGTCGTCGGCGGTGACTTGCTTGCCGCATTTGATCGAGGTGCAGCTAAAATCGGTGACCTTGTCCATTATGCTCCAAGCAATTATGCATGGATGAAGGTTAACGATGGTCCTCGTGCTTCCATCACCGTATCGATTTATAATCAAAATGACCAGCCGGTACACTTTCGCGATACAAGCGTGTCAATCATGCTTCTCATCAAGCCTCGTGAGTTTGCTAATAACAAATACTAGGGGTAGAGCCGCAGTCTGAGCGTCAGCTCAATAAGCGAAAAAAATATTATTTTTTATGACTTTTACAACTTGAAGCTCCCACCTGACTTAGACCCTTTCTTACGCATAGCTCGTATTTTAGCCATGTGTTCTTTAGCCTCTTGGGATCCCTTAACGAAGCGAGTAGATTTGCTCGATTTAATGCCAACTCCATATCTATTTTTAATACCTCTGCGAACGTACTTAATCATATCAACATGTTCTGGTTTCGTAGCCTTGTCAATAAGCTTACGCTCTCCTAGATCAACTAAATCAGTGATGATACCCTTCTTCTTAGCATATCCTAATGCTCTCTTAGCTCCTTGTTTGATATCATCCATACTAATTCGTCCGCCTTCGGTATCTGAATCGCTGTCGTACCCCTTAACGCCAATACCGGTGAGTGACTTAATCGCTGCTCTTGCGGGGATTGCTGCTGTTGGTTGGCCAGCATATGTTGCTAAAGCAGGTACAGCCGCATCTACAGCTTTCGACAGTAAACCACTGTCTTTAGCAAACTTATAAGCTGTTTTAATGCCTCCCCACACCTTTGACCAAATGCTACCACCTTGAGCCTTCTTGAACCCTTTCTTGACCTCGTGCTTGGTAATTTCAAGACGAACGCCACGGTTCGCTTTTCGTGCCTTGACCGCCTTCTCATAACTGCTTGGATGTAAGTGAATAACACTACCGCCACCCTTTAGTTCTGCACTTGTTAGACTAAGTTTTCCTGTCTTGAACGCCTTCTTTAGCTTAGGCGCGCTGACATTACTCGAAATTGTTAATTCACGGTACATGATTAATGGTCTATATATTCTGAACTAAAGCACAACTACATTTAAATTATTAAAACGCTTGAATAGATCCATTCTATCTTTTTGTTTACAATATAACCACAATAGACACCATATACCACAGTAATCACCGTGCGCTGATTGCGTTTGTATTTCGTTATACTTATCAATCCCGTAAGAAGTTGGCGGTGCTTCCCCCATTGAATCGAAGTATTCATGATTATGAACTGCTGTCCAGTGTCCTACATCCATATTAGGCTTACGTAGTAAAATTAGAAAAGAACCTTCCTTAGGTAGCGGCTTAGTAACCTCGCTAGACTCGTAGATATTGTCCAAATGAACGTCAAGTATATCTGCAAGTTTGATAAGCTCATGGTCACTAGTAATGCCCTTAACCAGATCCATAATTACTTTATTTTTAGATCATTATACTAACTAAGATATAGTCTAACTCGAACAGCTACCAACATGTCTGATACTCAGCTAGCTGATCAATTCTTATATCAGTCTTCTCTGAAGGCTGACCCTTCCGTGCGCGTATCGGCGCGTAAGCGTGTGCCGTATGTAATCGATATTAATCAAGGTTCTTACACTAATGGTATTGTTTCATTTGATGCTACCTCTCAGCTAAATGGTGCAGAAGGTTTTGGTTGCCTCCGCGATGCGTACATCATGATTCCTTACAAGGTGACAATGAAGAATACTCATGGCAGTATCGCGCTTAGCAACCCCGCTAATCGTCTCTCAGTTGGTCTCAAATGCGGTGTATGGAATGTTATTGATAGCCTTAGTCTAGAGCTTAATGGTAAGAGTGTAATTTCAATGAGTGAATACAAGCTATTCGCTAATAATCTCCGTGCTCAAACGGAAGCCAGCGTTGATTATGTTCAAAAACACGGTGCTGAAGCCTTCCTATACCCTGACACCTCTGGTTCACTAGTATTTAGTAGTACAGCAAGCGTCAACGGTGATGGTTACTCAAACAATGCGTCTGATATTAGTGCCGCTTTAAAGACAAACGATACGGGTGTTGGTGTCCTAGCCGCTAATGAAGGCTTTGTCAAACGTCTTCTAGCTAATCCTACTACGGCGGGCGGAAAAAACACTAATGGATGGCCTACGCTTGCTTCTGGTGTAGCTAATACACTTGCTAATCAATTCGGTCGCGGTGCTTTCGTACCAGGCGCTACCGCCGCTGGTACCGTTGCTGGTAGCTGGAACTACATGCTTAAGATCCGCTTGGTTGATCTTCATCCTATCTTCAAGGAACTTGATCTTATGGCTAATCCTCAAATTCGTATGCGTCTTCGTGTAAACCAAGGTAGCAGTGTTATTAATTTCGGTTCTGGTACTACTACACCCACAAAGGTAATGACTCTTGGTTCCACAACGCTAATTTCAGGTCTTACATGCCCTATCATGGTTGCATCAACAGCAGCCAACTCCCCTAACAATGGTGTCATTCCCGACGCTACGGCTGCTAATCAGGGTCAGATTACGGTTGCATGGGGTGTAGTCAATAACAGTCTAGAAACGGATAATACCTACTTTCCTTTCAGTACTGCCCGTCTATATGTACCTTTTGTTGATCTCGAAAACCCTCAAGCGATTATTTCCAAGCCTGTAAAGACGGTTCGTTACATAGATTACTATGCTCAATGGTTTGGGCAGAAGGTAGGAATTGGTGTGAGCTCTGGTCAGCAAAATGTAGCATTTGATCTTCAATTGTCAGCCAGCCTTAAAAATGCTAAATATGTAGCTTTACTACCGTTTGCAGAAACTTCTGCAGGTAACTTTGCTTCTTCTCAAGTTCAGCAGTTCCAGTCTCCATTCGATTCAGCACCTTGGACTGTTCAACCCGGTTCTTCAATCCGTAACTTCAATGTTAAGATTGGTTCAACGAACACTTTTGATCTCAATTATGACTATGATTTCATGGATTTCTGCAATGAGTTTTCAAAGCTTGCATCTATCAACGGTGATCAAACACAAGAGCTTGCAAATGGTCTAATTGATTACCAGACTTGGTCGCAGACAAACCGCGTTCTTATCGCCGATGTTAGCCGCCTAACAGAGAAAGATATCCCTCAGTCTATCCAGATTATGGGAACCAATGCTTCGTCGCAAGGTACTAACTTTATTGTACTTGTAGCGTTTGAAAATGAGATGTCGTACAATAGACTAACAGGTGAGGTACTAGAATACCAAACTAACTAAATTTCTAAATGCCGCGACACTAGAAAGTCACCTTTTTTTAGATTCATGGATGATGCATTGTATTTTACTTGCAGTAAATCAATAGCTGTACCTACATCAACCCGCTTGGTATATACTTCTCCTTCCGTAAAGTGGATGATAAAGGTTCTTGAAACAGGGCTATAAGTCACCATCTCGACCTTTTCACTTGATACCATACTATAGAGCGCCATTATATAATTATTTTTATATTTTTATAGGTGTATACATATAGATATACCCCGTAACAATGAGTCAAGTTTTAACGTTTGGTAAACATAAGTCTAAATCAATTGAGGATGTGTTTAACTCTGATATTTCTTACTGTAGATGGTTAATGACTCAACCTAATTTAGTTGATGATGAGGTTTTGTCTTATCTTAAGAGTAAGTTGGGTAATAATGATGGATCTTACGTTCTAACTTTCGGAAAATACAAAGGCAAAACCATCAATCAAGTATTTGCGATTGATAAGAGATATATTGATTGGATATGTCAGAATCCTTCTTTCAATGAAAAATTCCCTGAGATGATGACTGCCATTGATCAGTTGTACAGCTAAATAGCCGATTTTTTTTCGAAAAAAAATAGAGTGAATTACTCTGTGTTAGTTACCAGTAGCTCGTTTCCTGAGTCTAACTTGACTCGACTACGCTTTAGCTTATAATACTCTTTATGCCGTTTACTAATTTCTTCCTTGTGCTCTTGATCATATTGCTTCTGCTTTTCAAGTCTTTTCTCGCGATGTTTTAGATAACACCTCTTTTGTGCAGCTTGAATTGCCTCTTTTCGTTCAATGTATTTTTCGTGTGAGTAAACCATGCTTCTATATAAGTAACTTTATATTTATCAGAATAAAAACTTCGATTTGTTGGAGTTCAAATCGCGTTTTAGCGCGACGCGATATTTGCTACAGAGGGGTGTATTGCTTGCGGTGTAATGCTATGAAATTTGAACCAGTGTAGCGCAAGAGATGGGACGATTGGTGATGATTGGTGCTAAGGAATTGGGTTGATGTAACACAAGAGATGGGGCGATTGGGTGCGTTTTTGGTACTATGCTTTATAAGGGTGATCAAAATTAGTAGAAGACTATCTGAAGTAGCAAAAATGGGTAAAGAAGACATTTTTATATAAAGTGTACGATTTTTGTGATGTTAGGAAACGACTCGTGGATAGGGATACGTGAAAAGAAAAAGTACATTTTTAAAAAACGACCTCCAAATGTGCTACCCTTTACTACTAACGGCTTGGTCACCCTGAATGTCTCGTCGTCGATGTCATCGTCCACCTCGAAGTACATTGCTTGCATCACCTCTGCTTCATCATCCAGGCGGACGCTCTTCAATGCAGGCCATTTGCCCGGGACGTCCGTGAGCTGTTCCAACCTGGCTTCGGCTTTCTTGTAATACCAGCTCGGGACGTAGCTGGCCCAAGGTGTCTGGTTCAGCTTGCGCCAATACATCATCCGGATGAGGAGTTCGAGGAGGTCTCGAACGTGGAGCCGAGGGTGAACGACATTGTCCCCAGAGACCAAGTCGAACGCATCCAGATAGTCCAAGCCTGACCGCATGACCAACTGCACATCCGGACGGAGCTTGTCCCAGATCACGGCGTGCGCCGCGAGAGAAGCTCGAGCATCTTCTACCGAGCGGGCGTAAGGCGTCAGCGGATCCAGAGCATCCGACTCGTTCGGGGTGTACACCTCAGGCCGGAGCTGGAAACGCCGCTCCGCTGCGCTTTCGGAGTCCTGGGTGACGAGGTGGGGCGAGACCTGGATGGCGTTGGAGTTGACGGAGCGGATGAGTCCTGGGTGCAGTCGAGAGGCGCGTCCCTGGACCCCTCTTTGCGCCCGGGGTGTCCTCGCCCTTCTCCTCCCGGTCGTCATCACCGTCGTCTGCGAACACGTACGCCCCAGGCTGCGCACCGAAGTCGTCGACCGCGTTCACCAAGATCTGTGTGGCCCAACCATCCGGAGGAAGTTTGTTGTCCTTGGCGAGCTCCAGGGAGTGCCTTCAGGCGTGGCCAGTTGCCGTCGACCCGGGTGTTGTGTCGGTTCAGGAAATTCATTGTCCTCCCGACATTCATGGACCCGACCTGCAGCCGAGCAGTCAGTGCCTGGACAGCAGAGCGGAGATCATCGTTTTCTCGGGAGAGCTTGTCGACTTGTAGCTGGAGCGCCTGCTCCTCACGTTCGTGCCCCTGCGCGGCCCGCCTGAAGTCCCGGTCGTGATCCTGGATCTCCTGTTCGCGTTTCGTGGTGGCGACGTTCAGGGTCTCCTCCCAGCAGCGGTTCAGGATGGCGATGTCGCGCTTGGCCTGTTGCAGCTCAGTGTCCTTCGACAGGTAATCCAGACTGGCCGTCAGCCCGTTCGCACGGAGCTGACGCCGGGCTTCCCGAAGTTGACCCAACGCTGCCTTCAGCAACGACGAAGTCCCGAATACTTTCCGCGCGAGGCCATCCAGGCTGTAGCACTGCAGGAGCGAGGCGAGTTCACGTTTGGCGGTGACGCTATTCAGGATCCCGTGGAGCTCCGAGATGGAGGGACTTGCGTCGGCAGGCTGCATGCGCAGCACTGAGCGGTGTAGGTCCATGCCCGGATCCAGAAGGTCAGCCAGCTCCTGAACCTCCGCGTCTGTGAGACTCTCCACGGGCCAGAGTGCCTCGATCCCTCCAAAGCCGTCGCGCAGGAAGTATTCCTCGTAGCTGTCGAAGACCCGCGCTGGAACACCCACGAAGGAGAGCTCAGGGGTGAATTAACCGCGAAGCGCGCCGGAGAAGCCTGACCTGCTAATTCAGGGTGGGACGCCTGCGCTGCTCGCGAGCGTGAGTCCTGGAGGTCCAGCATGCCCTGAAATTCATTCTTAGCAGCCGAGGAAGAGAGGCTCCATCTTAGCCCTGAAATTCATGTGCAGAGGCACCGGAGGTACGTGCCCGAAGACTCCCTTGCCGCTGACGGGGAGACGCTCGGTGCTGACGCCACGAGACGCGCACGAAGTGCCCGCGAGAGCCACCGCCTTGCCAGTCAGCGAGGCCGCCAGGCCAGGCTCGCCATCGTTACCGCTGCCGCCTTGGGCGCCGTTGCCGCTCCTGCTGTTGCTGCCGGCCTTGTCGCTGGCCGCGCCCACACCGGCGCTGTTCTTGTCCCCGCCCGCCGCCGCGTTGCCGTCGTCGCGTGGTGGTGTGTCGGCGTCGGGTACCCTGATCACCAGCGCCGTAGTTTCGCTCGCCGCGCCGTCAGGCGCGCCGTCGCCTTCTTGATGGCCATCAGACGAACCCTGGCGCACGTCCTGCGACGTCGCAGGGCCAGAAGTTGCGCCGCGGTCGTCCTGCTCACCACCCGAGCCCGGTACGCCTTCGCCAGTGGGCGGAGCGTCCGGGAGTTGCTCGGTAGGAGGCGCAGGGGCGCCGCCATCAGACGCCTGGCCCGCGTTGCCGTCCGTGTCGCTCATCAGGTGTCGGAGTGAGAAGATTTTGCGTTTTGAACGCGGTTGCCTTTCCCGGAGAAGAGATTTGGATCCGACAGTTGGAGTGGAGATCGTACTTAGCACGCTCGCCAATCCAGGAGACGCCCTGTAACCGTTCGATTCAGGCCGACCGACCGCCCGGGTTGGCTGTGCGCTCGTGGAAGTCTGCCCATGGCCTGGCACTTCGATGGTATTTTCCTCAGTGCCAGCCCGTAGCCAGAGGGCGGTTGACACGAAGTGGTTTGAAAATTTTGGAAGCGCACCCGCACAGCCGGCCCCGGCACCGATCCGGGGAGAGCAGTAGTGGGAGAAAGAAAGTTCGGCCCAGCATGGCGTGCCTGTAGAACACCCGAGTGGTGGGCAAGACGTGGAGAGTGGGTGACTGGTCGCGTTTGACCTCAACTGGCCGGAGGTGCACAGCACCCGGTCCGGCCCCCCGACTTAGTCTGACGGAGGGAGACTGCGAAGTGCCCCGGTGAACGTATCCCGGAGAGCTACCCTTCTTGGCGAGGCCAAGCATCCCCAAGATACTCCGAACCCCATCAGCTCTGGCGTGAAGCTACTCAAGCACACCAAGCCACTGATATCCTGAACGACGCTACCATTACGGTGAAGATGAACATCCAGGACACTGCGACTACGAAGACCCCGAGTGTGACCCGACAACGAGTTGAGGACCTCAAGCAGCGAGACCAAGTGGCCACTGAAGCTCGTGGAGTCGACGGCAGCCTGGATGGACAACCGACATCCCGAATGGTGAACGACTATCCCGAATGGACAACACCCGGAGTGCCCAAGTGCCGACCACCCTGAATGGACCACGACTGCCCTGAATGGAGAAGACCCAAGACACTGCGGATACCTGCCAATGGACCGACGCCCAGGAACGTGCCAAGTCAGCGAAGTCAGCGACCAAGGCGCCAGTTCCGAGCGTGACTTGGGCTCACTATGGAGAGTGACCCAGTCTGAGTCCGTGGCGTAATCAGTGCAGCAGATCCCCAGGTCAGGCACCCGAGTCCCTCCGACATCAAGTGATGCGTGTGCGCCGCGACGCGACGCTCGGGTATACTGAGATCAAGAGAACCCGAACAAGTGTATGAAGATATGAGCAGAGGAGACCGCGTGAAGATCCAGCGGCCCTCAAGGTAACAAGACCATACGAAGAAGAAGAGAAGTATACAACGAAGAAGAGAGAGATAGCCAAAGAGAGAGAGAGAGAAGAGGATAAAGATCAACAGAGTTTGTTTTGCGTTCTAGTGCACAAGTGCCTGGTTCGTGATTCGCCTAAGGACAGCCGCCGCCCACGGGAGAGTGTACCGCCTAGGAGCCCACGAGAGGGTGTACCATTCGGAGCCCCGCTGCGAGCGTTGAGTAACGCCTGGTCCAAGGCCCCCGAAAACTTCTCACTACATCATCAAGCCAAGTCAGGTACCCAAAAGTATTGCCCGTCGGGTTGGTACACCTGTTTCATTTCCCAGTTGTGACGTACACTCTCAGTGTGCGTTTGCATTTCATATTCCCTGCGTTTTAGGAGGTTGTAGCAATCGCCCCTAGGACCCGATTGTAGATTGCGTGTGGTAGGAAGGTACCTGTATTATTCTCCTAACATTCAGGAGTGGTGCGCGTGGGGTATCCCGAATTTACCTGTATTCGGGGTGCAACCTAAATTGACAGGCTGCATATTGTGTGTACAAACTCTGTATTGATATTGGTTATTTTGGAGAAGGTCTTTGCTCGTGATTTCACTCCCATTCAGGACTCCCGGAACGAGTAGCGCCCGGAAGTTCTCTGTATTCCTGTATTCTTGATCGATTGCGATTCTCATAGGGTTGAAACTCGGTCCGCCGAAGATAAACGACACCCATAGGGATTGCACAAGGTCACACGCCAACCGGAGCTTACATTCATTGTGGGTTTCGGGTTTCCGTAAGCTAAACCCTCCCGGGTCTAAGCCTACCGGACGTACGCTATACACCCTGGACGATAAAGGCGTTCACCCGCCTCGCCTCAGAAGGAGCAGTGTGACGTCATTGACGCGTTCTTCCGTGCGAAGCACGAGGCGGGCATGGTGCGTGAGAGTAAGTCTCCACACTCTACGCCGACGTTCTGTGTCAGAAAGCCGAACGACAAGTGGCGTATCGTACATGCTTTCAACAAGCTGAATGCCACCACCATTCCGGCGCAGACGCCGATTCCTTGGAAGGATGTTCTTCAGAACAACATGGCTGGATGTACGATGTACAGTACGCATGACTTGGTCGATGGCTACTACCAATTGCTCGTGAGGGCGAGCGACATTCCTCTCACTGCGGTGAGTACTCCGAGCGACATGCTCTGGGAGTGGTTGGTGATGCCCCAAGGGCTTTCAAACGCGCCAGCGACGTTCAATGGTCTTGTGACGCAGCTCTTCAGGCCCCATCGGGCGTACGCGCAAACGTACTTTGATGACATCTTTGTCCACAGTCGTGAGGAGCACGGAAAAAACTGATATGGAGAACCATGTCGAGCACCTGCGTGCTGTACTTGAGTGCGTGCGTCAAAACAAGTTGTACGCCAACATTGACAAATACATCTTCGGAGCCGAAGAGATTCCCTTTTTAGGGTGCTTCATCGGGAAGCGTGGCCTGAGGGCCGACCCGGTCAAGGTCAAGGCCATTGTTGACTGGCCGGTTCCCCAGAACCAGAAGGACCTTCGCAAGTGGCTTGGCAGCCAATTACTTGCACAAGTACAGCGAGAACTACGCTGAGATGGCTCGGCCACTCTCCAATCTCCTGAAGAAGGACGCGGAGTGGTGTTGGAACACCGAGCATCAAGATGCGTTTGCGGCAATTAAGGATAGTCTCCTTCATGCGCCTATTCTGGCTTTGCCAGACCCCGCTCGTCCGTTTAGTGTCGTCTGTGATGCCTCGGACTTTGCCATCGGCTGTGCCCTGCTACAAGCAGACGCCGAGGGGCGCGAGCGCGTGGTGGCGTTCGAATCTCGTCAGCTGAAGGCTGCGGAGAAGAACTATCCTGTCCATGACAAAGAGCTACTTGCGATGAAGTATGCGCTCGTCAAGTTCAGGGTTCACCTGTTGGGCTCTCAGCCGTTCGTGATTTACACGGATCACGCGTCGTTACGCACTGCGACTCAGTCGCCTCATCTCTCGCAAAGGATGGCCCGTTGGCTGTCCTTCTTTGCGGAGTACAACTTCGAGGTGAAGTACAAGCCTGGCAGGCAGAATGTCCTCGCGGACGCGCTGTCGCGCAGGCCGGATTATGAGCTGGCTCATGTAACGACCGTGACTTCGTCATTACCGGATCTGATCCGAACGGCTTATGCCAAGGATGACACTTGTGTCGCGTTGCTGAAGGCTCTCGGGAACAAGGAGTTTCAAGACTCGTACATTGAATTGTCGGCGCGAGTGCGCGCGCGTTTGCATCGCTACACCCTCGATGGTGGCCTGCTGTTCTACAGCACTGGCTCCGAGGACACGCCACGCGTGGTCATCCCTCATGATGAGGACCTGAAGTATCGTATCCTCTATGAGGCCCATGACACGCCGGTGGCTGGCCATCTTGGCCGTGAGAAGACCTACAGCTCGGTGAGCACCCACTACTGGTGGCCGAAGATGTACAAGTGGACGAGCACTTATGTGCGCACGTGCGAGACGTGTCAGCGAGTGAAGTCGTCACCCCATACTGCAGCCCGTTGGCAAGCTTGCCTGTCCCTTCGGGCTGTTGGCAATCCATGAGTATGGACTTTGTGTTTGGCCTGCCGGCGGATGCGGCGGGCAACACTGGAGTCGTGGTCTTTGTAGACCGACTGAGCAAGATGGCTCACATTGCGGCTGTGCCGGATACCATCGATGGTAAGGGTACAGCAACGCTGTTCTTGGACCGAGTGTTTCGACAACACGGACTCCCTGAGTCGATTGTCTCGGACCGAGACCCCGCTTCACGGGCAACTTCTGGAGCGCGATCTTTGCGGTGCTTGGCATCAAGCTGGACATGTCCATGGCGGATCACTCGCAGACTGATGGTCAGACCGAACGCGTGAATCGCGTCGTCAAGGACGTGCTCCGCAGCATTTACGCTGAGACACCGAAGCGTTGGAGCGCTATGCCGCCACTCGTTGAGTTTGCGTTGAATAACGCCGTGCATGCCTCGACCGGCTACACGCCGTTCTACGTGAACAGCTTGTCTCATCCCCGCGTCCCGCTGACGCCGCCACGTGGTGGCCTCGGGCTTGGTGGGGGAGAGGAAGCCGATTTAGCTGATCGGCTAGCTGATGTCAGCCCGGCTACTGTTCGTAAACAGGTTGACACTTTCTTGTCGACGCGCTTGAGTGTCTTACGACACGTGCGTGACGCAATGGCTGAGAGCCAAGACAAGCAAAAGGAACATGCGGATGCTAAAGGCAGAGGCAATGTTGACAGTTATGAGGTCGGGGACCTGGTATTGGTAAATGCTAAGAACCTACCTACACATGCAGTGTCTGCTGTCTTCAAGACGAAGTTGCGCCCGCGCTTCATCGGACCTTTCAAGGTCGTGGCCAGGAAGGGCCTTGCGTACACGCTCAATCTTCCGAAGAAGATGCGGACGCACCCCGTCTTCTACGTGGGCTTGCTCAAGCCGTACCATGACCCGACGCAGGTGCAGATGGAGGCACCGACGGCGACGAGGTCGCAGGCGCGGAGGTCGCGGGCGTCGAGAACGCAGGCGCTGCAGGCACAGGCGGAAGGCTCGGCATCGGCGGTGCCGCGAGCCCTGAGGGCAGAGTCGGAGTCGGAGGTGCCGCAGGCACAGGGGCCACCGGCGCAGGAGGCGCAGCGGGCGGGCCCTGCATGCGGGCCAGAAGGTCAATCTGACCCTGCAATGCAGCCTGCTGACGCCGAAGCTCGGAGAGCTCCTGGCTACGACGATCGTCGCGATCGCCATAATACTGCACCCAGCTCTCCAAGTGTCGGAGCCGGTCCCAGACCTCGCGAGGCACTTGAACCCAGCTCAAGTCCCGAGCAAGCTCGTCGAGCTCCGTGGCAGTACGCGCGAGACGCGCATCGACATCCTGGACATGGTCCCGAAGGCGAGTCGTCTGTTGCTGAACCTCGAACAGCTCATCAAACGTCGCGAGGCGGCTTGGTGCGTCCTCCACCGGCGCTGCTCGATGAGCAAGGGAACCTTCACTACCATGTGGAGCGCCTGCTGGCGAAGCGGCGGTGCCGGGGTCAAAACCAGTATCTGGTAAAGTGGCGAGGGTACCCGCACTCAGAGAACTCATGGGAGTTTGAGGTGCCCCTTCGCCAAGACTGCCCAGACGTCGTGGACGCTTTTGATCGGCTTGATCACCAGCGCCCCGTGGGCTCGAGGCCGGCATGCCGGCCGTCCCGCGCTTCCCGGCAATAGGCTGGGGAGCTGCTGGGTCAGCCACATTGCTCCGGGGTTGGCCCTGAGCCACAGCGCTCACGCCCTCACGGGCCGGAGCGACTGGAGGGCTCAAGGAGCGAAGCGCGTTGCGCTAGAGTGAGTCTGCGGCTGAGCGTTGGCCGAGAGGCTACGCTTGGCTCGGACCTTCGCAAAGTCGAAGCGGAGTTTGCGTTCGATACGAACATCCACTTCGCTGAAGCTGGCTCGAAGAGCATCCAAGGAGCTAAGCTTCTTCTTCTTCTCAGCCCAGTTCTCGAACTGAGCCTCGTGTTCGGTCAGGCTTTCGCCCGGGCTGAGCACCACAGGGTACGTCCGTATTGCGGGCACGGACAACCTTGCCTTGCAGGCGCAACCGCTCACGGTACTCGGAGACAGTAGTAGACTGTGGAGTCAAGAGTCGATCTCGTAGAGACGTTCGAAGAGCGATCTCCTCCGGAGTACGGGCCGCAGGCCTAATGATATGCTGAGCCAGCGTCGGTTGGAACGCCTGACGGCATGCCTCCGCGGGGTCACGAGGCCGAAAGCCGTACTCGGCGGTGCTGGGGTTCAGCAGGGGCCGCAACTCGGGGCGCTGGGAGCGCATGGAGGCCAGCTGCGCCGCAACCTGCTCGGATTGAGCCTCGTCCAAAGGGTTGGAGATGACGGGGCCCAGGGCACTTCCCGCACGAGGCGGAGAGTACCGTGACTCAGTGAGCTCGCGCAGCTCGCGGAGCCCGGAAGAGCGTTCAGGGAACGGATTTGGAGTGCGCAGCGGTGGCCGCGGCTCCTCCCGCGACGGCGCAGTGCGCTCAGTAGAGATGGCTCGATGAGCGCGCAGGAGACGCTCGCGCGCGGCGCTCTGGATCGCGGGAGCTCGACGAGCCAACTGTGGCCGACGTGCCACCTCCGCGTTGTGCCGGCGACGTGGGCGAAGCGTCGCGGCGGTTCGGGAGCGTTGTGGGGACGCTGCTTCACCCTCGTGGCTCGGAGAGCCGACATCAGACTCGCTGTAGTCCACCTCGCCCTCCTCCTCATCTCCGAAGAGATCTTTGAGGTCCATGGTCGGATGGGCTAGTGCTCGAGGAGCTGGGGCGTGCTCGCCGCGAGCGTTGCTTGAGGCGTTGCGCCGCGAAGTACTGGGCGACCGAGAGCCTGGGAGGCGCGGTCGGTGTGCGCACCTGCGCCGGGGGCTTGGGAGTTCGCAGGCACGAGGTGCCGAAGCGCGAGAGGAGCGAGGCTCCAAGGCGGACCTCGCGAGAGGGTTTCTGCGGTCGAAAGACCAAAAGACGTTATGACTTGAAGTCATGTGAGGGCGCGTTGCGCCGAGAAGTTCTCAGAGACGTCCACACGATGTGGATTGACTCGTTTGAGAAGGAGGCTTGACGGAACAAGACCCGGTCGTTGACCGTTAAGCGTGAACACCCGTGTCCACGGTTTGGTGGGGGAGGGTGTAACGGGGTTACACGAATGTTACCCGAAGGGTTACGAAGTGTGGCACACACAGGCTTGTGTGGTGTACACTGTCTAACCTATTTCAGTAGGAGAATCAGTACATGGCTTCGGAGCCACAGATTATACATATGACTAGGGTTCACTATGCTAGATAGTGAACCAGATACATTTACACCGAAGGCGGCTCTGCCGCGATAAAGAGAAATACATTCAGTTTGAAGATTCACAGCTAAGAGTTAAGGGTTGACTCTTGGAGTCCGCAGGGAGTACGGACTCGTGCGTTCTGGTATTAGAACGGGCTATCTTTAGCCACGACTCTGTGAGTCTGTTACGTCTTCCTCTGACGCTAAAGCTACGGCAGCCCCGCTGCAAGCTGGACGACGTGCTGAGCCACGGCGACGCCGACGTCAAGAGTGCGCGCAAGGCGCTGGTGCTGTTCGTGCAGCAGCTGCTGCCCCAGGCCGACGCCTTCAAGGAGCGCAGCGCCAAGCTCAAGCAGTTCGGAGAGGGCCTGCTCGCAGCTTTTGCAGAGCAGACATCCGTTCCTCAGACGCCCAGCGACAGCGGCTCCGAGTCCGACGACATGCACGTGAAGGCGCTGTTCGAGGAGAGTGAAAACGAGGAGGAGGGCAGTGCGTCAGAGGCAGGAGAGGACGAGCAGGACGAGCAAGATGACGAGGAAATGGAGGATACCGAAGACGCCAACGAGGACGAGCCCATGGAGCCTGAGGCCGAGGTCGCGGAAGACAAAGAGGCCGACGCCGAAGCAGAAGAAGAAGACGATGATGATGATGAAGTTCCTCCCTCACAAAAGAAGTCACCGCGTCTCCAGGCCACTGATGCTCGGCAGCCTCAGGACATCGACGTCAACTCGCTGCCCGTGTGGCGTCCGCCGACAGGACGGCATCTACCTCCTCGCGCGCCTCAACCAGATCGACCCGCGCAACGTGCGCGTGCAGTGGAACGATCACAACGGCCTGCTCCGAGTGAGCGACTTCCGACTGCCCACGCAGAAGGACAGTGTGATGTCGCGCCTCAGCGGAGCGCCGACCTTCGGCCGCTTCGAGATCGCCGAGCAGTTCCTGCGGCACATGCTCAACATGGAGGAGGCCACGCAGCAGATCTTCGAGGACGACACGCTGCAGATTCGCATGCCATCCCACATTGTGCGGCGGCCAGTGCGGTACCACCCGACCTCGTTCTTCCAGCCTCAGGACTGCTTTGTCTGGTAAAGGCGGCAGGCGGCAAATTAATTGCTGTACAATAGGATTCGTTCTTCAGTCAATATACTAACAGGAATACTGTACACTTAAATTGCTAAAATAACTTCTCAATCGATTTTACCCCGCCTCGAGAAACGTTTCGGCTCATTGCAGCGAGAAACGTTATGTACAGAATGAATGTTTTTAAAGTTTGCGGTTTCAGGTGAGTTTACCCGAAGTGCTCTGAAAAAGCACGTCTTGGAACTTTTTTTTCCAGGTTTCAGGTTCAAATTTTGCTGAAGAGGGCCAATGTCCTGTGAAATCTGTCTAACAATCAATTACTTAAGTATAACAAAGAAACTGTAGATAGTAATTCGTGGGCGCAGCAACAGGAATGTAGGTTTCCGCCGGAAAGGAGTAATGCGGCAGAAGAATTTGCCGGTAAGACTTCGAAGACGAGGGTCGGGGAGCCTGACGTGGGCTGTGCTGCCGCAGGAATTCGAGACGCCGTTGGCCTGTCGGGCAGCTTGATCAGTTTGCAAGTTTCCGCCACCCAAGCAAGCAACAAGCAAGTTACCTTCAACATTAGCCTTCTTCCCGATCCCGTGATCATGTCGTCGCCTCGCTCGCCCGCGTCTGCACCGCGCAGCCAGGCTCCTGCCCCGACTGACCCCGCGTCCGACCCCGACCATGCGCAGGTCACCGGTTTAGCTCCAGTGTCTACCACGGCCACGCCGTCCGTGGGTGAAGCCACCGGCGGCGGAGCGGCAGTGCCCCCGGCCGTCTCCGGGGAGAACACCGCTGGGGTCGACGTCATCGTCGTCGACGACGCAGTAGCGTCCCCAGTCGCACCCGCGGCCTCGCCGTCACGGTCCAGCACGCGGATTGCGTCCCGGGCAGCGACGGCGCGAACGAACGCGAAGCGCAGCGTCGCTGCCACCCCATCTGCAGCGGCCGGGAAGAAGAAACGGAAAGCTGTCAAGGTCGTCGCCGGGACAGCCAAGGCCGGCGGCCAGCATCACGGCACGTCCTCACCGGATGCTCCTGCGATCTCGGGCTCTGCGTCGGCCGAGTCCGACACCGCCACTGCGTCGGTTGAGCGCGCGTCCGCCGCGGAGGTGCCAGCACCGGCGCGGCCGAACCCTGGTGAGCGTACTCCTCGCCGTTCTATCGTCTGGCTGGGCGACGACGATGACGCCGCGTCTAGCGCATCAGCTCCCCATGCAGCGACCTCGTCAGTGAACGTACCCACTCCGGCCGGGTCATCTGGCGCGCCCAATCCTGTACATGCTGCACCGTCGGCATTTTGCCTCGACACCTTCCTGGAGGAGTTTAGCGGTAGGCTATCGGCACCAGCCTCGCAACCTTCGTCAGCCCCACGAGCGGCTCCAGCCCATGCACCTGCCTCGTCGCTGGAGAGCAAGTTGGATCGGCTCTTTGCAATGGTGCACGAGTTGAAGCAACAAGTGGATGCGTCGGCCAGGTCGGCGCTCCAGTCACGCACCACGCTAGCGAAGGTGATGGTAACGCAAGTGGCGCCCTCGGGCCTGGCCCGTGCCTGGACGGCTCAACCGCAACATGGACCCTGCCCTTGAGCGGGCACCCCGAGGATATGCCTCCGGCCACGATCCAACATCTACGTTGTGCCAGCTTCCCAGCCCCCCGGGCGCGGGTGAGAGGCGAATACTACCCCCGCAAGCACACCAACTCGCGGCGCATCGGCTGTACAAGACATTGAGCTCCGAGGCAGGTGCGTACGCCTCTCCGATGTCTTTTGTCTTACAGATGCGTGAGCTCGAGTGTGTGCGCTTCGAGGTAACTCCCCCCCCCGTGTTGATGGCACTGTACAGCGCCCGGCTAGGCAACCGCGGTCTAACGGTCATGCACTTCAGGCCGTTGACGGAGATGGAACAGCTTCATCGTGGTTCAACGAACGCAAATTTCGCGCTGGACTTCGGGGCTGGTGCCGTGCTACCAGCGGCGACACCTCAGTGCGCGACCTATGAAGATCTGCTGGCTGCAATTAGCGGGCTGACCTCCTTTGGCGACGCGCTCTTCTACGACCATGTCCGCCGCCTTACCTCGCGTTTAAAGCGATTTGTATTGGCCAACATGGAGAGAGACACGAACACACCGGAACGCGTCACGCTGACCCTTCTGTACGTCAACAACTACCTCGGCCGGGCCATGGCCCACCTCGTTGAAGACTCGCCCGACTGGTGGCGCAACTACGGTGAGGCCGTGCGTGCCGTGGATTACCACGCGGCCGACTGGCAAGCGGCCCTCAATGGTTTGGCGCTCCGCCTCGCCCGCCTACCAGCCTCCGAGGCTTCGTCGCGCCAGGCTCCGCGGAACACCGCAGCATCGGCCCCGGCGAGCCCCGACCGGCCGCGTCCCGATCATGCCGGAACATGTGCGGCGCCAGATCCCTCGCGATGTCGACGGTCGCGAGCCGTGCCTCCGGTACTTCAGCGGCGGCATGTGCTACGGTGGGAGCGCTGAACGTTGCGCGCATTCCCGACGCACGCACCGCTTTGACCGCAGGTTGCCCCGCGACGTACAAGACTTCATTGACCGCCACTACGGCCCTGGTTTGGGGTCTCGCGCTGCAGCACGTCAAGAGAACGTGTGCGTCAGTGAGGGCGCCGAGGTGATGCGGGTTCACCGTCACTTCGGATCCACGGCAGGCTACCCAAATACACATTTTGTGGTTTTATCTCTGCTAGTGAGCCTTTATCTGCTACAAACGCATCCGGCGCCATACCACCCGGACCTTCTAGTACGCAACGCGCGGCATCGCCCCATGGCATGTCGTTGCACTCAGACAATCCGCAGGACAGTTTGTCTCGCCGGTCTCTATGCTCGCCCCATGGCAGCCTACCTACCACGAGGTCGCCCCACGGCATCTCAGACGCAGCGCCCCCTGGCCTGCCCCCAGCCAGTGCAATCACCGCTTCCATAGCGATCGAACGTAGCAGCGTGCAAGACGGCGTGGATCAGCGACCAGACCCCGTCATCGGCACAAGGCATCCCGGGACTCCTCCGTCGCAACGGCGACTTCGTCGCGCCCCGTCCGCTACCGAAACTCAGCTGTATGCTCAGGCTGCCACTCAGCGCGCCGCGCTGTGGGATGCCATACGCCTTCGCCGCATCCGTTCAGCTCTCGGCGCTGTCGGTTTGGTGCTTCCTCCCGCGTCTCCTCTTGTCGAGGAAGGCGTACACCACCTGAACAAACCTTTGCAGTCAGTTCTGTCGGAATTCGTCCGCCGCACGCGCATTGGGCTGCTGGAATTTGCGGAGCTCCTACGGGGTCAAACAGCGGACGACTACAGACCCAACAAAAACATGATCCCAGCCGTGCTGCGGCGGCAAGCGTGTCGAGACTACAAATATCTACCGCACCTACTCGACATTGCACAATCCGGTGCGCGGGTGCCCTTAGCCGGCCCGCTCCCGCGCCAATCCTGCGCCCGCCCAACCACCGTTCCGCGGACGAAAGATACAATGTGCTCGTCAAAAACATCCGGTGCGAACAAGATGCCTGGCGCTGCATCGTCGTTGACGAAGACATTCTGGAGCTGTGGCCGGAAGTTCACATCAGCCCCTTCGGGGTCGTGGACAAAGGTAACGGTGACCCTCAAACCACCGGCCGGGTCATTCATGACTTATCCTGCCCGGTTAACAGGTCTCTCAACGACCACACTGACCGGACCGCGATCTGTCAGCCGAAATACCAACATTGCGATGCCGTCGCGACAGCTATTGTACAAGAAAAGAAACGCCACCCAGGCTCAGAGGTCAAGGAGCAAGCTGGCGACGTGTCGTCGGCTTACCGTCACGTTTGCATTCACAGCCAGTGTGTCCACCTCTTCGGTGGACGTCTCCACCGGGATGCTGCCCTCATCATCGACATGTCCGCTGCATTCGGCTGGTCAGGTTCACCGGGCAATTATGACGTCGTGGGCGGCGCTATCTCCTTCGTCCACGGCAACACGGCAAACAAGTTTAACCCGGATGGATTCTTCAGTTACCATTGGGTGGACGACCATATCAATGTGGCCGCGGACGTGGGGTCCAACTGCATGGACATGGAACAGTCTCTGCGTCACGCAATGCTGACTGTCCTTGGCCCTGCCGCGATTAACGAGGACAAGTTCTCTGGCTGGTGCGCGAAACAGAAGACGCTTGGTTTGTTTTCGACTCCGTCGCTGGTGTGGTGGCGATGCCCGCCGACAAAGTCGCAAAAGCTCAGCGTATTGTGCGTGCTGCACTTGGTTGTACCTCCATGAGCCGTACGGCATACCGTTCGCTATTAGGGAGTCTCCGTCACGTGGCGACATGCATCCGCCCGGCCCGAGCCTTTCTCCAACGCTTGCGGCAGCACGAGCGCTACATGCTCCGTTGGCAATCGGTTCCGGTGAACGACGAAATGCGCGCCGACCTATATTGGTGGCTTCGTATTCTGGCCACGACATCACTCAACGGCGTCCCTTTAGAATACTTCAATACGCTCCCAGAAGCCAGCATCATCGTCGAGATGGATGCTTCCGACTCCGGCTTATGTGCCATCATCCGTGCTGAGAAACGTTCGCTGACGTACAAGTTCAACGAGTTCGAACGGAAGCTGATTGAGGAGACCAAGGACGTGCCCGCCGTCGGGTTTGACATTAACTACCGGGAGATTCTGTCTTGTGCGTTCGCGGTGTACGCATGGGGCGCGTCATGGGCTGCGCACGGCAGGACCGCCAACACCGGAATCCCGCTACACGTACACTTCCGCATCGATAATACGTCGGCAGTAAGTTGGCAATCCAAGCTGGCCTCCGGCAACCGCCGTGCCCAGACGGTCATTCGACTGCTTTCGCTATGGGAAGTGGAGCACAATCTACGGTTCTCGTCATCACACATCCCCGGGGTGGACAACACCGTCGCGGACGCCGGCTCACGCATGTCTAACAATTCTTCGAGTGCTAACATATTTGCATCTCTGACTTCTGGTTGGTCGCAGATTCAAGCCACCATCTCGTCGTCCGATCTGGAGACGATCTCGCGTTCCATCTCCGAGCACACTCCGTCGCAGTAACTACCTATGGTCAGTACCTCAAATCGCTGCGCAAGTGATTTATTTGGTGCGAGCGCAACGGCATCTCCCCAACCTTCGAGAACGAGTCGCTATCAGCCAGTGTCCAACACATCACCGACTTTGTTCTGCGGGGTTTTCGGGAAGGCTACGGCGCGGGCCATCCCGTGCGTAGCTCGACCATTTCGGCAACGTTATCCGGCATTCGTCACTTCTTCGTGGCTGCTGGGTCCGATTTCCCTTGCGGCCATCCACACATTCGCATGCTTCTGAAGGGCATCGGTCGCCTCGACACTCCTGTTCAACACAAGGCTCCCGTCTCCATCCACCAACTTGAATTGTGCTTTCAAACACTCAACCTGGCGCGACCTTCAGATCAAGCTCTCTGGGGGGTCATATGTCTGGCCTTCTTCTTCCTGCTTCGTCGCTCCGAGATCGCTTCGCTCAACAAGGGAAACTTTGCGTGGTTCGCACTGAAAGCCGAAGATATCGCCATCCTCGACGATAGCGGCACACCGACGGTATCCCCGAGGGCAGCGGTGTCCGTACACATCCGGCTCACCGGTTCCAAGACAAACTAGCGCGGCGAGCCAACACTACGGATGCTAAACCGCTCCGGACACCGCGTCGTGTTCCTCGTATTCGGAGCACTGTGTCTTCTCAATGCAAGAAGGTCACTGCCGCACAGCATTCCCGCAGCCGTGTACCTGAACGAGGACGGCGTTGCAGAGTGCGTATCTTCAGCAACCCTGTCCAAGACAATTCAACGCGCGGCGGCTGGGTCCGGCAGCAACCCCAGCTCTTACAGTACCCACTCCCTGAGAGCAGGTGGGGCAACGCACATGTATCGCGCCGGACGCGCGATACACTGACCATCCAGTTTCACGGTCGCTGGGCCTCAGACACTTTCAAGCAATACACTCGACTGTGCAAGGAATCCGTCTCAACCCTCGCGTCTCGGATCATCAGCGGCTCGAAACACGTAAACAACCTCCAGTGAAGCCCACGTTCTCGGCCAATTTGGGGGGCTTTCAACTTATCCCCTGCGGGGATCTCATTAAAGGCCGACACCGCGGCCTACTCTGCAATGACATCTACCCATTACGAGTGAGTACCAAGGAAATAGTAATTCGTGGGCGCAGCAACAGGAATGTAGGTTTCCGCCGGAAAGGAGTAATGCGGCAGAGGAATTTGCCGGTAAGACTTTGAAGACGAGGGTCGGGGAGCCTGGCGTGGGCTGTGCTGCCGCAGGAATTCGAGACGCCGTTGGCCTGTCGGGCAGCTTGATCAGTTTGCAAGTTTCCGCCATCCAAGCAAGCACCCACCTCACCTCACCCTGTATTACTACACTATAGTTTAGATAGGCTTTCAATTTATCCCCTGGGGGGATCTCATTAAAGGCCGACACCGCGGCCTACTCTGCAATGACATCTACCAGTTGCCCCCATTACGAGTGAGTACCAAGGAAATACATGTTGTTCAAAACGCGAATCTATCGTTTTTGGTGGGTGTGTCTGGTAGATATCTTATCGTTCCTGAGAAGTGCGAACTCGCCGGACGGCACCCTGAATAAAGAACTACCTGGTGCTGCAGTTTCATACTAGGGCTCCGCGAAGGCTTTTGTTATAAACCCTTTTCTATTATTGGGCGAAGCCCCAATACTGTGAGCTTGCATGCGGAGTTTCCGGCGTCCTTCTCTTTACTTGCTTTGCGTTCACCAACCTGAAGTTTTTGCTTTTCTTTTGTTCCACAACATAGGCATGGGACTAGGTCAGGCCGCTAACCAGAGGGGGCTGGGACAGGTGTCGGCCGTGGTGTCCCTCATGGGGGGGGACTTTAGGAACATTCGCAAGTAAGGTGTTAGCTTGGCAAAACGGTATTTTATACGTGTCCTTACTTCGCGTTGCTCTTAAATACCCCCCAATCTGGGATGGGAAGTATATTTAGGGCTAGCTTGGATTGAAGCTACAGGATACGCTGATAATGGCGGCAGCGGAGTTTCTCGAATGCCAGCGACTTATAAGTCACGGCGCTATATACACCTTTGTGCGGCCTACTTCGTACCAACGTGTAATTAAATCTGAAAGTCGCAAAATTCATATTGCAAAAGTTTAGCTAGCAACTTCAATTACGCACTCAAAGCTGGAATTACAGCCATCAAAGTTGGATCTCTAAGATCTCTATGGCTACGTAAGCTGTCGTGCTGTCCTCGCGCTAAAACGAAAAGCAGAGCTGCGCTCGGATTTGAGTAGGCCGCACAAAAGGTGTAGTTTTTTTTTAAGTTTACTACGCACTACTTGGCAGTTGAAGTCCACGAAGCGGGTAGCACGAGGCTAGCAGCGACAGGTAGCTCGAGACCCAGCAGCGGCGGGTAGCTCGTGGCCGAGCAGAACATATCGACCAGTATCTCCACGCAGCCTGCCGAGCAACGAGCATACTTGACTCGACAACTTTTCTTTGCATGGTATTGTGTTATTTGCTGTTCGTCTCGATTTAGTTAAGCGGAAGCGTTAATCGTATTATTATATTATGGGCAGGGGGCGAGTCCTATACTGTGCTACGCACAGTTAGGACAGCCCCTCTCCAGCAGGCATTGATGGACTCTAGTATATATATTAATTACAGTACGGTGCCTGCTTCTCAGCCGGGAAATTTACCTTGAAACTGTAGATCCAAGATATCGACCGACAACACCTTACAAATGAAAATGCGAACCTTGGCTGAGATCAGTTGTAGCTTGTAGAAAATGCACACGCTTACCTCCAGTACTGTTGTACAACCCGCCCATATATCAGCTGATCCATGTGAAGACTTCGGGCGATGCCCTGCGCAATTGTCGCTTTATTTTAGCAGTGTAGGGCCATCAAGGCTACACCGCCCTCGTAGGGCTTCTACGCGTATACGTAGTAGTCGATGTATATTACAGTCGAGTTTGCTCACACACGCAATTTAAAAATTGCGTGTGTGAGCAGGTGAACAATTACTTTATTAATATTCACCTCTTCACATGACCTCTGGTTGCTGAGGCTGGTCGCATCGCAGGCTGCTGTGACCAACGTTAAAAGACGTGGTGATTGCTACAGCTGCGGAAAAACTGCATTGCCTTGTATAGTTATCGGGGTGGTACAACTGACTAGAGTGAGTGTCGGTTGCTTGGTTCAACGAACTGGAAAGTGAGCGAACCTACGAGCGCATCATAACAAAATCGGAAGTGATACCGTCTCCACCAAATGCCCAACTCTATTGCATTTAGAGGATCATAGAGCGATACGGAGAGTAGACCCAGATAGTATGCGACAGATAAGTAGTATTCAAAAAGAAAACAGCCTACCCAGGTTACCTATTGTTGGGACTGGGCTACGGGCCGGCCGCGTATACCCATAGGCGGACTCCCTCCCTTAGCGACACTCTCTCAATCGCCACCGGAGATATGAGCGCTAACTACGAACATGAGGGTCGTTCGGGTGCACCGCGTTCCAGTGCTTCAAGAACATTGCGTACTTGATTCTCTGCTTCGGGCTCACCTCTTCCAGAGACTTCAGACCAGTCAGTTTATCCTCGACTTGGGACGGCGTTTCTCCTTTTAAGAGCCACTTATACGTCTTCGCATTCCATTTGGTTCTCCATGCGGCGAGTTCTTTCCCCGCCAGTTCCAAGGGATTTCTTCTCTCTTCTTCATCGTCCTTGTGGTGGGTTCTCAAAAACCTCCCGCCGTTGGTGGGATCGACAGCGCGGGCTGCGTCGGTCGAAGTCAGGGCAGGCAGCCCAGTCTTGATATCGCCTGCACTGGCATCGACGGTAGAGAGAAGGGTTGACGCAGCAACGACGAAGAGGTAGGCTAGACGCATCGTGGTCTTGGACAGTTGCTTTGGATGTCAGTGGCTCCGGGGAGGGCAAATTAAGGAATGAGCGGTTCCGGCATGTTCGTCTCCAACGTTACGGTGTCGAGGTTGCAGAGGCTACCGTATTACTGTGCAGCACTGTAATCAGCATATCCCCTTGATTTACAGCACTGTAGTTGGGTGGTGTACTGCGGGGCTTGCTGTCGCCCAGGACGACGGTTGCAACCTTTTTCTGCATGGAATTCGGGACGCTCCATTATACTACCGGTACTACATTACCGGCCATTTGCAACCCGGGTACTTTCTGGAGATCCGCGGCCTGTGATTGGCCAGATGCATGGTATTGACAAGGATTTTGGCTGATACCATGCCCAAACAGCTGGGTGTCGTTTGCAACTTTCGTAGCGCACCGAGTAGCAAATACTGTTCAGTTTTGCAACCCTACGCCATACAAAAGTCAAGTGAGGTTGCAAAACAACGTAGTACCATGAGTTGCAAAAAATCAAAATAAAGGGCGGCACATTCATGCTGTAGTGTATCACCCTTGCATGCATCAGGGCTAACTTTACGGCATCAGCAGCTTCTACACGCGTGCACGAACCGGGTGCAATAGTCTGTGTTTCTCTGCGCGCTAATAGTAATACTACCGCCGGGATCGTAGCAGGCTCCATTCGCAGCAATGGGGCCCCTGCACCCAGGCCACCAAAACGGCCGGCAGGGTAAAGGACAAAGTGTTGCATGAGCTCTGTGGCTGTTGGTGCTGACACAAAGCGGCAGCCGCGCGGTAACATCAACGCCGGATCGCCGGGCGACTCGAACACTGGGACGCCTAGCACTTTGGTCGCTGCGACGACTTATAAAGGCAACACTGCAGCTAGGAGCGTGTATACGGCCCTCATCGAGTTGACTTGAGGTTGTGGCCATCGGCTCTCCGCTTGAAGATATATTTCACGGCAAGAAAAATGTGAAAATAAAACGAAACAGAGGATTTACAAGAACTTGTAATGTATCAGATTTCTTATATCAAATGTTCTGATCCACGACACCGCATGCACTCACGTTGTATTGTATCACTTACGGATAGAGCATACACGTAGTAGCAACTTGCTGCTAAGCTCTCATTGTTGCTGTGCTTCCCCATTTCTAAGTCAGCTATTTTTAACCAATCAACGATCGGTAGCAAGCAAGTTGCACGCCCGGCTGGTATTTATACAGTAGTAGTACATTTCGCGAGCCAGTACACATAACATGGTATCTACATGTACCGGTATATACTCGCGCTTTTTACATGTCACATTGTAACGAAGCTTACTCTTAGTTAGAGTAAGCATACGCAGCGCCAGATGCGGTCCATATGTTGTAGGTATACATGTAACTGGTACCTATGAGTCAGTTTAGTCATAGGGTATGGGATGTATTCAAACTCAACCCATCGACAGGTAGGTACAGTGGTGCACCGCGTTTTCAGCACCGGTATACATGTATATCAATACCTCAAGATAGTAGATCGAAATTTGAATGCATTACAAGTACCAGTGACCTATCATCCATGATATCCTGCTATAGCCGAATTATGTACCCATGATGAATACGCGGTGCACCTCTTTACCAATGCGTGTACAGCACATGCACAGTAATGCTGTAAATTCAGTTATTAATAGTATGAAACCTACAAATGTACAGTAGGCCTTACTCTGCCCATGGATACAGTTAGATTCAATAGACTTGGAAAGCTCTTCCTCACTACAGTACTGTAGTGAGGAAGAGCTTTCCTGGTAAAGAGGTGCACCGCGTATTCAGCATGGGTACATAATTCGGCTATAGCAGGATATCATGGATGATAGGTCACTGGTACTTGTAATGCATTCAAATTTCGATCTACTATCTTGAGGTATTGATATACATGTATACCGGTGCTGAAAACGCGGTGCACCACTGTACCTACCTGTCGATGGGTTGAGTTTGAATACATCCCATAGCCTATGACTAAACTGACTCATAGGTACCAGTTACATGTATACCTACAACATATGGGCCGCATCTGGCGCTGCGCATGCTTACTCTAACTAAGAGTAAGCTTCGTTACAATGTGACATGTAAAAAGCGCGAGTATATACCGGTACATGTAGATACCATGTTATGTGTACTGGCTCGCGAAATGTACTACTACTGTATAAATACCAGCCGGGCGTGCAACTTGCTTGCTACCGATCGTTGATTGGTTAAAAATAGCTGACTTAGAAATGGGGAAGCACAGCAACAATGAGAGCTTAGCAGCAAGTTGCGACTACGTGTATGCTCTATCCGTAAGTGATACAATACAACGTGAGTGCATGCGGTGTCGTGGATCAGAACATTTGATATAAGAAATCTGATACATTACAAGTTCTTGTAAATCCTCTGTTTCGTTTTATTTTCACATTTTTCTTGCCGTGAAATATATCTTCAAGCGGAGAGCCGATGGCCACAACCTCAAGTCAACTCGATGAGGGCCGTATACACGCTCCTAGCTGCAGTGTTGCCTTTATAAGTCGTCGCAGCGACCAAAGTGCTAGGCGTCCCAGTGTTCGAGTCGCCCGGCGATCCGGCGTTGATGTTACCGCGCGGCTGCCGCTGTGTCAGCACCAACAGCCACAGAGCTCATGCAACACTTTGTCGCTTTACCCTGCCGGCCGTTTTGGTGGCCTGGGTGCAGGGGCCCCATTGCTGCGAATGGAGCCTGCTACGATCCCGGCGGTAGTATTACTATTAGCGCGCAGAGAAACACAGACTATTGCACCCGGTTCGTGCACGCGTGTAGAAGCTGCTGATGCCGTAAAGTTAGCCCTGATGCATGCAAGGGTGATACACTACAGCATGAATGTGCCGCCCTTTATTTTGATTTTTTGCAACTCATGGTACTACGTTGTTTTGCAACCTCACTTGACTTTTGTATGGCGTAGGGTTGCAAAACTGAACAGTATTTGCTACTCGGTGCGCTACGAAAGTTGCAAACGACACCCAGCTGTTTGGGCATGGTATCAGCCAAAATCCTTGTCAATACCATGCATCTGGCCAATCACAGGCCGCGGATCTCCAGAAAGTACCCGGGTTGCAAATGGCCGGTAATGTAGTAGTATAATGGAGCGTCCCGAATTCCATGCAGAAAAAGGTTGCAACCGTCGTCCTGGGCGACTGCAAGCCCCGCAGTACACCACCCAACTACAGTGCTGTGAATCAAGGGGATATGCTGATTACGGTGCTGCACAGTAATACGGTAGCCTCTGCAACCTCGGCACCGTAACGTCGGAGACGAACATGCCGGAACCGCTCATTCCTTAATTTGCCATCCCCGGAGCCACTGACATCCAAAGCAACTGTCCAAGACCACGATGCGTCTAGCCTACTTCTTCGTCGTTGCTGCGTCAACCCTTCTCTCTACCGTCGATGCCAGTGCAGGCGATATCAAGACTGGGCTGCCTGCCCTGACTTCGACCGACGCAGCCCGCGCTGTCGATCCCACCAACGGCGGGAGGTTTTTGAGAACCCACCACAAGGACGATGAAGAAGAGAGAAGAAATCCCTTGGAACTGGCGGGGAAAGAACTCGCCGCATGGAGAACCAAATGGAATGCGAAGACGTATAAGTGGCTCTTAAAAGGAGAAACGCCGTCCCAAGTCGAGGATAAACTGACTGGTCTGAAGTCTCTGGAAGAGGTGAGCCCGAAGCAGAGAATCAAGTACGCAATGTTCTTGAAGCACTGGAACGCGGTGCACCCGAACGACCCTCATGTTCGTAGTTAGCGCTCATATCTCCGGTGGCGATTGAGAGAGTGTCGCTAAGGGAGGGAGTCCGCCTATGGGTATACGCGGCCGGCCCGTAGTCCAGTCCCAACAATAGGTAACCTGGGTAGGCTGTTTTCTTTTTGAATACTACTTATCTGTCGCATACTATCTGGGTCTACTCTCCGTATCGCTCTATGATCCTCTAAATGCCAATAGAGTTGGGCATTTGCTGGAGACGGTATCACTTCCGATATTTGTTATGATGCGCTCGTAGGTTCGCTCACTTTCCAGTTCGTTGAACCAAGCAACCGACACTCACTCTAGTCAGTTGTACCACCCCGATAACTATACAAGGCAATGCAGTTTTTCCGCAGCTGTAGCAATCACCACGTCTTTTAACGTTGGTCACAGCAGCCTGCGATGCGACCAGCCTCAGCAACCAGAGGTCATGTGAAGAGGTGAATATTAATAAAGTAATTGTTCACCTGCTCACACACGCAATTTTTAAATTGCGTGTGTGAGCAAACTCGACTGTAATATACATCGACTACTACGTATACGCGTAGAAGCCCTACGAGGGCGGTGTAGCCTTGATGGCCCTACACTGCTAAATTCAAGCGACAATTGCGCAGGGCATCGCCCGAAGTCTTCACATGGATCAGCTGATATATGGGCGGGTTGTACAATAGTACTGGAGGTAAGCATGTGCATTTTCTACAAGCTACAACTGATCTCAGCCAAGGTTCGCATTTTCATTTGTAAGGTGTTGTCGGTCGATATCTTGGATCTACAGTTTCAAGGTAAATATCCGGCTGAGAAGCAGGCACCGTACTGTAATTAATATATATATAATAGAAAAAGGTTTATACTGGGATAGGAAGCAACGTTAGTGCTGCTATCGCAGACCAAATAGGATTATATCCGTGGTATGTCAAGTCAAAAGATGACCTCTCTTGACATCTAACTGGTACATCTCTATGAAACCGATACGACTCCGGTGGCGCACTGGGTCCCCCAAAAGGCTTATATGCGTGGGCAGCCTGAACCGGTACGTTACCCATCACACTGGTATGGTCACGGTGCCGCACTGGGCCTCCAAAAGGTTTATATGCATGGGCAGATTGAACCGGTATGCGTCAGTAACATTTATCGAATAGTTGGGGTGATGTAAAGTGAATGATTGAAGCGGACGAACTGCTGCAGAAGCAAACAAAGCAAAACATTTTCATTTTCTACAAGCAGCAAACAGATCTCGAGCAAGGTTCGTTTTATCACTGTGTATAAGCACCGCCAAGGCATGCCATACATCTACAGTTGTAAGGTGAATTACCGGGCAGACGCTGCGGCTGCGAAGCAGGCGCAGGAGATGCCCGTGGTTTGTAAAAAAAATCATGGTAATAGAAAGCGTTTATAGCAAAACCTCCTATCCCAGTCTTCTCGGAGCCCTAGTACTGGGATAGCAGGGACCGATAGGTCATGCTGCTAGGCAGCTCAAATCGGGTTAATTCGCGCCTCGGTAACTGAAGCCAGTAAACTGAGGCCGGTATCCGTGGTCCCGTGTCGCGGTCTATCTTTCAGTTCGTGACCCCGTGTCTCTTTCAGTCGGACCCGGTAACTGAGGTCGCTGGTTGGCTTGTCGCTTTCTGTCTTGAGGGCTATGGATGGGTAAGTATGCTCGTCAGGCCTCTTAGCCCACGAGTGTCTATTTGCCTTTTCAGTTTGCAAATTGCGCCTGCTATAGCTATGGATGAAGAGAGGCTGCGGTGGTTTAACTTCCAGAGTAGCGAAGGTGATGGTCGGGTGGCCTCCAGCACAATTGAAATCTCCCGACCGGGCTCAATTTATTACTGTCTTACTACCAATATGATAGATGGGCGAACAACAATTCGAGCCTGATGATGGAAGTGGCACAGGTGTTTTTAGCCAGAATGCTCGTCATGGCTGTAGCTTTCTGTTTATATTGCCTCTTGTACGCAGGTGATGTTGGTCCCAGCGATCAAAGCATAGGTTCCACGGAAACGACAATAATGCGTCTTTGAAATGGCTGATTTATAATGAGCTCCATGATCAGCAAGAAAAAAAAAACAACTTTTTAAAATCAACAATGGTAACTACTACGTCAGACTTAAATACAAACAAGCGAATGATCACTAGAGTGAACCCAGTTCTTGCATCACGTCTCGGGGCCAAGAGTGCATTCGAGCATGCAGGCGCATCTGAGCTGTGTCGAACTGGCGGGTATAGAACGTTTTGAGCCATTGCACCATTTCAAGTTCTCCGAAGTCGGCCGCATTTGCGGATGCTAGACGGCTACAACCCTCGGTGCGGTTGCGGTGGAGGAATAGAACGACGTCAAAGCGACCCCCAGCGGCCGCACCGTCCAGCGCTCCTTCTGTACAGCCCTCGGTTCGGTTCTCATGAAGGTATACGTGCCCATTTTTAGCAGCGCATTTGCATCAAACGGAGGAGATTGCGAGGTTTCGTTTGGAGCAGGTTTGAAGATCCGTCAAATACCCGAGGCGATTGCGTGCACCCTTGCAATTCTGTCCGTGCGCATCAACGATCTGGCTTCAAGTGCTGCTGGGTCTACTATTCATGCGTTTGCTATCATCCCATGCGGTGGGCGCCTTGAAGCGTATTATTACCAGAAAAGGAAAATCAATCAAAAAGCGCTAGTTGGCGATTCGGACACTAGTATGGTATGCACTACGTGAGGCCAACTGGCTCATGATAATGGCGATACTGCGGAAGGCTGCGCTGTTGTCGTGAGAAACGGTATTCTCTCTGACTATGACAAGTTTCGCTCCGTGTCGATTGGTGTCGGGTCTGAAATTCTCCACGAACCCGCGGAGCAGCTGCGTCGTTGGTACGATAACTTGCCGGCGGGACATTCATTTTCGCCTCTTATTAATACCTTTTCGTGAATGGCTCCGTACTCACCACTTCCTTCTCATTTATCTCCAGTAAAAACGACATCAATATACTTTCCATAAATTTGCTATCCCAGCCTACGCGTAGCCCTAGTTTTAGCAATTTAAGTGTACAGTATTCCTGTTAGTATATTGACTGAAGAACGAATCCTATTGTACAGCTAATTTGTCGCCTGCCGCCTTTACCAGACAAAGCAGTCCTGAGGCTGGAAGAACGAGGTCGGGTGGTACCGCACTGGCCGCCGCACGATGTGAAATGGCATGCGAATCTGCAGCGTGCCGTCCTCGAAGATCTGCTGCGTGGCCTCCTCCATGTTGAGCATGTGCCGCGGGAACTGCTCGGCGATCTCGAAGCGGCCGAAGGTCGGCGCTCCGCTGAGGCGCGACATCACAATGTCCTTCTGCGTGGGCAGTCGGAAGCCGCTCACTCGGAGCAGGCCGTTGTGATCGTTCCACTGCGCGCGCACGTTGCGCGGGTCGATGTCCTTAAGGCGCGCGAGGAGGTAGATGCCGTCCTGTCGACGCTGCAACTGGTAGTATGGACGCCACACGGGCAGCGAGTTGACGTCGATGTCCTGAGGCTGCCGAGCATCAGTGGTCTGGAGACGCGGTGACTTCTTTTGTGAGGGAGGAACTTCATCATCATCATCGTCTTCTTCTTCTGCTTCGTCGTCGGCCTCTTCGTCTTCCGCGACCTCGGCCTCAGGCTCCATGGGCTCGTCCTCGTTGGCGTCTGCAGATTCCTCCATTTCCTCGCCATCTTGCTCGTCCTGCTCGTCCTCTCCTGCCTCTGACGCTCTGCCCTCCTCCTCGTTTTCACTCTCCTCGAACAGCGCCTTCACGTGCATGTCGTCGGACTCGGAGCCGCTGTCGCTGGGCGTCTGAGGAACCGATGTCTGCTCTGCATAAGCTGCGAGCAGGCCCTCTCCGAACTGCTTGAGCTTGGCGCTGCGCTCCTTGAAGGCGTCGGCCTGGGGCAGCAGCTGCTGCACGAACAGCACCAGCGCCTTGCGCGCACTCTTGACGTCGGCGTCGCCGTGGCTCAGCACGTCGTCCAGCTCCAGCAGACGGCGCGTCAGCAGCTCCGCCTGCTCCTTCACGCGGTAGTCGAAGGCGCCGAGCTCCAGGCGCGTCTTCTTGACGACGGCCGCGGCGTCCTGCGGCTTGAGCGCCTGCAGCCGCCACTTGGCGCCGCACACGAGCGCGGCCACGTGCCGGAACTGGGCCGGGAGTCTCGAGTTGAGCTTGCTCTGCACGTCCTGCACTTTCAGCTCGATGGCGCGCAGGCGGTTCTTCTCGTGGGTTGTCTGGGCCTCCATCGCTGTCGGTCTGCTGTTTTGGCGGTGGTGGTGGATGGTGGGCTCAGTAATAACTGGTTACTGGTTGTGTTGCTGTTGTCGTTGTTGCCAAGGCAAATTGAATAGTGAGAGGGCCGCACAACCTGTGACGTGTGACGAGGACGTTCGAGATGCAACGTCGCGAACATTCCAAAGCATACTGGGCGCAAGTGGTTTTCTCGCAGTGAGACGATTGGCGCGGTACGCAATCATGGCTACATCGATGTACGCCACACCATTTTGTTTGCGTGTCAAAAGCTCAAAAACTCAGGCGCTACATGTAACTGATACCGACTGACTCACTGACTGACACTATGGCGGGTCCGTCGGAGCTGGCGCTGACGGCGGCGCTGTTCCTGTTGCCGCTGATCGCCGTCCTGGAGCGCTGCGTGGCCGACGGTTCTCTGTTTGCGCTGCACCCGGCGCTGAATGCGCTGTCGATGCTCGTGTGTCTGCCCAGGTACAGGACAAGTCTCGCCTTGTGAGTGTTGTTGCAGCCCCTGACGCCTTGTGTTCCGGCGGTTTTGCATTCCATGCAGTGCGTTGCAGGCGATGCTTCTACGCAAGGACGAGACGAACCACGCAAAGAGGTTCGTGGTGACGGCTTCCGCGTTGAGAACTGTGCAGTATTGACCGAGTTACGGGCTCTTCTTGTTTGTGAGCACAGAGTGTGGTTGACCAAGCTCCACCTGCTGCTCAATGTAGTGGCTGGGCTGCTGGTGACTGCTGCAGGCGCCACCGCTTTCATTGCCAAGCGTGGAGCTGGCCATCAGCACTTGGCGACTCCCCACTCGTGGGCGGCGCTGGTGACGGGCATGTTCTTCTCGCTCAACGTGTTCCAGGGGCTGCTGCTCACGTTCGAGGGCGTGAAGGCCAACTGGCAGTGGAAGGACGAGACGCACGTGCTCACGGGCGTGCTGGTCTACGTCGGCGGCGTCGCCACCATGCTCTACGGGCTGCACACGAGCGACTGGGGCGCTAAGAGCTTCTCGCCGGAGCGGCAGTTCCAGCTCACGGTGCTCATCATCGCGGCGCACGTGACGCTGCTGGGCAAGTCGCTGGTGCTGCAGCGTCGCGAGAGCCAAGCTCGGCTGAAGAAGGTGGCCAAGGTGGCATGAATTATGAACTGCGTGCCCAATCATACCAACGTAGACTATGGTGATCTTCCCTCTAGTGCATCAAGAGCTGAGGTGCACCGCCAGGCCTGCCGCTTAGACCCTACATGATACGAGCTGGGGGCAAATCGCTGTACAATCAAGGCGTCGTCGAATTATTGAGATGGTTAGAAGTCGTACGAGGTCTCAGAAACAAATAGTGCGAATGATCAACCATCTCAAGGCGGGTCGACCAATTTCGACATTTTGATGGGGCATAAACCCATTTTAAAGTTTTGTCTTACTTTTTTAACTTGAGAGAGAAATGATCTGCGTGATGACCGGAGAAGAAGAGAATCCGTTCTCAATCGACGTCGGCGAGATCCTGTCGGGGGCCGACTTGAACAGCGCCATCAAGGCACAAAACGCTGACAGCTCGACGACACTCGATGCGCCTGAGCTGCAGCTCTTCCTGGCGCAACAACGACAATACGTGGCTTGAATCTGACTGGGAAGCTGTGAAGAAGTTGAAACGGAGGAAGCAGACTGCTGCTATCGAAGCGCTGGTACACGAGAACCGGAGCTACAACTGACGGCTGATCTTCAGACGGTGTTACCGGTGAAATTAACGTGCTGCCGAAATTGTTCTCGCCCAACAAACGGGCGCGCTTGCAGCAAATAAAGGATGCACCTCAAAGTGTACACTACGTGACTCTGTTGCTGGCGAAGGGAGACTTGCAACTAGAATCTGACGGGGACGTGATGCTTTATAGCCGTCCTCAAGTGCACAAACTCATGGAGCTTTTGAAGGACGAAGTGACTGCAAAGAACACGAGAGGTTTCATGTCGGGGCCTCCATGCACTGGCAAATTCAAGGCCACGTTAAGTTTTGCGGCTTCGTTGGATCTCGAGGAATGGAACGTCTTGTGGGTTCATTTAATTAAGCACGACGGTTGACTCCTGAAGAAGCAGCGCGCGTTGGAACTGAAGTCTTACTACGCGGGTGGCTCGGCTTGCTTCATGTTTCGTTACAGCACGCAAGCGAGAGCAAGGGTTTACTATGCGGATCTGGGGCAACTCGACAACTATTGCCAGCTCGCAGTGCACCTCCAGATTGATCCGAAAAAAAAACACGCTTCCCGAAGATGTCAAATGGGGATGTCAAGGGGGAATATGAGTTGGTTGCAGCCGGTCAGGCGAATCCCGGGAGGCTACGATGCAGAGTACTGCTGTAGGTGGGCCGATCAAGTCATCTTCGTGCAGATGGCCCCGTTGAACCAGCAAAAATTCAAGATGCGCTGCTTTTCGGATCTTTCGCAAACCGGAGCGGGCGGGAATGATTTTGTCCGACGTGAAGGTGCTGGTTGTGACCAAGCTTCAATGTTTCAATTGCCTTGCATTGACCGCTTCCGAATGGTGACCAGATTTGGGCCAGACTTTGGATAATATGAGTTAGCTGTGTTGGGGCGTTCCACTCGCACGTACATGTACTTAGTAGTTCCGAGCGATGCACGTTTGACTGGGATGTACATCCGTCTTTGCAGAAGTCAAAATGCGCTGCATCAAAATCTACGTCATGATTCGAGTGCAACATTAGAACTTGTCCTCCAAACGAGCGTACCTTGCATATTTTCCCATGATAAACTCAGCCGACGTTGTCAAGGTCACCCCCTTTGCGGCCATGTCACGCAAGACCTCCTACATTCCACAGCGACGGACGGTTGTACTACAGTAGACTTTCACGCAAATGCAAACTGTTCGAATGGCACCTTGGCTGGCTTCGCGAAACCCGGTACATGTACTGGGGAGGAGCAGTCCGTCAATAGCAGCAGGTCGCTTAGTCGCTTCTTGGGCCAAGGTTACCACGTACTTGGGTCGTACGGCAGTTCGTACTCCGCTTTGAGAGCTGAGTAGTGCTCTGTGAACGGGTTGCTGCCCTTCACCACGTACTGAAGCAGTTTCAACGACGTCTTCGTCTCTCCAACGCAGCCGACAGCACATTCGGCTCGATGTCGTGTCCTGGGGTTCCCAGTGGGGACCCAATGACGAAGTATTCGGGCCAAATGGTCAACGCAAACTTCCCATTCGCCTCCAACGACTGCGAGTACGCTAATACGTAGTCGCTTAAGCTTTCATCGCGGGGTTTCCGCACCCCGTTCTTGATATCCTGCGACGATATCGACGTGAACGGCTGCGGAGAATCCCCTGTAGCGTTCGAAGATGCCTGTATCGTTGGTGCGAGTCCATGGTCAGTACCACCTGGGTCAGCTCCGACGTGTGGTTGGTGATGAAGGCTGCGATCCGAGCGGCGTGGAAGCTCACTTGCTGGTCAATGACGAGGATCCCCAGTCCCCCTGAGGGGGTTTCGCCTGCTGTCTTGGCGTCCTCCGTCACGTCGTGCTTGAACTCTTTCACCGACTCGTCGTAGATGGCTTCGACTGTAGGAGGAATGAGCGCCGGAGGGAAGGCTGCCAATGCAGAGCGGGCAACAACAGAACTACACAGGAGGTGAGCTTGACGAAGCAGGCCTTGAACATGACGTAGTGAGTGAATGCGAGTGATTTGAAGCCACAATGGTGTTCGTGTTCGATCTCGTCTGGATTAATGCTACGTTAGCTCGTCGGATTAACGTGTATCTGTACATGGAGCTTTCTTGTTCTTGGAGATCGGGAGGATGCTTGTGTCTGCGGCGGCTTAATTTGCTATCTCGAAGGCGAGAGCGAACGTGGTGATCCACGCGGCAATGGCGCTCGATAGCTGCAACGGCGTCGAGTTGCTGGGAACCGACTTTCCGTCCGCCATGTTGGCGTCGTCGTCGCCGACCGTGGGTTCCTGGCCACCGCTTAAGTTGAACACCGCCGATCCAGCTACGTCTTCAAGCGAAGCCGACGCGTCCGCCACGTTCAACTCCGGAGATGGGGTGAGCTCAACCCCAACGTGTTCGTCCTCGTCGCTGTTGGCTTCGTCTGCGCCGTCGTCGCGGTGACGAATCGCGGTGGACCAGTTCGAGTAGAAGGGCGAGTCCGTGGTGACATCTTCAGCCGTCGCCAGGACATCGATGAACGCCGCCACGCTCTACAAGTCGTCAACCTCGTCGTTCTTGGCGAGAAAGTCGGTCGTCGCTGGGTCGGACTCGTTCTCTTGGCGCTGGAGGTGGCGTCCGAGCGCGCTGGGCTGTAGCTTGGGCTGCTTGAAGGCACACGCATGAGCTTGCACCACCAGCAAGGACAGGAGAGCAACGACGCGCAGGAGGATGGAGCTCATGCTTGGGCGGAGAGCGAGTCGGTCTTCTCTGGACTTGGGTCGGGTCTTGGTTGAGTGGAGTGGAGCTCTTGAGCACTGCGCGGCTTGTTCGGGAATGAGCCCAGAGACCGAAGAAATCGTCCAAGGGCTTCGAGTAGATTCTCCGGCGAGAAAGTACTCCACCCTTCTCTTCGCTATTGCCGAGTCGCCTTGATTTCCACGTGACCGGCCACTCGAGAGAAGAGAAAGAGGGGCTCTCTACGTCCTTTCTCGTTTAGAGAAGCACGCATGGGCTTCAAAGTAAAGCAAAACGGGGTTGTCTTTAGGCTTTAGATGGTTAGTAGCTAGGCTTACGGGAGCTGCACGACGATCTTGCCGATGTTCTTGTGCGCGTACATGTGGTCGATGGCGTCTAGGACCTGCTCCAGTCCGTGGAACTCGGTCGGATCCACTCCAGCCAGCAGCTTGCCCTCCTTGATGAGCTTGAAGAGGTTGGCCATGTGCGTCGGGATGATCTCGGCGTACGTGCGCAGCAGGAAGCCGCGCACCGTGATGGCCTTCATGAGCAGCACCTCGTTCATGGCGCTGACCGTGAAGGGCGAGCGCGGCTTGTCCCCGCGGTACTCGGAGATGTGGCCGAACACGATGATGCGGCCGCGGATGGCCATGTTGTCGAACACGGTCTTGAACATCTCGCCGCCGATGGTCTCGAACGCGATGTCGATGCCCTTGGGGTACTCCTTCTTGAGCACGGCGTCGATGCTCTCCTTGTTGTAGTTGATCACGCGGTCGCAGCCGAGCCTTTTCAAGTGCGCGGCCTTCTCGTCGCTGCTGCACGTGCCGATGACGTGGTTGCCCGCCATCTTGGCCAACTGCACGACGAACTGGCCGGCACCACCGGCTGCTGCCGTCACGAACACCGTCTCGTTGGTCGACAGCTCGCCGCACTCCTTGATGGCGATGGACGCCGAGATGCCGCACACAGTGAGCGGCAGCGCGGCGGGGAGAGCTCCGGTAGCTTGTGGGTGGAGCCGACGGGCACCTCGACGTACTCGGCGTAGGCGCCGAACTTGTCGTACACGACGTAGTCGCCCACCTGGAGGTCGGTGACGCCCGCGCCCACTTCGACCACGGTGCCGGCCGCGTCCAGGCCCGTGCCGAAGGGCGGCGGGTTCTCGTTGAAGACGCCGTTGGTCACGTTGATATCCGTGGCATTGACGCCCAGGAATTTGTTCTTGACCACGACGTGGCCGGCGCTGGCCGTCGGCAGCTGCGGGTGCGTCACGATCTCCGTCGCCTCGCGGAAGTTGGTCGAGAGCTTGGTGCACAGGAGCTCGCGGTAGCTGGGCATGGTTGGGAGGGTTCTGTGTCAGGGTCTGACGGTAAATTGAAGAGTGACGGACTGGGGGCTTTTGATTGGCATGAGAGCTTGGGGCGTATACACAAAGGCAAGTGTACCCTCGATGATGACGCGGACATTTTCGTGTCGAGTAATAGACGCGCGCGTTTTTATGTACATAATGCATTGGGATTGGCTGAAAAGAGATCTTAACTTGTGTGGATTGGTCGAAAATGTGATGGTACACTTACGGTCAAAGATGACGTTGCGCTTTTTGGTCGAACAATCGGCGCCCGACTGGCTGTGAGTGTACGACAGGGCTCCCGATTATGGCATGGTAAAAACAATAATGTCAGTATTTTCTTATTGATTATTTATGGCAGTCGGTTGGGCTCGACCATAAATCATTTATGTCGGGAGGTCCCAGCAATAACTGTTTATTGAAAATATGTCTCTAAATATAAAGATGTACATACAAAAAGCAAGTAATATTATACCTAAAAGTCGACAAATAATTTTGTATGATCATTTTCAAAGTTGCATTATTTATGCCTCCGATTTGTAGGGCTGATGCCATAATTTATGAGCCAGATGGGCTATCCATAAATAAAAATGCCATAATCGGGAGCCCTGGTATACGAGCTATGGCTGCTGTATTGCTGCCAATTAGTTTGCCAGACCGCCAACGACGGAGTCTGGGAAAGCGCTGGTGCTGCAATGCAGCCAGCGGGGGTGATACAGTTCGTCATCTAGATCCGCGAGCTCATGTGGTGCTCCGAGCAACAGCCGACGGAGTCGCCATGGTTTAAAAAGACAGCAGGACGTCGTCTTCAAATACAAGGCTTCTCGCGCCTGGTGTTCTTCCAGTCGCATGTGCACACAGTTAACTCGTCGACTCTGAGTGCATCGGTGGTCGAGTAACGGGGTCACCAGAACCGGAAAACAGCTTTGATTAGGGCCACCGTGTGAGGTGGTCGACAGCAAATTGCAAGCAAAAAGGAGCTGGACAGCGGACAAGATCGTCTAGTGGTAGGCTCGCACGTGTCTTCGCTTCGTTCCGTTGCGGCACCATCTTGCACTTGCGTTTACTCTCGCTCTTTCTACCCCAGGCAAAACGTACGCCTCGTACGCAATCGGAGCTCGCACTGCGAGCTCCAGTGGCTCCGCGTTGTCAAACGAGCACGAAGCTCATCCGTTTGAGTGTCCTACCCGTCCTCGATCTGTACACCACACCGTTCCCGGTAAAAGCATCATCTTGACGATCGAATCGTTCGTGGCGATCCATGCTGCTCGGGAATGATCATGAAGCACATGAACAATCGTGGCGACGGAAAATGCATTCGCTGCACATGAACTTGTATTTCGCGGAACTCAAAACTCATCTTACATTTACTCCTCTGCACGTCTTTTCCGGACTCTTCCTCCCTCCTCTACGCGACGGGCCTCCTTTTCGGTGAATCGCTGTGCACGGTAATCAGCTCCCGCATGGTGCTCCTGGCGAAGTCGAAGTGAAAGGAAGATACGCGTAGCACTAATAGGCGCAGGACGTGCCGAATAAATAGCTCAACTCAACACAGAATGCCCATGCTTCATGCTCCTAGGTTGTGTCTGGCCAGCTCGAGCGCAGTCTTCTGGTACTGCTGGAAGTGGCTGTTGCAGTAGTTGCAGGTCCGCTCGTACGCCTGCTTCCGGCATCCGGGCACGATGCAGCGCTTGCCTGTGGGAAGAAGCACCCCAGTCAGTCAAACCCGTAGCAAGCGACTCAATAGTGACAGCTAATAGCGCTTACCTCCTCCGTGGGCCCAGCAGAGGCCATTGGAGATGGCGATCTTATCGCAGTCTTCCGTCTTGCACTTGGTGCCGCCGCCGTGGGACCAGCAGTAGCCGCGCGACTTGGCGCGGTTCGAGCAGCCCGAAGCCTTGCACTCCAGCGAGCCACCTGCGTTGATAGAGGAAAACGTTAGGGTGGAGAGTACTGAGAATTGTAAGGGCTAACACCCACGCACCGTGTTTCCAGCAGCGTCCGAAGTGCTTGGCGCGACTGGAACAGCCCTCTGCAGTGCAGCGCTTGCCACCCTACATAAATACAGATTGCAAGAGGTTAGAAGGATGAAGATGCAGAGCGAAGACGGCCATCAAAGAGAGCGGCGACGCACCCGTGCCGGACGCAAAGACCGTGGTCCACGACGTAGTGGGTGCAGCCTGCGAACTTGCAGACGCGGTTGGCCGGTCGAGGTGTCGCTGCTGCTCGTGCTGGCGAGACGACTGCCATGGGGCGGGTTCTTGCTCCGACGAGTCGTGGAGGTGTCATGTCCCCCGTGGCAGCGTATGGAGGCTGGCCTGGAAGACTCGGGAGCACGAGGCCGCTGCGCTTACGGTGATAGTCTGTGTTGTTGGGTCGGGCTGCAAGAAGCAGGTGTTAGCCTTGTAAGCCTTATACAGAAACTTCGATAAGCATACGCCACGTACTCATGAACGTGGCCGAGAAGGTTGTAGGCTCAGGGTTGTACTGCTCTCCGACTGATGGTGCGTGGGAGTAGCTGGGTTGGTTCATGGGCCTGGCGTTCTCCTGGTTTTCGTACCGGTAGTGCTGGTGCTGCGGGCTGTTCGACCGCAGAACGTCTGAAATGGCGGGCAGCATCGGCGCTCGAGGAGGCAGCAGCGATGGCAGCACCGGTCGAGAGGCGACGAACTGGGGCTCTGCCTTGACATAGACCATTGACTGTTGCTGCTGTTGCTGTAGGCGGTGCTGAGATTGCGGCGAGCTTGAGGGTCTCAGCAGGTCGGTGAGCACGATGGTGTTCTCGGGCGACGACCACGGCTGCATGGTCCTTCCTGACTCTGGCAAGTAGGTGACTGAACTGGACCTGTAGATGAATGAGCCGCCGCGCTGTGCTGGTCGCGGGCCAATTTCAAAAGTGCAAGTTGACGTGACTCGGGTCGCGAGCGACATGAGGTGCGAAGAGCTCCGCCAACAGCCTAAAGGAGCGACTGTGCTTCGTCCCGTCGTCCGGCGGTGAATGCTTGAGGGCCGTCTCGCCGCTTTTGAATGCGCGCACCACCTGGCCGTGCAGGGGCCAGGCTGGCCAAGAGGAAAAGGAAGGAGGCGTCGCTCATAGACTCGGCGGGCCGAGGCGTGAGTCAACAGCGTGACAGTATCATCCTACCTGTACTGCTATAGCTCCTTCTCACGGTCGAATGGGGCGACGGTGATCAATTGGACAAGCAGAGCTGTGGCTTGCGGCCCACCAACTGAACGAGGTCTGGCCTGCTGGAAGGCGGCGAGTACGCAGCTGGAACACCGCATAGCGGCGATGACCAACGCGCTGAAAGGCGTCAAAGGTTGGTTCGTGGCGTTGAACGAGCAAAGGTCCGCAACTTCAGTCGCGTCGATCACCCGATGCGCGCGGTAAGGACAGTGCTCTGAAGCTCAACAATCCCGCCCGAAGTGACGCGCTCTCTACAGCAAACGCTCGCGCTGGCCTCCCACTCTTTCAGCGAGGATCAAGCGTCTTGCTGCCAAGTTGCTCCAGGCAGCTGGAAGGCTGCAGGCAGGTCAAGGCATCAAAGCGCTGGCGTCTGGCGGGTCTCGAGACGGCCACGTGCTGACGTGGTAACGCGTGATACTTGCGAACACGCGTGTGCTGCTCGACCACAGAAACCAGCAGCGCCAGACGGTATCAGAGACCGTCAAATCCTCGCTCTTGGTGCGGGTGACCTACAACAAGTTGAAGCGGAGGGAGAGAATCGAACACCACAGTTTTGGGAGCGGACCACCACAGATTTGGACACCACCACCAGAGATTTGGGCGCCACCACCAATGATCAACGAGGGATCAAATCACCAGAGATATCGCACTCCACCACCAAAGAAAAGGTGCTCTATCACCACAGAAAAGGATGACATCACCACGGTGGTGACACCCTGGTGGTCTCCACCCTATTATAGTGATGATTAGCACGAGTAGCAAGTTCAGTCTGCTCTGCGTTTGCTAGTTCTTTGGCGATCGCAGTCCAGCCTGCACGCGAGGCCGTGCTCTCCGCCAGCAATGCCTAGTAGCTCCAAATGCTCCGACGAGATGGTGCTCGCCGACAAGCATCGGAAGATGCGGCTGCTGGAGAGGGACAACAATGCCTACAGAGGACACAAGGACACAGACCGGTACGTACTGATCTATCACTCCCACTAATAACGGCATGCGAGCGGGGTATAGCGCATTAGAATGTAGCGTTCGTTGTAAATGCAATTTTCAATTGGATGTACCGCGTTCTTTGAAGCACGGTGAGGTGTATTGTCGTAGTGCGAGACCAACCTATGAACAGCCAATGCCAAAAGCGTTAAGAAATGTATTAAGGATGGCTGGTGGACGCCTTTATCAAATGCACTAGCATCTACGGCGTTTAGTCTGCTCGCATGACTGCCGACTACTACGTATCAGAATCAAACGATTCTGGGCTGGCGGTCTCGGGGTTGATTGTTGTCACTTGATGTGGGGCTCTTGCGCTGCTTGCACGAGTCATTGGGGCTGCGCCGTAGTTTGAGAGCGATATTGGTGGTGTGCAGCACCGAATCGCTATAGCTCCGCTGGTATCCATCCGCACCTTGATATACAGTGCGTATCTCCGAAAGTGACTCGCTCCGCATTTCACACTCTCGTAAAGCATTGCCTCGTACGGCCCGATCTCCGCTTCAATTGGGGCCAGGCGGAATAACTCCATGTTGGCAGGCGCGGTTGTGCTCTCGAGGTCTTCACGAATACCACTCTCGGCATTATCGATGTGATGGTCGACGAATACGGGAGGCGGTGATCTAGGTTGCGGGCCAAGTACTGGAAGCCCATGAAACGTACCTAAGTGATGGCTGGTGTTATCACTTGGCGGACGGAGTTGGGGTCCTTGCAGGGTAGTGAGCGGCGGGATCTCCATTCGTATCAGCAGAACAAATTCTAACCTCACTGCTTTCTTGGTACAGGGTGCCGTCTACTTGACGCCGAGGTACTATCCGTTGGGTACTCTGCGTGGTAGTACCAGTTTGACGTCGATTACTTACGAAGACCGGTACTGGGGCAGGAATTCCGGGCAAATGCAACGACAGTTCTCTTGTGGCATGTATCACGTGAATACAGACGCCGAATTTCATGTTGAATCTACACGAACAACTTCGTAGGCGTGCGTCCACGAGCCAACCGTCCCGGGGCATGTCCTGCCACTGCATTTTCAGCACGTGAATAGACTTGTACGGCATTTGTGACTTCTTCGGGTCTTCTACGTAAAGTCGTCGGCCTGTTCACTTTCTTTATCTGCATACGACGTGCGTGGTCGGTGACGAACTTGTACCAGGTGCACGGGAAGGTCTCCAGCAGAGGGAAGCGGAGCGGCCCCGTAGTTCTTTTCGGCGAACAGTCAAGTTGTATAGTGCCTTCAAGCGCTCCGACGACACTGAGTGAGTGCTGCTAAATGTTTTGTGCATGTGAACGAACACAAGCCGCGACCTGTCCAACCGATCAATCATTTCCGTTGGCGTTGCGCGTTTTGACTTGTTCACCAGCTTGAGCGTCTTGTGATATTGTTCAAGCGGATTATTCATTGGTAGCACACCCTGGTGGGGTGTGATACGCTTGCCAACAAGAGAATCGAGGATGGAGGATCCACTGCGCGATGATATGATCGGCTACAACCTTGAAGGAGGGCAAGAATCTGACGCAGACGCCCATGTACGCGAGCACCCTCGACCGTCTTAGCAGGAATTCTTCCTCTGTGCGAGAGTAGTGGAGATTGTTCAAATCTCGCCAAATCATAGCAATAGTCACAGGAGCTAAAGCGGCTTTCTCAATCCGGGTTTTCACGTTTTGACATACGTGGAACCAACACATCAGGATCTTAGAGTGTGGCAGCTGAGCAACACACGCATTGAATTGCGCATTATCTGCGTCGGTCATGACGAACTGGGGCGAGAACTGAACCATGAATGTTTCCCAAATGACGCGTTTCAAAAATGCGCAGCACCACTCAATATCAGTACCGGTTCGCTGGGAAGTACAAAAGTACACAATAGGAAAAAATTTCCCACAGCAGTCGGATATCCCGAACACGAATACAGGATACTTCATCTTTACGATACTGTGTGTGCTGTCAACGTGGAAAAGGGTGGTGCACCTAGGGTCACGTTGAATGTTGACGTATTGATCCAACAGTGTGAAACACGTGAGGCCGATTCGAAAGGGGGAAGTCGGTGTCCCGGTACCGAGCTTGGGGGTCAAAGTCGCACCCTCGCGTGTAGTATCACACATAATCAGAAGTTCATCTGTAGATTCCGCAATATTTGCCACGACACCGTACATACGAGCCTCGCAGAGATCAATTACTGGTTGCATAACGTCTTTTTTGTTGAGGCTGCGCCACTTCTTCACGAAATTTTGCACTTGAGGCACCGTTGGCTTAGGCCCTTGTATGACGCCGGTGTCAATCTTTTTTGCCAGCAACCCGAACAAATCAACTGGTGAGTTGGACGCATCTTCTTCGAGCCGTTCTGCTAGCCACTGTTTCATCGCATCCGTGAGTCAGATCGGCTTGGGCGAGGAGATGTTTGGGTTCGTCATCGTGTGCTCGCCATCCACGGCGATGGTGGCAAGGCCACTGGGCTCACATATTAGCAGTCGATAGATGCGCCATACCACACCACTGTCTTGACAGCGCGCTGACCTGCATCTGGTGAGTATCCTGCGCACCTTGTGCTTCACGAGGAGTTTATCAGCGTCGTCGTGGTCATTGTGGTTCAGCCGACAACGGACAGGATCATTGCGCTGACGACTATAAGTTGGAAGAGTATCTAGAAAATCGCCCATCGAGACGTCGGACCCAGTCTCATTGCTCCAAAGCACTCGCCACGGCCTTGGAGGCCTTGGGGGCGTCTTGAGGTTGCTGCGCCTGCGTCCGCGGGGGTCATGTATGGGTGCTGGAGGCAAATCTGGAGAAGTCTGTAGTAGCTGGCGCGAGACGATGCCCAATCTGACGATGAAGTTTGACGCCGCACACAGCAAGGCGGAACAGTCGATCTCGACCACCAGGAGTGGAGTCGCAGGCGATGCTGAAGCTGGTTGTTGCTGCACTTAGGGGTGAAAAGGAGGAGGTAGCGTTGCCCAGGCGACCGTCACGTTAGAAAGAAATGCTCTCAGGCTAAGCTGGTCAGGCGGCCAAGCCACGCGGCTGGTGGTTTCAGTCTTGCTGTGCAGCACAAAAACTATTTTAGTTACTCAAGACTGCTATGGCCGTCTATAAAGAGCGATACTTGAGCCTTATAGTGTGTTCTGAGCGTACCACCAATACGTTCTAGCCTCTGTGGTGATCCAGCCCAAATCTATGGTGTTTTAATCCAAATCTGTGGTGCGTTGTGCCACCCAAATCTCTGGTGATGACATCCTGTTTTTGTGGTGGTGAGTTCCAAATGGCTGGTGTCGAAACCCCCCACTCGTTGAAGCGCATCGACCAGCGGGCGGCGAGCAACACGCGTCCTGTTATTAGTTACACGTGCATCTAGGATATGCTGTGCTGTCATCCGCAACGTCACTAGCCTATCATGGGCATGGCATGGGTGGGCCTACGGAGCCTAAAAAAACAATACTTGAAGTATAACGGCCGCTGGCAGGACCGCGACCTTAGAATCCTCTCGCCTCTTCAACTAGCATATCGGATCCTTTGGCCATCGTAGTGCCGTTCTACTCGCAGCAAGCTGGCCGCGATGGAGGGCTACCTCTGGAAGAAGGGCCGCAAGGTGCCCAGCATGTACGTGCACGCCTGAACCACCGGGACGCGAATGTCTCCTTGTCCCTCATTGCATTTTTGGCCCGCCCTGCAGGAAGCGCCACTACGCCGTGCTCAAGGGCACGATGCTGTCCTTCTTCATCACGCAGGACGAAGCGCAGCGCTCCGGGGCCGTGCCCAAGCGCGTACTCGAGGTCGTGGACTTCCGCATCATGCCGGGCACGCCGTCCTCGGACGCCACGCACCCGCCGCACATCGTGCTCAAGTACCTGGACGCGGACGGCAGCGGCACGCTGCAGTGTCGCGCCGACTCGAGGGAGGCGCAGCAGCTGTGGCTCGAGGCGCTGCAGCACGCGCTCAAGGAACCGGATCGCCTGGCTCAGGACGAGATCAACGAGGTGCAGGCCGAGCTCTTGAAGGACGCGCAGCGCCACAGTCGCGCCGTGCAGCAGGCCACGGAGGCTGTCGAAGCGGCCGGCCGACAGCACCGCGAACAGGCCAACGCCGAGGCCGCACTCCAGCAAAACCGCGCGATCGCCGTCGAGCTCAACACGCAGCTGGAGACGGCGCGCGCGCTGCAGCATGAAGCTCTTCAGAAGCTGCAGGCGCTGCAGAACGCGCTGGAGGACGCGCGCCACCGCGTCCACGCCTCGTCCATCGGCGCGGAGGACACGTCGTCCTTTGACCAGGCCATGGAGGCGGTGGAGCGGCTCGCAGCTAAAGTTGAAGTGGCCGGCAGTGCCGAAGCCACACACGCACGTAATGTTGAGCTGCTCCAACTGCAGACGGAGGCTAACGCGCGCGAGCAGCTCGAGCTGGTCGAGCGCGTTCAAAAGTGCGCAGAGGAGAGCAAGATCCTGCGTCAGGTGGCGGCCAAGAGCCTGGAAGACGCACAGCGGGCCAAGCAGCGGACCAAGAGGCTGGCGTCCTGGGAAGACGAGAGCGGACCCGCAGACGGCGGACACACGCGGCCGTCGCAGTTGGATCCGCTGGCCGAAGGGTACTTGCTGTGCCAGCACCCGATGCGCACCACGATGCACCGACGCTACTACGTGCTGACAGGCAACACGCTCTGCTGGTACGCGGACCAGGACGCGTACACGACCAAGATGGACGCGCCCAGTGGAGTTCTTCATGTGGCCGAGGTGGCCGAGTGGGACGGCAAGATGAAGCCCACGTCGCCGCTGCGAAGACTCGTGGTGCCGTTCGGAGGCAGCAGCGCCAAGAGCAACGCGAACGAGCAGCATCCGAACGCGTTCGCGGTGCTCACAGTCGAGGGCAAGACGCTGCGCTGCAGCGCGCCGCTCAAGAAGAGCCAGGAGGACTGGATCTCGGCGCTGCACGTGGGGCTCACCATGCCTCCGCTGTCTCCGCATCGCGCGCGCGCTGCCAAGTCACGTCGAGACTCGTTCGACTTGCTGGCATCCACGCCGCTCTCGCCCAAGCGACAGAATGAAGAAGCCAAGAAGGAGGAGACGAAGACTGATACAGAGACCGTCTCCAGTCCGCAGCCTTCAGATGCCGCTACTGCCGCTAGTGAAGCTGAAGCGTTGACCTCGGAGGTTGTGGTGGAAGGCTACCTCGTTGGCAAGAGCTCGCTCGAAGAAACCATGAAGAAGAAGTACTGCGTGTTACGCGCCCTCACGCTGTACATCTTCACCACGCACCAAGAGGCTTCGACTGCTGATGCAGAGGCTCAAACGCGGCCTGCAATACGCAGCACCACCTTCCACGTCTGCGGAGTGTCGAGGTGGGACGGCCACGCCACGCTCATGCACTACGACCACGGCTTCCTGCTCCAGACCACCGAGCACCAGAGCATCTACTGCAGCGCGCCCAGTCTCCAAGAGAAGAACCGCTGGGTGAGTGGCGTGCAGCAGGCGCTGCTCAAGTACCAGCACGACTCGAAGCGCGGCTCCAGGCTGTTCGACCAGCCAAGCGAGTCCGAAGACGAGGAAAAGAGTCGTCAGCCTCAGCGTCGACCGTCGTACGGCTCAGCTCGACGGGAATTCTTGTCCATCTTGCAGCGATATTATGCTGAGTATCATCCAGGGAAACTTGGCGATGTCCCCATGCTCCTTTCACGATATCAAGGCAGGGAGCAGGCGCTGGTCGAGCACTTGGATCGACTTTATGGCACGTCGATGGGCAAGGACAGCAGCGTTCAGCTTATCCTGTCAGCGCTGATACAGGTCCCATCGCCCCACCCAGCAGCTCCTTCGCCTCATAGTGCTCCTGCGTCACCTGCAACGCGGACGTCCGGGGATCTCATAGACTGGCTCACCTGGAACAAAGACTCCAGTCCGAGTTTCTGCGTGCTGTCTGGGAGTCGACTGGCACGTTATGACTCGGAAGAGCAGAGTAGAGCTGGTCCCCGCTTGCGGTGTTCTTGGTGACGGGAGTTCATGACTACCCGACGCCATCGCCGACGATGAACCGCTCGACGATGGCGGACCAGCAGCTCCAGTTCTTCCTGTCCGGCGGATACGAAACGGAGCAGCAAGAGTGTTCCTCGTCAACTGAATTGTTGGTACTGCAGGCCACTACGGCCGAAGCCAAGCAGAAGTGGATGCTCAAGCTGCGAAGTGGCCTCAACACTGTAGTACCGGCCAATACTGCAGCACCAGCAGAGCCGAGTCTCAAGGTAGAACCTTCGCCAGTTGTCGTGCCCAAGGAGACGGAGCCTCCGCCGATCATATCCACGCAAGCCACTACTTTGCACGAGAAATTGGTAGAATTCTACCAGCGGCACAACCCCAAACGAGTCGGGGATGTGGACACGTTGCTCACAAGCTTCGCAGGACGTGAGCGCCAGCTATTGGCGTCGCTGGATGCGACGTACGGCACGAACGTCAGCTCTGACGGTAGCTTCGCTGCGTTCCTCCCTCAGCCGTCGCCTCCAAACGCGCGGCCGAGCCCTCAAAGTGTCTCGATCCATCGCGAAGGCTACTTGGCCGTCAAGCACCCGCGACTCGGCGCTTCCTTCCGGAAATGTTTCTGCGTGCTGGAAGGAACCAAGTGGCAGTGCTTCGACTCCAGCGTCGTGGCTCACAGCGGCCGCTCAGCTCTGCTGTCTGACGAGGTTGTGAGTCTTCATCCAGTCACGGCCAAACTCGCTGAAACCTTGGCCTTCCGCCTTGAGACTCAAACCAACGGAGTCATCATGCTACGTTCGGACGCCGCTGAGATTGTCCACGACTGGGTCCACGCGCTGCGCACCGCCGTGGCGAATCAGCCTAAACCTGTCGTTGATGTTGGGTCTGATGAGACGAAGGAGGAGGGCTCCAGGAGCTCCTTCCAGCAGCTTCGAGCAAGAATCGTCGCCTTCTACGAGAAGCACAACCCGAACAAAGCGTCCGATGTGGATTCACTGCTCCACAGCTTCCAAGGAAGGGAAGGCGCCTTGCTGGAGCAGATCGACACCGTCTACAAGAGCAACCTCGCCACCGATCCCGTGTGTACGTCGCTGTGTGCCGATCTCGCTGCGAAATACGCCGAGGAGCACCAGAGCGCGTCTCCAGCCAAGCCAGCAGCTGAAACTCCAGCGAACGAAGTGATTCTGATGGAGGGGTACCTCATGAAGCGCGGCCACAAGATCCCGTCCATGCGGAAGCGCTACTGCGTGCTGGTGGGGAACGAGCTCTCGTACTTTGTCACGCACGACGACAGCAAGAACCCTGGCGGCGGCGCCACGACGAACCCCTTAGGCAACTTCCGCGTTGAAGTCGTGGGCGACTGGCACGGCAAGACTGCGGCTCATACGTACGAGCACGGCATGGAACTGGAGACGACGGACGGCAAAACCTTCTTCTGCGCTGCGTCTTCAGCCAAGGAGAAGCAGCAGTGGGTCGACGCATTCCGTCGAGGTATCGCGCTCGCTCGCAGTGAGCAGCGCCGAGCTGAATTGGAGGATGAGGATGGCAACGAGCATGAACGTCAGCTACGCGAGCAATTCCGAGAGAAGTTGGCCGACTTCTACCGCGTGCGGAACCCCGCGAAGCTGCCGGACTTGGATCTGCTGCTAAGTTGCTACGCGCAGCGCGAGTTGGCGCTGCTGCAGGCTATCGATGAGGCGTACGGGACCGGTTTAGCAGCGGATGAGAGTCTGCTGTCACTGCTGCCTCCGCTACCGGAGCAAGCCACTGCTCTCGCGACGCTTAAGCTGGATGGGTACCTGAAGAAGACGACGGGGGACAACACCAGCTCGCTCTGGAAGCGGGCGCAGACTGTGTACGTCGCTGTGGACGGGTTAACGATCAACCTCTTCGCCACGCGCGAGGGATTCAAGAGCGGAGGCGCCGGGCTGGGCGAAAGCATGACGGTGTTAGCCGTGAAAGACGACGACGGACGTCACTCTGCTGCCAACCGCTTCGCTGTGGAGACGAGCGACCACGAGTGGCTGCGGTTCGAGGCGCGCGACACCATGGAGAAGCGTCTGTGGGTGCAGGTGCTGCGCGCAGCACTCGACACGGTGCTGGCGCAGAGTTTGCTGGCCGATGACAGCAGTATGGACCCACGATCTCGAGCCAGCAGCGTCGTAGTGGACGCGAGAGGCTTCTTACTGCTGAGACTGGACTTTAACTGCGCGCAGGAGGAACACTGGAAGCGACGAGAGGTAGCGATGCCCATCGAGGAGCGCGGCGTGGCGCTGGAGAACGGCAACGAGTTCGTCATCACCAAGTCGACGTCGTCCGAGAAAATCGGCGCGGAGCAGGCGCGATTCCGAGTCGTCAGCACTCGCGCGTGGGCTCCAAGCGCTCGCTGTTGGCCTGTGACTGCGAGCAACCGCGCGCCGCGCTTCCCCTTCCAGATCGTGACGCAGGAGCAATTCGTCTTGAGCTGCAGCGCGGCCACCGACGCCGAGCGAGCCAAGTGGATCCGTCAGCTTCGTCTCGGAGCCGAACAAGCCGCAGCACTGGAGATGCTGGAGGAGCAGCTACTGGAGACCACAGCACCGATGTCTCCCGGTCGCAGGAGCTTGGTCGACAGGCGAGAACGAGGCTTCAATGAAGACGGAGACGTCGTTGTGCCTCCTCAACCTGCATTTGTAGAGCACAAGGAGGAAGAAGAAGAGCCTCCGATGACTGGATACCTGGCCTTCCGCCTCGCTCAGTCGCCTCTCTCCTCTGGAGAAGCTCGTCACGCCTCTCAAGTCCCGATTCCGCACGAAGGCTTCGTGGTGCTGGACATGCGCGCGCACATCGCCGTCTACGAGGACGAGAGCGCGTACTACCGTCGAGACGCGCCAGCATGTGCAGCCCAAGCCGTGGAGCTGCTATCCGAGGGCGTGGCCTCCATCGCTGTGTCGACACACAGTCCCAAGACGAAATCAACGCTCCGTCACTTCTTCCCGGGGGCGAAGGAGGCGGTTCCTGCCTCCTTGGCGTTCGCGGTGCTGCTCCATCCGTTGAGAGGCGACGGTAATGCGTCCGCTGAGGACATGAACAACGACCACGACGAGCACACGGCGATGCTCGAGTTCTTCCCGACGCTGCCGTCGCAACGTGATCTCTGGATGGAGGCCTTCGCTAACCGCATCGACTTTGCCAGAGGCGAAGCGCTGCTCGCCGACGAGAAGATCATGCTCAAGCTGGAACGAGAAGAAGAAGAGCGAGTGCAGGAACTTGTCGAGCAGAAGACGGACGAGGTGATCAACGCTGAAGCTGCTGCCGCCGGGGATGAAGCTGGTGAGAGCGAAGACAGCAGTGACAGCGGCGACGACGACAGCACCGACGACAGCGGATTCGAGGACAAGCCCTTGACTATCGACATCGACGTCTCGAGTCCTTCAGAAGAAGCCAAAGAGACTTTACCGCCCCAGAGCGAGGCGGCAGCCTCCTTCGTCTTCCGAGCTGCAGCCATGGAGGGATTGTTGACCCCGTGGCAGACCTCCACGTCGCCGATCCGGCTACCCGGAAGTTCCAAGATGAAGCCCATGATGTCCGTGTACGCCGTGCTCATCGGCTGTCGCTTGAGATGTTATTCCTCACGAGAAGCTGCTGCGGGCGCCGCTGCTGCCAAATCATCGAGGAATCTCCTGTCGCCGCCAGTTGAAGACGAACCCCCGTCGCTTGACGTTGAGATCGTAGCGTGCACGCCGTGGGAAGCTCCGAGCGCGTCGTGGCTGACGATTGGCAAGGAGAACGAGAACTTGGGCTTCAAGATGGAAGTCAAGAGCTCTCGTCACGGCATCTGCTTCACCGCGCTGACTATCGAGGTCAAGCACCAGTGGATCCACGCGATTCACCACGAGCTCAACTTCGTGGTGGCCGAGCGATCGCTGAGCATCTCGGAGCGGCAGTTCACGCAAGAAGTGGCCGCGCATCTGGCCAGCATCGCGGCCAGCGCCGCAGCAGCGGAAGCCAGCGCCGCCCCTGGAGCAGACGCCAGCTCGACAAAAGTTGAGGGGCACCTGCGCGTCCGACACCACAACTTGGGCTCCATTTGGCGCAACCGCTTCGTGGTGCTGGAAGGCAGCAAACTGTCGATTTACAGCGAGGACCGCGACGATGACGAAGCCAAAGACGACGACGACAGCTTGAGCACCGCAGTGGAGGAGCACGAGCTCGTTGGGGTGGAGAAGTGGCGGCCAGTGTTCACGACCATCGGCCGGAGTGGCGGCAGCGGGCTGAAAGGCACGGGCTTCCGCGTCGAGACGAGCAGCGGCGTGTACTTGGAGTGCACTGCGCCCACTGCGGACGACGCGTCTCGATGGAGAACTGCGATCACTGCTGCGACGACGAAAGAGACGACGGGGAACACGGTCTCGCGCGACGCCACGCTGCCGTTCATCCCTGGCGCTCGGATGGAGGGGTATTTGAAGCTGAAAGACCCGCAGAAGTCGGTCGAGAAGAAGACCATGAAGATGAAGCCGCTCAAGCTCTGGAAGACGCGCTACTGCGTCGTCATGGGCTCTCACTGGCTCGTGTACGCCAACCAGTCGCAGGCCATTTCGTCCGGAGAAGCGCCCACGCCTGTAGCTGTGTACGAGCTCCTGGGCATCTCCTTGGCTGGAGGAGACGACGAGAGCTCCGCGAACGAGTTCTCGATCCACGTGGTGCCCGGCAAACACGTCAAGTGCCGATCGCGCTCGACTCTGGAGCGCAAGCGCTGGGTGAACGCCGTCGAGGACGAAATCCTCACCCAGGCGAAGACCAGCGAGGACCTTGAACGGTCCATGAGGGAGCGCGAGGAGAAGCTGGCGGCGCGTGAAGCTGTCAAGAGCAAGCTGCACGAGGTCAAGACGGACGCGCGGCGGCTGTCGGCGCTGCTTGGCGAGGCGATTCAAAGCGCGCGTGGAGATTCCGACACCGACTGGGACTCGGACGCACACGAGAATTCATCCGACGAGGACTCGTCCCTGCGCCAGCGATCAGGACCCGACTACATCGACGGCAGTCCCGAGAGCTCGCCCATGCGCAGGAACGTGGGAAACGGCCTTCCCCTTCGACACGCTCGACATCTTGAAGGACTCGGACGGCAAACCGAAGAGCGAGTCTTCCTCCTCCTCGCCGTCCGCGTTCATGAGCTTCTTCGCCTGCTTCTTCCGCTGCGTCCCCTTGAACTCGACCGGCGCGAGCGGCAGGAACGTCGTCGCCCCGCTTGGGATCCCCGGCTACCCGTCCACCGCTGCCGCGTGCAGCGCGCAGTACACGTGCGACTACTACGAAGACGACGGGTATCGTGGCCTTGCAAAGTAGAGGTAAGAAACCGCACTGCCCTGCATGAATAAAAAATATAGCGACAGTTGATATGTACGTTAGTTAGAGCTAATACAGCTCAGGGATCTAGGACGGTCAACGCGTCCGTCCGTTGTGTCTGTCTACGCCGTAGTGGCAGTCGACGGGATATCCGGGACGCTTAAGCTGTCACTGTCGCTGGCGGCGTTGAACTCCCGCAGGCGGTCGAGATACGTCATGGCGGCCTCGTTGCACCACGACTTGAGCTGGAAGGTGCCCTCGTAGAAGGCGCAGTGACTACCCTCGCCCGTGGTCAGCAGCATGGCGTTGGGTTTCCTGCGGAACTCGTGGTACGGGATGGTCTCCTTGGTGCACACGGGGTCGTCCAGCGCGTTGATGCACAGCAGCGGCATGGACAGGTTATCCACGTCGCGCATGGGGTTGTTAACCTGCCAGTACGACTCGAGGTCCTCGTAGCCGTGCATCTTCATGTACACGTGGCGGTCGAACTCGCGGATTCGGGTGGCGCGTAGGGCGCTGGGCACGTCCACGACGTCCGCCAGTTCGGCCTTGTGACGCAGCAGGAAGGACTTGAGCGTGAACGTCATGAGGAAGTCGTATACAGGATTAATCCGGCCACGGCAGAACAGGTCGAAGGCGTTGTAACCGGGCGAGATCAACACTCCAGCGCGAAGCCGCGACTTGTCCCCGAGCTCGCACAGATAGCTGCACAGTAAACCGGCCCCGGCCGAGCACCCGATGCCGTAGAGCTCACTGTCAGGATAAGCGCTCTCGACGTGGTGGATGGCCTCCTGCAAGTCCTGTACGCAGCCGAAGGCTTGCAACTTTGGCGTGGCGAGCTTCATCCCTCCGTGGCCTCGCTTGTTGAATACAACGGGGCGATACCCGTGCGCCAGCGCCTCGGCGCAGAGAGAGCGCATGCTGTCGCTGCAGCCCACTAACCCGTGCATGATGATGGCGATGGGCGCGTCCTGTTTAAGGGCTTGATCCAGGTTAAGGGACGACTCGAGCGCCCAGTCCAGAGACGCCTGGCCGCCGTCTTTGAAGGTGAGCACATCCCTCTTATACTGGACGGGGGACTGCGGCACCAGGAACGTCAGGACGCACTGGATGTGGGAGTTGGTCCACCATGTCGGCGTGTATTGGTCCAGCATGGGCTGCAGGGCCTGAGAAAGATGCAAGTTGCCACAACTAAGGTTAGGTGGTGTCAACCGTTTAGGTGGTGTTAAAAGGTTAGGCACGTACATTCGTCATGAACTCGTTGAGCTCCGAGTTGCCGGCCACGATGCGCTTGGCCATGACGGAGCGTCATCCTGTCTTTCTTCTTCTGTATATTCCTGCATCATTGCGGCCCGTGCGCTCTGCACAACCCTGCTGTTCGTGCCGCCTGCACAACCCTGCTGTTCGTGCCGCCTTGCCACACTCTGGAACACTGCAGCGCACTCCACCTCCGTGAGTTCCACATAGCGCCGCGCCTGTGCAGTTGCTTCGGGCGCTATTGGTGCACTCTGGAAAACTGCAGCGCACCCCACCTCCGTGCGTTCTGCACAGGCCTTTCGCGCCCCCTCTTGCGGCGCCTGAAGTGCATCCCGATACGGTGCAATGCTTTCCACTGACAGCCCTGGTAGGCTTGGCTCTGATTCTGCCCACTACGGTAGATCTTGCTTCTGCTGAGTGAGACATCGTCGAACCAACCATTGCCGGCGCTAGCGGCTGAGACGAAAGCTGGGTCGTAGGCTTCGGTGGCTGACGAGGTGGCTGAGGCGATGGCTGCGACGAAGGCTCGTATGGCTGCTCGTCAACTGCGTTGTCATCACCGACAGCGACGCTGTTGAAGTCGGTGAAGATATCTTCGTCCGTGGCTCGAAGCTTACCATTCCAACGCTTGATCCGTTCCAGCAGTTGTACTTCTTCTATCTGGAGCAGCTTGACCCGTTCCGTGAGCAGCTCGAGCTCAGCGCGCTTTTCGGCCTCGTAGTCGCGCAGGCGTTGACAGGTGATGGATTGCTGTTGGATCGTTTCCTTGAGTTGTGCGTTGAAATTGCGTAGATCGCGGGATTCTAACTCGTCGAGCCGATTGTCCTGGCGAAGCTGGTCTCTTTTTTCCTTCTCACGTGCCACGTACGCAGCTAGACTGCGTTTTCTCGTGGGTTCCCGCGAGGCTTCACAAGACGCCACAGAATCAGTCGGCACAGGACCGGACGTAGCAGGAGCTAATGATGATGCAGGTGCAGCAAGACCGTCCATGGCTGCGATTATTTCGCGCGCTTTAGCAACTGGTATCGCCGGGTGCGCTGCCCCCCATTCGGCTGCACGAACTGCAATCAGTTCTCGTTGGTCGTCGGTGAGCGCGAACGGGCTGTCTTTGTTGTACACTTTCGGTCCTGACCGCATAATTGCCACCCGAAAGATCAAAATCAACGTTTCCCTGGCTGTAATAGCGATCATCAACACAATAATGTTAGCCTGCATACACAACAAGTACAATAAATAAAACAACGCACCTAGGACGGGCGAGTTTTTAAACTCAAACATGTCTTCCTGGTTGCGCTTGGAGTCTGCCGTGTTCGTTAATGCAGCTGCGGATAAGCAAGCAGAGACTATGCATCATACAATGCACACATTAGTTAAGTCAAAACCGAAACACCGCACGAAGGTAACCCGTACATATGAGCACGATCTCAAAGTCAGCGAATACTGTGATCAATAAAACAAATCGATGTCATGTTAGAGAACAAATATGTAATACCATGTAGCAGGCATAGCGTACCAATCTTGCGGTGCATCGTCTGCGTGATCCGGCTGTAACGAATGATCACACCTATCGCGTGTAGCTCCTCCAGAAATTCTCCCATTGCGGGCTTGTATGGATTTTTTGAGAACTTGCCGCCCTCGAATGCATCCACGTAAAGTAGTACGAAGACCCCGCGTCTAATGGCATCTTTGATGGGCTCAAGGAGGTCCTCCAGGTTTGCAATATAGATAACTATAAAACAGCACAAGTTTGATCCTTCGATGACGTCCTTAATTGACCGGAACCCAGCTGCCTTGTCGCGATCCTCGTGCGGCTTTATCCATCGCTTCAGGAAAACAGTCTGGTGAAAGTCGACTTCGGGCGGTCTCATCTCCAGAGGATATCTCTCGAAGTACGTGAAGTCATCAACAATATTGTCCGTCAGGCGCCAGTCCGTTTGGAAATGTTGGGCAACTTTGTGCACGTTGTAGCGGATCGTGTCTCCTTGGCCAAGACCGGGGGGTGGCTTCTTCTGGTTTGCAGGGTCGTCTGCAAAAATCATCATGTCCAGCTCCAGCTTGAGCGCGGCGGCATGTCCCTCGAGAAAGATCGGACGCCTTCCGGGGCCCATATCAAACGCTACGGGCCTTATGGGAGCCTTCGGAAGAGTAGGTCTTGCTCGTTCCGGGTCGTCCCAGCTCTTCTTCGGGCGAGGGTGGATTGGTACTCGCTGTGTGCTCTCTGGAGGACCAAGCGCGATGGCCGCGTGAATCTCAGCCATGGAAGGCATCGTTGCACCACCAGCGACGGCCGGCTCCAGATGCGGAACCACCTCCGGAGGTGAAGTCGCAGGGTGGCACGACGGTGCCGCGTGTGCCGACGACGACTCCGCAGAGCCCGGCATCTCCATGCCCATGGGGACGGGGGCCTTGTCCTCGAGGTCGGCTTCGTCGTCGTCGTCGTCCTGGTCGTCGCGAACGAGCATGGCGATCGACATTCGCTCACGCACGGCCGCGGGAATAGCGCTCGGCGGCGGCGGCTCGGCTGGAAGCGACGAGGAAGCCGTCGAGTGCGATGAAGACGACGACGATGACGTCTGCACCGGAGGAACGTCGGCCGTGTCGAGGTCGCCGTGCACCACGAGCGACAGCAGGCCGTCGAGGTCGGCGTCGCGCATGAGCACATCGTCGTCGACGAAGTTCTCCGTGTCAAAGTTCTCCATGTCCGTGAACGACGACGGAGTTGTCTCGTTCATTCGCCGCAAAGCTCTTCGAAGAGTGCAGCGCGTTCATAGCGATGGCGTTGAAAAAGATCTAGTACATACACGGCCATTAGCAGCTCCGCCGATGATGCAAGATGCGAAACAGGTCCTTTCAGCAACAGCTTGCTTGACAAATCTGTCCTGCCAGATCCGCGCCAGATCTGTATGCACCAGATACCAAATTTGCCAAGCGCCAGATCTGTACGCCCTAGATGCCAGAACTTGCGCGAGCCCTGTGATACATCACAGACACGTCTGTGATGCACGACACCATCACTCTGCTCAAGAGATCCGAGGATTCTCTTGAGCAGAGTGATGGTGTCGTCGACGAGGTGTAGCCGTCCTGATGGCTTGCGTCCAATTTATTTTGTGGAAAACACAAAGCCGACTTTCCAAAGACATTTTTTACGGAACAGAAAACGGCAACGATAAAAAAACTTTCCAAAGACATTTTTTACGGAACAGAAAACGGCAACGACTTTCCAAAGACATTTTTTACGGAACAGAAAACGGCAACGATAAAAAAAAATCAAAAGTTGCTCAAACGAAAGCGAAACCGATTCAAGGCAGTCAAACAGGTACAGGTAGCTTTGCTCTATCTTTTGGGTAGTGACTCGAAGCGATGTTATCGTTGCGATCTCTTCGCAGTACAGTGTCGGGTATGCAGTTGTGCCAATAGCAGGCTGCCAACGCATTGTTATGAATCCATCCTGGTCGCAAAGGATACGTCCGAGTGGATCCCTTCTGGGATTCACCAAGGCGAATGCTCATCGGGCCGACAGCGAAAGTGTTTATGGAGCTGGCCACAAATTCCTGGCCGTCGAGAGGAATATGTGTACCCGTCGGTGTGGCTAACCCATAACGCTCGTCGCCAAGAATACACGAACCAAGAGCAAAAATGGCCGACGACTGTAGCAGCTACTCCTACCACCTGTATGGCAACCATGAAGGACCGACCGGCAGTCGCAGCGTCGACCGCTGGTCCCTCCGTTAAGCAGGTGGTGTTCACTCGTCGGCAACGGGCCTGGCACCTCAGCCGTGAAGCGGCTGGGCTGGTGCTGAAGGTCATGCGCCCGGCGTGCACCAGCGGACCGTTGGCGTGGATCCTCACGTACCTCTTCACTCTCGGCAACGTCATGACCGGCCTCCCTCCAGCGCGTCAATCCGACCGCGATCTGATCAGCATGACGGCTTTGGTGTCGACCGCGTTCCACGGCATCTCGCTCGTCGCTACTTACGCGCTGTCGCTGCGGAATTTCCACCGTTTGGACGGTTCCCTGTGGTCGTTCACCCAGCTTACCGCTTGGCTGGTCAGGGAGACGTGGGTGATCTATTACGTCGCACAAATCTTGGTCGTTGGAGGTACGTACGCACTCGTCTCAATTGCTCGCGCGTTCTCATCCGAGTTCAAACTGCACCTGTACTTGGCGTGCGCCTGGAATTCGCTGTACCGCGCGAGTGTTGACGAAGCCTCGCGCAGCATCTACCAGCGAGAAACCTTGGAGGGGGCCGAGAGAGGCCACGTGAACGATTCGCCGTACTGGAGACGCTACGCTCAAGCCGTCGGCCGGTCCATAAACTTCGCCGTGATCGCGATGCTGGCTGCGAGCCTCGTGCACATCTGCAGCGCGCTCGACATGCTCAACAGCTCGTTTGCGTCGCTCAAGTTCAGTGTCGCCAGCGTCGTGCTCAAGTCCATAGTGCTAATGATCACGAAGCGCATCGCACTGCGGCACGGCGGGACCCACTTGAGGAAGATCTACGTGCTTACGGCTGTGCCCACCGTGCTGATCAACACGCAGGTGCGGTTAGTGTTGCTTCAGAACGTCAAGTCCGGGTCCTCTGTGAGAAGTTTCCTGGAGTTGGGCATGTTGGAGCCGCTGCTGCGGATGACCAAGGTCTGGCACCTCCGCTACACGATGAAGCAAGCCAACAAGAGCTCGCAGAGTCGTGTCAGCTCCATAGCTGCATTTCGCGCGCGCATGGGCCGCATGAGTGCTGTCCTGCCAATCCCCAACTCGGCATCTCGTCACCGGACTCACGACTCGAAGCAGGTGCGTCCGGCCACGATCCTCAGCTCAAGACAGAGCTTGCTGCACTTCCACGCGGCCGAGAGTCACGCGGACATGTGTTCCGAGTACATCGCGATCATCTGCTCCACGTCCATCTTCTTCTTCATGCAGCACCACCCGAGGTTTGGCTGGCACGAAAAGGGCGAAGGTGGCGGCGCACGTGAGTGGGAGGAGACTCTGCTCGCAGGCTCGTGGCAGGTCGGCATCGAGATCGTGGTCGACTTTATCTGCTGCGCGTTCGAGCTGGCGAACGGCATCCCGCTGCACGACTCGGAGAGTCTCGGAGGCTTCCTCACCGCTGTGTTCACGTGCACCGCGCTGGTGTCCGTCTCCATTTCAACTGTTCTCTGTGCGCACGAGGCGGTCATGACCAGCACGTGATCACGCATGCTCATCTCAACATTGACTAATCCTCTCATCTAATCACTTCACGCGCAGATTACGTAAGTTGTGTCTACCTTGGCGAGACGATTACGATCCAGAGGTACTGTAAACGAGAAGCAGCGCTCGTCCACAGCCCACCCCGGCAGGATTGAGTCATTCTTCAATTTCCCACCTCTCGTTCAAGCCTCACATTCTACAATCACCAAATGGCCCCGTCAGCGCCCTCGACCTACAACACGCTCCTGCGTTCAGTGGCCTCGCGCCTTCTAACCGAGGCCGGTCACTCGCTTCGCCATCTCCGCCACGCCACCAGCACTGAGGTCCGAGAAATCGTGCACAACCTGTTGGTGGTGCGTCCTCCACCGGACGACTGCGTCGACGAAGAGGAAGAGGAGGAGCTGTACTCTCAAATGGACCAACTGCTCGCGCTCGAGCTCAAGAACCGCAAGACGATCGTCGACGCCCAAGAACTGCCCACGGTCGCTCCACCCAACGCGTCCGATGCGCGTGGGTTCGAGCAGATATCGCTGTGGAAGGGCGACATCACCACGCTCAAGGCCACGGCCATCGTGAACGCCGCCAACGCGGAGCTGCTGGGCTGCTTCCAGCCGTCGCACAAGTGCATCGACAACGTGATCCACAGCATGGCCGGCCCGCGTCTGCGAGCAGCGTGCTATGACATCATGTCGCGGCAAGCGCACGAGGAGCCCGAGGGCTACGCGCAGATCACGCCTGGGTTTGCATTACCGGCGGACTACGTTGTGCACACGGTGGGGCCTCAGTTGCGTCGCGGTTCATTACCGAATACTACTGAGCGCGAGCAGCTTCAGTCGTGCTACACGCGGTCGCTCGACTTGCTGCTAATGACGCTCAACAAGGAGCCCAGAGAGCGCGTGTCGATTGCATTCCCGTGCATATCAACGGGGCTGTTCGCATTCCCGAACGAATTAGCGGTACCCTTGGCGGTAGACAGCGTACTGGAGTGGCTGGCAGCCCACCGAGAGCAAACTAAGGGGTGGAAGGTGGTTTTCAACACTTTCTTGAAACTCGACTACGACCAGTACAAGACCTACATCGAGAAAAAGTGCCCTACTCCAGTCGTACTACCACCTGCCGCAGTAGCTGCGTCCGTGGAGAGCGCGCGCAGAGTTATTCAAGACGCGGACTACCTGTTGGTGTCCGCCGGGGCGGGTCTCTCAGCCTCGGCAGGACTCGACTTCCGGTCGGAAGCGGTCATGAAGAAGTTCCACCCGACAGTGCGTAGGGCTCTACCGGGTTTCCGTACGCTCTACAACTTCATCGCGTTCCGAGACTGGGACGAAGCGCTTATGTGGGGGTTCTACTTGAAGAACGCCAGCATGATCTGGTTCGACTGGATGCGCTACCGTACCATCCCGACGTACGCGCACTTGAAGGACATCGTGGACCAGTTCGAACGTCGCAATGAAGGCTCGTCCTTCGTCCAAACCACCAACGTGGACGGCCTCTTCCAGCAAGAAGGCTTCGACCGGAAGTCCCTGTTCGTGATGCAGGGCGACTTTGGGCGCATTCAGTGCGCCAAGCCGTGCTCGCAGGAGAGCGTGTGGGACATCAAGCCGTTCATGGACAAGGGACTCAGGAGCTTCAACCCGGCAACATATCGCATCGAAGACCCCGCGGGTCTCCCCAAGTGTCCGAAGTGCGGCGGTCGCATGTCGGCCTTCCTGCGAGAAGATGACACTTTTCTAGACAGCGGCGTGGCAGAAGACCGAGCTAGGTACGAGCAATGGCTGGATCGAGTCATGGAGCAAGTGCAGAACTACGGCAAGAAACTTGTGATTCTGGAGGTCGGCATTGGGTTTAATACGCCTGGAGTGCTGCGGATTCCGGACGAGCAGCTCGCGCTTCAAGACGGAGTGCAGCTAGTGCGCGTGAACCAGGAGAGCCCAGACATCCCCTTCCAGTGCCACGGCGTCGAAGTCCCCGAAGACGCGACTGATGTACTCGACTACATTGCGCACCAGACAAAGTAGATGAGCTCCTACATACAACAAGTTGCAGGGCCGAAACATTAAATTTCTAGATGTTTTCCATGTTTTTATCGGTCCAGTACTAAGGTTATAGCTCTAATTTGGTACGAACACAACGACAGTTTTTCTTGGAACTCTACTGTATTATCGTGGAGGATGGCGCGCTCGACAGTAGTGCCCGCTACAGTGATAGCTTCCTCTCTTCAGCATTCATGGACTGGAATTCGTCTATTGAGCTTTGAGGCAGCGAGACTAGTGCTGAAGGTGATGCGGCCGGCGTTGACGAGTGGTCCGCCCGCGTGGCTTCTCACTTACAGCTTCACTTTGGGCAACATCTTCACGGGAAAATCCCCCGCCAGGCAATCCGCTGCGGACTTCATTTGCATGACGGCCATGGTATCAACTGGTTCTCATTGTGTGTCGATTCTGGCGCCCTACGCTTTGTCGCTGCGAGATTCGAGACATTTAGACGGATCTGTGTGGACTTTTACGCAACTCATCTTCAGGTACTTGCAGCGGATTTGGTGGCTTTATGTCCTTGCACACGCACTTGCACTGGGCACGGCGTATTCGATCATTTGGTCGGACCAAGCTTTCGCGTCTGAGTTCAAGCCGCACTTTTACCTAACTTGCGTCTGGAACTCGCTGTACCGTGCTGGCGTTGACGAGGCCTCACACAGTATTTTCCAGCGAGAAACAACGGAGGGAAATCTACTAGGACACGTGAACGACGCTCCCTATTGGAAACGCTACGTCCAGGCGGTTGGTCGGGCGGCGAATTTCACGGTTGTTGCAATAATTGCAGCAGCTCTTGTGCACGTGTGCTCAGCTCTAGATCTTTTGCAGACCAACGCTGCGTTGCTATTGTTCAGCGTTGCGAGTGTGGTTTTGAAGACCGTCATCCTGTCGATCACGAAGAGAATTGCGTTGCAGCAAGGCAGCACGCGCTTAAAGAAGATCTACGTCCTTACAGCGGTCCCCACAGTTCTGATTAATACGCAGGTGCGCTTAGTCATGCTGCGCAGTGGGTCCGGTTCGTCCATTCTAGGGTTCTTGCAGCTTGGGATACTTGAGCCGGCGTTGCGAGCGGCAAAACTCGGGCACCTTAAGCGCGCTATCAAAGAGCTGGAGAATGATCGAGTAAGCAGTTTCCTTCCCAGCCCATCCAGTCAAATAATTCAAGACAAACGGGTGGACATCCTGGATTCTCGGGAAAGTTTGCTGCACTTTCATGCTGCTGAGAGCCACGCGGACATGTGCTCGGAATACATCGCGATTGCGTGCTCCACGTCGATTTTCTACTTTCTCCAGCACCACCCGCGCTTTGGCTGGGGCTCAACAACGGATGATGAGCCAAATGAGGGGATGAAGACTTTGGTCATGGGGCTTTGGCAACTTGGTATCGAAATGGTGGTCGACTTCGTGTGCTGCCTATTTGAGCTAGCCAATGGGATCCCCATGCGAGATTCTGAAAGCTTGGGAAGCTTCCTCACTGCGGTGTTCACAAGTTGTGCGGTGATATCCGTCTCCATCTCTGCACTTTTGTGCGTGCACGAAGCCGAAACATTGGACAATTAGAAAAAAATGGTGTCCACGTACAGATTAATGAAACTCAGCGATGATCACCACAGATCCCATTGTACCCTAATAAGAAATGGGGTTCGTAGCGATGCCTATCTGTAGAATAAAAGCCACAAGCGTCGAGTCTCGTTAAAGTTACAGTAGGGGTGAAATTGGAAAATGACATGCTTGAAATACGCGCAATTCGCGCATATAGATTGGTAACAATTTGCGCAGGTAAAGTGGAGGGAAAACAGTGGACAGCATACTAATTATCCAACTTGTGTCGCGCCCGTGGCTGGTCCGCACTAACATACTATATATTTCAAGTTGAACGCCATGTTGGGGCATCCGACATGAACTGGTTTACTGGCATCGTACGTTAACGAAGTATAAGAACATTTTTCATTGGTCGAAATGCATATCACATCTAGATCGTCTTAGAACATTCGGCCGAACATCTGGAACGTCCTAGATTGTCCTCGTCACACGTCGCATTTATTTTTCATTTCGGCGACCGCGACACTTCAACGTCTCGCACAATTCAATTTGCCCCTAGTCAACAACAACAACAGCAACACACCCAGTAACCAGTTATTACTGAGCCCACCATCCACCACCACCGCCAAAACAGCAGACCGACAGCGATGGAGGCCCAGACAACCCACGAGAAGAACCGCCTGCGCGCCATCGAGCTGAAAGTGCAGGACGTGCAGAGCAAGCTCAACTCGAGACTCCCGGCCCAGTTCCGGCACGTGGCCGCGCTCGTGTGCGGCGCCAAGTGGCGGCTGCAGGCGCTCAAGCCGCAGGACGCCGCGGCCGTCGTCAAGAAGACGCGCCTGGAGCTCGGCGCCTTCGACTACCGCGTGAAGGAGCAGGCGGAGCTGCTGACGCGCTGTCTGCTGGAGCTGGACGACGTGCTGAGCCACGGCGACGCCGACGTCAAGAGTGCGCGCAAGGCGCTGGTGCTGTTCGTGCAGCAGCTGCTGCCCCAGGCCGACGCCTTCAAGGAGCGCAGCGCCAAGCTCAAGCAGTTCGGAGAGGGCCTGCTCGCAGCTTTTGCAGAGCAGACATCGGTTCCTCAGACGCCCAGCGACAGCGGCTCCGAGTCCGACGACATGCACATGAAGGCGTTGTTCGAGGAGAGTGAAAACGAGGAGGGCAGTGTGTCAGAGGCAGGAGAGGACGAGCAGGACGAGCAAGATGGCGAGGAAATGGAGGAATCTGCAGACGCCAACGAGGACGAGCCCATGGAGCCTGAGGCCGAGGTCGCGGAAGACGAAGAGGCCGACGACGAAGCAGAAGAAGAAGACGATGATGATGATGAAGTTCCTCCCTCACAAAAGAAGTCACCGCGTCTCCAGACCACTGATGCTCGGCAGCCTCAGGACATCGACGTCAACTCGCTGCCCGTGTGGCGTCCATACTACCAGTTGCAGCGTCGACAGGACGGCATCTACCTCCTCGCGCGCCTTAAGGACATCGACCCGCGCAACGTGCGCGTGCAGTGGAACGAGCACAACGGCGTGCTCCGAGTGAGCGGCTTCCGACTGCCCACGCAGAAGGACATTGTGATGTCGCGCCTTAGCGGAGCGCCGACCTTCGGCCGCTTCGAGATCGCCGAGCAGTTCCCGCGGCACATGCTCAACATGGAGGAGGCCACGCAGCAGATCTTCGAGGACGGCACGCTGCAGATTCGCATGCCATTTCACATCGTGCGGCGGCCAGTGCGGTATCACCCGACCTCGTTCTTCCAGCCTCAAGACTGCTTTGTCTGGTAGTTGGAGCATGCAAGGGATAGCAGCTCAGCGTGTACAATAGGATAGGTCTTCATAATTCATAAATTTACGCGATCTTCATCAAAGTTTCACAAGGAAGAATGACTAAATGAACTTTGTATCTTACTTAAGTAGACTAATAACACAATTCGCGGAAGAAGCCGACGTACTTGCCATCAACAACTTAAGTAAGCTTAGAAGTCGTACAAGTACCAGAGTGGACGCTCGAGACCTCGACTTTGTGGGCATTTTCTCGAGAAGCCCGTGATGGACTTAGACTGGCCGGGGGTGGCGTTCATGAAAGTGCACACGTCCAAGGCCGGCACAGTTCTGGATTTTGTTTGATCGTTTGGACACTCGCCGAGTTGCCGTAAGATATTTCAGGCGGAAGACTTTACCGAAGTCAAGATGGTCAAGGTACCTACCCAATTTAGTTGACTGAACGAGCATTAGGACGTATTAATAGTAGTCGAATGGAAAGCATAAGTGGAGGGGAACCTGAAGCAGGTTACAAACCGGATTATTGAAGTGTGTACGCATGAACGCTGCGTATTCAATTGCAAACCCATACATCTATGCTCAGAAGCTAGGGGGCTGGAACAGATCCAGCAACTTAGCACTGGCGGCCCTGCGTGCCGTCGGCCGGGATGTACCAGCAGTGCTTGGTCTGCACGCCGCCCACCTTGGTGCTCTGGAAGTTCTCGCCGAACTGCCAGTTGTTGTCGGCCGTGTGGTACTGCATCTTGATCCAGTTCTTGGAGGCCTGGAGCGACATGAAGCCGTACTCGTTGCTGCCGTAGGTCCACAGGTTCTTGACGTACGGGGCCGCGTACGACGGGATGCCGCTGGCCGACTCCTTCTGGATGCCGCCACCAGCGCCGTTCTCGAAGAAGTGGATGCCCAGCGACTGCGAGTAGTCGTGCTTCTCGCCGTGCGTGTGGCCGTTGAGCCACACGTGCACGCCCGAGCCGCGCAGCACGTCGAACCACCGCTTCATGTTGTGCTCGGCGTAGTGGTTGTACGTGCTGTAGTGCGAGTTGACGATCTTCCACGTGGCCGTGGACTGCTTGACCTGCTGCGCGATCTTGGTGCGCATTTCATCGCCCCACGCGTTGAACTTGGCCATGCACTGGTCGAACATGGCGTTGTCGCCGCCGCAGCAGTACTGGTGGCCGCGGCCGACGTTGCGGCAAGTGGCGCTGTCGCCGTTCGAGTAGCCGTAGCACTGGCAGCAGATCTGCATGGCGCCGTGGATGTCGGCGTCGTTCGTGTCCACGTTGAAGATGTCAATGCTGATACCCGTGGCCGGGTCCTCGATGCGGTGCACGTAGAAATGGTCCTTGAGGTTCCAGCGGTTGTCGTTCGGGCTCGTGTACGTGGCCTGGTAGCTGAACTTGTTGTCAACGGCCTGCAGCAACGCGGCCGTGTTGGGGCAGCGCGAGCCGTTCTCGCAAATGTAGCTGGCGCCACCGTAGTCGTGGTTGCCCAGCACGTTGACCCACGGGATGGTCTTGATGTTGGCGCCGTCGAACTTCTCCTCGAACGTCTGCGTGAACTGGCCGTCGCGGCCGGCGCGGCTGTTGATGCCCGTCCAGTAGAAGTTGTCGCCGTGGCCGATGATGACCTTGGGCTTGACGGCCTGGTTGCCGGCCTGCGTGTTCATGAGGCTGGCCACGACGTCCTCGGCCACGACATCGTAGTTGCTGTACGAGCTGGAGCGCGAGCAGCACGAGCCCTTGTAGGGCGTGGTGCCCCAGTCACCGATGGCAAAGGCGGCCAGCGGGTAGGCCGCCGTGGTCGGGTCCGTGGACGCAACGTTGCCCGACGGGGCCGCAGCGGGCGTGGACGACGAGCTCGAGCCACCGTTGACGACACCCGACACCGCACCGGGGTTCGACTTGGCCGTGCCCTTGCCGGCCTTCAGCCAGCAGGTGCCGCCGTTGTAGTTGGTCCACGTGAAGGCACCGCAGCCGGAGCGGCCGGAACAAATCGAGCAGCACCCGTTAGCCGAGGAGCTCTGGGCGCTGCCGACATCGGCGCCGCTGTAGTCGACGTTCTGCTGCAGGGCCGAGCAAGCGGACGTCGCCTGGACGACACCCGACACGGCGCCGGGGTTCGACTTGGCCGTGCCCTTGCCGGCCTTGAGCCAGCAGGTACCGCCGTTGTAGTTGGTCCACGTGAAGGCACCGCATCCGCTCTTGCTGGCGCAAATGTTGCAGCATCCGTTGGCCGAGGCGCTGTAGGCGCTGCCGACGTCGGCGCCGCTGTAGTCGGTGTTCTGCTGCAGAGTCGAGCAGGTGGCCGCCTCCGTGACGGTGAAGCCCAGAAGGGCCGCGGAGAGGAACAAGAGTTTGGCACTCAGCATGGTGGTGCTGGTAAGGTTCTCAACACAAAACAAGCCACGCGCGAGTAAATTGGAGAATGAGCGGCCCCGGTTCTTGGTTTGGGGCCGGAGGATCAGGACGGGAAAGACTTCAGAGGGTTGGTCTGCTACGTTCCCATGTGTTGAATTTGGGCATTTTGGTGTTGGTACGTTGGGCAGGCTATCCCATCTCGTGCACGCACTCGACGACAGATTTGAGGCAGAGAATCCAATCCATACTTTGCCTTAATCAACAGCTCACCCGAAGTTGCAAATGCACGATCAGGAGTTGGGCCACGTGAGAAAAGCAGCCACATGGCGTCGGCTATAACGCCACAGACTGTGCAACACTGCTGTCGACACTGACTGCGCCACATGACGACCAGTCTCGACAGATTCGAACGGCAAGACGCGATGCCACCACGGCACCAAGTTTGGATCTCCACCGAGCACTGCACATGCCACCGGAATCCTCCCGCAAGCAACAACACTGTGATGGAGAGTTCGTGCAACCTACCGATGCTTCATGCAGGCCCATCGAGTCCCGCTTTTCGACTGACGTTGAATCGGGGAGCCTAGACACGAACAGTTGGGACCTTGATCGGGCGCATAGCACTGTATCGTTGGCACGATGGGGCAGTCTGCCAAAAGAGCCGTGGACTTCGACATCTCGACGTTGCGCCGGACTGGCCCGAATTTGGGCAGCCACCAGAAGGCAAAGGCGGCATCGCCTTCTCGCAGCGCTGACTGCCCTCTGCAGCTGAGTGGATACTCTTGTCTTATGTTACTTCAGTCATTTTGCGGTGTGGTGCGCTCGATCGCTAGGATGCAAAGGCACAGGAGAAGGATGTTATAGGGACATTCAGCGTCATGACGAGGCAGTCTCTCCTGCGTCGTTATGGGCTTGCAATCGACCACGGCGTCTACTGTACACTGTACAGTACCAGGATGCTATTAATAATAGTATACTGTAATTCATGCATTCGAACAAAAAAACTGAGATTGAAGATCTGGACACAGTACTCTGGAAATAAATTACGGATAAATTTCGGGTTGGAAGCACCGTAGCTAGATGTAGTTGCTTATGAGCTCAGTGCAGTTGCAAAGTCTACAGTACATGCGTGTACATGTACATTTATTGCAAAAAAGTTAGCGGAATTGAAACGGCTTCAGGGCACTGCAATTAACGCGCAAAAATGAAGAGACTTGCATTCAACAACTTCAAGTCACGGAAAGGCTCACGACCCGAAAGATTACAGTGTCACGACAGCAAGTGCGTCTTTGGAATGCCTTTCACGTGCCATGCACGGAGACGCGGAGCTCTTCCGCTTGTACTAGTTCATGTACATGTAGAACGTGAGCACCCAGCACGAGCCCGATTAAAAAAAAAAAATCGCAGCAACGTCTCATTTCATGCTTATGTAGCTTTTGTGAGTTGTCATTGAAGTGTCCACGATGTTTTGCATCCCGCTATAAACAAACGAACAAGGGACCTGAACGAACGGCGTTCAGGTCGATCCCAATGGCGTTTACAGGTTGGGGAACGTGTAGCCCGCGGGGGCGGCCTCGCAACCCGCTCCAGGGGCGTTGCAGACCTTGCACATCTGCGAGAACAGCGAGCGGCTGCAGCCGTACTTGGCGCGCGCGCACACGGCGCTGTTCTGGTAGCACTTGGGGTTGGCCGAGGTGAGGCTCGAGACGTCCGGCAGCGGGCTCATGTTTGGGCTGCGGCCGCTGTTGACCATCTGGTTGTAGATCGACACCATTTGCGCCGCGCGGTTGGCGTTGGCGTTCTGGTCGCCCGGGTTCTTCCAGAAGTCGAGGCTCTGCTCCACTTCGAAGCCGCGGCCGGTGTTGCGGGCCTTGAACTCGATGCCGCCGGCCTGGCAGAACTGCTGGTAGTTGCTGTAGCCCATCTTGGTGATGCCCACAAGGTCGTCGATGTTGAGGTAGCCCAGAATCTTGTAGCTGAACGTGCACTTGACGCCGTCGGGCTGCGTGCCCATGGGGCACAGGCCACCGTCGTACTGCGCGCGGCACTCGGACGTCTTGTCGTTGCGGTACTTCTGCGCGCACGAGTTGGGGAACGAGCACCAGTAGTTGTTCGGGTACGGCGCGCGCGGGTCCGAGCCCTGCGGGTTGCAGCCGACGTTCGGGCCGATGTCCTGCACGCCGTCCAGGCCGTAAAACAGTTTGCAGCTCTTGGGTAGGTCCGAGCCGGCGTTCGTGCACTTGGCGCCGTCCATGGCCACAAAGTCGCCGTACTCGAGCGGGTTGTGGTTCTCGTAGTACTTGACACTGGCCGTGGGCTGCACGATGGTCATCTCGTAGAACACGACGTACTGCATGTCGTTCTTGCGGTGGCACTTGACCGACTGCTCGTTCACGTTGATGCCCTCGGCCTGCACGTACATGAGCGCACCCTCCACGGACGCCATGTTGACCGTGTCCAGGTTGTTCATGTACTGCTGCTCCGTGTTGGAGCCGTACTTGGACAGCCACTGGCCCACCTCCGGGTGCCACACGGGAGCGTCACCCTGGACACGGGCCTGGATGACCTTGACAGGCTTCATGCTCCAGGCACCCGAGTTGTTGTTGTTGTTGTTGCTAGAGGAGGAGCCCTGCACAACGCCCGAGATGGCGCCCGGGTTCGACTTGGCCGTGCCCTTGCCGGTCTTCAGCCAGCAGGTGCCGCCGTTGTAGCTGGTCCAGGTGAAGGCACCGCAGCCACTCTTGTTCTGACAGATCGAGCAGCAGCCGTTGGCCGAGGCGCTGGCAGCGCTGCCCACGTCGGCGCCGCTGTAGTCGACGTTGTTCTCCATCGACTGGCATGTCGAGGACGATCCGGACGAGGAGCCCACAACACCCGAAATGGCGCCCGGGTTAGCGGTTCCCGTTCCCTTGCCGCTCTTGAGCCAGCAGGTACCGCCGTTGTAGTTGGTCCACGTGAAGGCGCCGCAGCCGCTCTTGTTCTTACAGATCGAGCAGCAGCCGTTGGCCGACGAGCTCTGGGCGTTGCCGACGTTGGCTCCGCTGTAGTCGACGTTCTGCTCCAGAGTCGAGCACGCAGCGGTGGATCCCTGCTGGAGGACACCCGAGATGGCGCCGGGGTTCGAAGCCCCCGTTCCCTTGCTGCTCTTCAGCCAGCAGGTTCCGCCGTTGTAGTTGGTCCACGTGAAGGCTCCGCACCCGTTGGTGGTCGAGCAGATCGAGCAGCATCCGCTGGCCGAGGCGCTGCGGGCGTTGCCGACGTTAGCGCCGCTGTAGTCGACGTTGTTCTCCAGCGTCGAGCACGTCGCGGCCTGCGTGACGGCGCCCAGAAGGCCCACGTAAGCAAGAACAAGCTTGGCGTTCACCATTTTCGGGTCGTCCTCTGTTGTAGATACTAGCACACACACGCGAGTAAATTGTAGAATGAGAGCTCTTGGTCGTCGGAGACGGAAAAGAGCTGAGAGAATCCGTCGGGGTTGTGTGCTACGTTCCCATGTGTTGAGGTGTTATGTTTCGGCTTTGGTAAGTCCTGGGTAAGGCTATCCCACGATGGGATAGATGGGGTTCCCGCCTGCTGTATTAAAGCGGGGGCGTTGCCAACATGGCAAAGCACTGCGAAAACCGGTCCCAACTGGCTGACGACAGATTTGGGGCAGGTATTCGGTTCCCACTTCAACGTCATCGCAAATTGCGATTCGCAAGTACACGATACGCTTGGTAATGTGAGCGAAAAGCCTTTAGAACTGGCCTTCTTCCGTTGTTGTTTCCAGTGCCCTATCGATCATTTATTGTGCAAACTTGTCCTAAGTTTTACCCGCTCGACGGCTCTTGCAACACTGTGCAAATCTTCTTCTTTGACTCGATTCGTCCGCAGGTTAGGTCGAGTGACTATTTCGCGCCTGTTTGTGGATACAGCACGATCCGCAGTCGGCGTCTATGGTACCGTCCACATGACGACCAGGAACGAGGCCCGCTCGAACGGCAATACAACACCTGTGGACTGTACTGGATTATACATCATCACAGACACACCCACGACAAAATCTACTCTCGGTGCGTCCGAACGAACTCCTCTAGGCTGCAGGTCTAATACAGTGCACCAGCTTATCGTCCTTGCATGAGGAGTCCATGCAGCAGCTAGTCGTCGCTAACAATGTCGTGGCCCCGCTTACGACTCGTCCGCGGGTCGACCAGCTCGGGTAGTCAGCCAAAACGGCAGTGAACTGTGTCTTCTCAACAACAACACCGTGTGTTGCTTTGGGTATAGACCACGCACGAATTGCTGACATCCGTGGATCCCATGCGCGAGCTGAGTGGGGGCGCGACCGCGCTCGAACAGCCAAAACTTCAACATTTGACAAGGAGGATGAGATGAACACTACATGTACTGTAGAACTGGGTTTGAGTCGACACAGTGGCAATAACTTCACGCATTAGCTACATGTAGTTTAGCTTTGTTGAGCTCACGGATCGCTGGAATACTGTATCGCCGTCACGTTAGTGAAGCGCGCGTTGCGCAAATGCCACGAGCACGCCACGGCACTTGATCATCGTCGTATCGCCCCAGATACGCTGCAATCTCGCAACAATAGCTTGTAGGTACAAAACACAGTTCAATGAGGCCTCGACAACGTTGGGAAATTCGGATTGTTACTGGTACTTACTACGTCGGTTGATCTATTGTATCGCACTCTATGCGGCTTCGTCCTTGATGTTGCTGCTCGTGTCTTTTCGCGGTTCGTGTTGTGACTTCAATGGTATACAATGAGTTGTTTGCGGCAAACAGTGCGAGTCGCACTTACATACTATGTACGCCCTCTGTGTACATGTAACTAAATTCTAACAACTAGCCCAAAATCGTCTTCAGTGATCTGTACTTCACGTATTTGAGATCTCCTATTTCAAAGACATCTTAGTCAGGGTCTACATTATATATTTTGTTTGATTCAGATTGAGTAGCTACCTACTAACGTAATAGTACTCGCACTAACGTAATAGTACTCGCCCTATTAGAGTCCGGACTTTATTTTATACTGGGATAAAGTGCTGATAGGCAGACCACTTTAAAAGTGGCAATTGTCAATTTTTCCACTTTTTGCTTTAAAGTGGCACTTTTTCTCTCCAGGAAGTGGACAAAGTGGAACATACATTAACCAAGTTACTTGTCTAGGAAGCTAGCGGCGACAAACGCTGCCATTGCTTGCAGTGCAAAATACCCCCAGTGCTATCTCTGTTAGTGATGTACGCCTGTTCGTTTTCTCGCATCCAATCAGCGAGAAATCAGCCTCAACAGTGGCAGTGTTGGGAAACACACTGGCGAATCCCCCACACAGGCTTGCCAATGTTGGAAACCTCGTAGCAGCGTCGTCAAGCTGCCACATCTGATCAAAGCTGGCAAGGCGGTGGTCAAAGCTGTCAATAGCTTTACGAATCGGTTTGCCATCGATATACTCGACCCTCAGCCGCTTGAATTCTTGTCCGATTTTATCGATGCCTTCATCTCCAAATGTCAGGAGGATTCGCTCGCGATGGGTGTCAATTAGCGACGCCAGGTCAACCATTGAACTAGTCACAAGCTCTTTGGGAGTGACGCGCGGGCTGGTGTCTGCCGGTTCCTTGAGTGCGAATATGTTTGAGATAGCGAGGAGATACATTCACGCCACTGCATTGACGACCAATGTTTGCTGCCCTTCCGCGAGAGTATTAAGGCCTTCGCAGACCCAAAGATCGAGGTTGTTCACGTACGTGGCGGCCGCTGCATGGGAAATGGCAAAACTCCCAATGATTTCATACTCGCCACTGTCCAACTCCAGGATAGCGGTAAGCTCTCCCAACGAGCTCAGAAAACGCATAAGCTGCATCTGTCCAGCTTCAGCGCTCGAATGGCAGCTAGTACTGGTGGTTAGGATGATTTAGCATCATCTCGAGAGCAGAGAGCCATGTCATTGCCCATTAGGTACTACCACATGACCAAAATCCTTCCACTTTTAAGGTTCAGCTAAAAGTGGAAAAGGTGGAAAATTCTCTGATTTTGCCACTTTTAAAGTGGTCTGCTGATAGCCCAGCACAAACAGGATTAATTCGGGTGCCCGTGCAAACTGGTGATGAACTGGTAATAGGTTTTATGGTCAGTTTACATTGATGTCGATTGACCGAGTGTTCGACGTCTCGAGGATGATGGATTTGACAAAGCGAGAAGAGCTTTTGCGGTCTGGACGAGTCGTAGACAGATCTACGCAGGGTTCGTTTTTCGGCTTCGCTTTGAAAGTCAGCCGTCATTTTAACTAGTAGCGGTGCAGCAGGGCAGATGCTGCGGCTGCGAAGCAGGCGCAGGAGATGCCCGTAGGTCGTACGGGTCGCACTATCAAAGTACAGGTATAACGAAAAATGATTTATTTGCTTTGAACTACCGGTATACCTTTCTGTCAGTATCAAACGATTATACATGTAATTATGCTCTTCGTTTGTGATATCTAAGTAGAAACTCAACTGCGACGAAGGCACAGGAGATGCCCGTGGAGCGTGCGGATTGAGTTTATCAATGGCGGTCAAAGGTGAGCTAACCAATCCTATCCCAGCCTCCCGAAGCCCTAGTATTGTGCCTTTCGGTCATTTTGCCGAGTCCTACGTAGGACTTTGGAGGTCAGTTAATCTGAGGTTGGTGGTCTCTAAATCTGAGATGCAAATCTCGGACGAGTCCGATGAGCGGTCTCCTGGAGTCTCTCCGCTCAATGGTCTCCGGTTAGAGTCCAAGCCAAGCAAGCTTTGTTTGGGGAAGCAAGCCGTGCTGGAACCCGCGAAGGGCGAAGGGCAAAGACTGGAGTGTTCAACATATCGAGTGCATCGTGCATCCTAAGTTTATTCTGCGTTTGACATGCACCGTATTAGAGTCAGCTCGTATGAAAGTCCTGCCACAAGACTTGGCAGGAGTCCTTCGTAAGGCCTCGAACCCCGAATGCCGTGAAAATGGGCGACATTCGGGCTTTCGGCTGTTTGTAGGACCTGCGCAACTGCTTCCGTCGGACTAGCAATTCATGGTCCTAATTCTCTACGAGGGACCTGCCAATCTGCTCCGATAACCTAGCCCCATCTTAGTAGGTAGCTGTTTTACACGTCCGATTCGCCAAAACAACTGAAAAGCACAATACATGTACAGATGATCCCCTCGGTAGTAATCCCTAGGATAGGAATACCCGCTTATCAGGAATATAAAGGTGGGTCCCAACGATTTCTGAATGACCGTCCCATACAAAGCCAAGTAAATATTCCCCTCACCCCTCAATCGTCATAAGGAATAGAAAATCACGGATTATGAATGTTTCGGGGTGCTTAACTATAGGAAAAGTCCATTCTGTACAGGACGTCTGCAGCAGTCTAACCAGGATAGCAGCTCCTATTGTCCATTTTTTCGTGCCGCATTTCATATTTAATGCTTGCATTAGCATTCGGAGCTGGCTTTCAGACCTGCTAGTACCGTTCCTTTGAATAGAATGGAGCTTGGGTGCTTGCCAACGTTAGTGAAAATGGGGCTCAATACTATCGTGGCAACTTATTTTGCACATCAGTATCATTACCTACATCATGCCCCACATGTCTGACGGTATTATATTAAATATACTTTTATCCTTTTCGGTGTAACCAAAAGACTGCACCAATACGTACCATATATGTGGTACAGTCCAGTGTACCACCCCATGGTACACCCTACGACAGGAATACCCTCATCTAGGAATAAAAGGTGGGTTCCCGCCGCCATGACTAGCGAGGGGATTGTCTGTACTGCAGTCAAGATTCTCAGATATGGTATCAGCTCCAAAACTTTAACACCTTGGTTCCGAACGTCGTAAGTTACGACATGTATCTTTTTGAATGTCGTAACTTACGACATTGAGCGAATTATATTTGAAAATTGTATAGCCACGATTTTCCCATAGTTTAATCAAGTGATTTTCAAGCGTCTGTAGCATATAAGGTGCGAGAGGTCTCTGCGACAAGTTAACAAAACCGGGTCAGAGGATGGGTTTGGGTGCTTGACGGATACTAGTCTGGTCCAGACCACTCATTCGAGAATTTTGAGGGCTGACGAGCATGTGGCCTGGTCGCCTCGAGAAGCCCGCTGCCCCCGCCGCACAAACACACGACGTTGATTTCAGACACTTTTGGCGGCAGCTTAGGGCAGCGGGATGGACGCCCAAGCGCCCGACATGCGTCCAGAAGGAGTGGACGTACATTAGTCCAAGAGCGCGCAATCGTGTTGGTTGGTGAAAGTGCTGTGGTGGAATACGCCTTCCAGTCGGACTTGCTGGTCGAGGACGAGGATGGACGCCCAAGGCAGTAGATGATGCCGAAGATAGCATGTTGACGGCGAAGCCGGTCGAGCTGCTGCTGGCGAGAGTGGCGGCGAAGAGGAGCATGTTGGAGACGGAGGGAACAGTGACGGCGCCATCATTAGACCCTCTCAGATCGAGACTAGCGTTCAGCTATCGCAGAACACAATCGAGCAGATGTTTGGCGCCTACGATGGATCGGAGTCTGAACTATCGCAGACTGCCGTAGCGAGAGCATTCAATCTCTCCCCGAGGGACCTGGAAGCTGATGATGAGCGGCGAGACGCAGCCGCCAGCTTGCGCCTGCTGTCGGATACGTCTGGGCTGGAGAGTGAGGGCGACGGAGATCATGCTGCTACTTCTTCCACTTCTCCCCAACGGCGAACTCGAACCCCGCCAAAGCTCAACGCCGACGTGAACGTGATGCAGGACGGAGAGAGCAGCAGTGAATACGACGACCTCAGCTCTGGCGAGAAAGATGGCGTTGTCATCTGCGATGACGACGTCGACTCTGGAGGCGACGGGTTCGATGAGGATGATGATGAAATCTCTGATAGTGACGCTGGGGAGATGGATCAGGCTTTCCTCGCTTCACTGCATGTTGGCGGCGACGTTGCATTGAGCAAAGCTGCCCTCAAGGAGCGCACGGCGACTCTGCGGGCAATGCAATGGACTCCAGTCTCGACCGAGTTTGAGACCGATACTCCTTCGTACCCTGGGTTGGGTGCGGAAGAGGCAAGACCCGTCGGCGAGCTGCTTGATGTGTGGCGGTCACCACTACTGACTCTATTCTACTTCGTCACGAGATTCTTCATGTAGTTGGACTTCTCGTGGCGCGCATGCTGTGTCCCCAGCAGAGGTGCTTCGCTGCTCACTGGTCCATGGTCTAGGACGGCGCGATACCAGCCGGCTTGTTTGGGCGATACATGACGCGCGACCGCTGCCAAAATATCCTGCGTGATCTTCACTTCGTCGACAACACCGCAGACCAAGGCCGCGACAAGCTGTGGAAGCTGTGCCCTGTGGTGGACAAGATCCAAGAGCGCTTCTTAGCAGGGTGGTCACTTCCTGCCGTCTTCTCATTTGATGAAGGAGTACTTCCTGCCACGTCGAAGCGCAACACCACTCGCATGTTCATGTCGGACAAGCCACATCGATACGGCTCTAAACTGTTCATGCTGTGTGACGCAAAGACCGCGTACTGCCACAGGTATCTTTATCTTTATTCATGTCGTAACCGACGGCTTCCAACGGAGGCTAACATTTGTTTATGTCGTAACTGTTCTAGATTTGAAGTTTATGTAGGCAAGCGTAACAGCGTCGATGGGGTCATACTGGAATGGACGTCAAGACCGGAGCAGCGGCCGTCTTGCGGAACCTAAAGGCTACGTTCACTCCTCAATCACGCCACAACTGGCATGCTGTCGTCATCGACCGATACTACTCGTCAGTGCTTCTCGCCGTGGAGCTGCTGAAGATGAACGTTTACGTGGTTGGAACGATCATGGCCAACCGCTTGGGATTGGACAAGCACATCAAGTCAGACAGCAAGACCCACCCGGCAAACATCCCGCGTGGGTCGTGCGTCTTCTCGCGCTCCGTCGCGGTCCCCAGCATGATCTCGTGCCTCTGGTGGGATCGAAAGCCGGTCTATTACCTCTGCACCGGCTCCGCCATGACGCCGTCCACGATCGAGAGGAAGGTCAAGCGGGTGGGCGCGATTCGAGTGGGGTGTCCTCAAGCTGTGAACGACTACCAGAACTGGATGGGCGGAGTTGATCGCCACGATCAACTTCGTCTACAGAGTTACTCCCTTCAGTTGTCCACGCGATTTACCAAGTACTACAAAGGCTTGTTTTTGGGGTTCCTGGACCTGGCGTTGGTGAGCGCGTACCTAAGTCACAAAGAGGCGGCCAAGATCATGGGAGCAGTCCCCATGAAACGCTCAGAGTGGTTTGCAGTCATTCAGAACCAGCTCCTGCAGCTGAAGCCCGAGGACTTCGCTGGGGTCGAAGCTACGCCACCTCCGTCCCGCCAGAAGCGCCGGCGTACACCTGTCCGCCTAGCACACGCACTGCAGCAATCCAAAGACTGGGTCACCGTCAGCGGCGTCCGGAAGCGCTGCCAAAGATCGTGCAAGGTCTGTGCGCTCTTGCGCACAGAGAAGAAGAACTTTAACCGTGAAGTACCGATGTTTCGTGGTACGTGCTTCTATTTGGGAAGGGGCTTATATTCGGGCGAGTACGTTAGTAGTATCCTATTGTAGTACAATAATTGTAAAGACATCTGCCTCAAAAATCCTATAACTATCGCTATTTAATGGAAGCCGATTGGCTACCACATACACATTAACTATAATGCTAACGTAATATTATATTACCTTTTACAAGTTGTATACGTCAGGTGTTCTTTATTGAAGCAGATGTCTATACAAGCTGATTGGCTCCCTGTATTAAAGAGAACCGCAACGCAAAGCGGTTAGCTTATAGTCATAAAAACAAAGTCGCGCGTTGCGTGAAAAAGCTCAGAAATCAAGAGCAGACATGTACTTATGTAGTGTGTGTAAAGCCCAGTTGCTCACTACAGCGCATCTGTTGCGCCTGCTTCTCAGCCGCAGCATCTGCCAAGTTAACTTGGAACTTAGTAAAATGTCAGTTTCTTTGAGCATTACCCTCTATGATCAACTTCAGCCCACGGAACAATCTGCTCTACTATTTGCTTCACGACTTCACCGCCTATTGCTTCTTGTTGTGTCAAAAAAAATTTCAATGCAAGGCGCTGAGTATTTTTTTTTGTGAAAAGCGTGGACGTTTTTCGGGCGGACGGACGTGCGCAGAGGGGGGGGGGGGGGGGGGGGCGCTTAAAAAAATAGTTTTTGGCATATGGAGACACGCCTGGGCTCTGTAGGCTGGTATATAGGTAGCTGAAGGACCAACTTTTCCCCGAGATACATGAGCAAGTCTTCATAGCGAATGAATTGTAGATTTTTTCTAAAATGCCAGTGTTAACGACAGCGGTATCGTCGTACCACCGTGAGAAAACTAACTCAGAGCGGTACCATTGTAGAGGGCTCATATACGTCGCTGATGAGTTTGGGACCGATAAACGCTTTACAAATACGAAATATAGTCCGTTGAATATTAGTCTTCAATTCCACTGAGGTACTGTATACTGTATAACATGACGTACCAGCTATTGCACAGCAACTTCAAACTGTGTCTTTGTCTTGAAAAACAAATGGCCCGGTATACAAACTTGTTGACAAATTAACTTTTGCCAAAGCATACGGGTATGCTTGCATCCTGGATACCCGTATGCTTTCGACCTGGGGGATAAAGGTTAATAGCGACAAGATGACCGGGTGTGTTGCAAGCACCTCACTAGTCATCGACAACACGGCATAGCGTTCTTACTGGTGTGGACTAGCTGCCGTCCATATTTTTAGCGTAGCCTTTGTCTGATGGTGCCACGATGGCTTCAACATACATGTACTTTCACGCAACATAAAGACCGTACATAAGCGGAGGGGGGCGACGACACAGGCAACATTCACGTAATTTATGAAGTTTCTCGGGTATTAATTATGGAAAGTGACACTGTAACAATACATTGACTTAAAATATACTACCTCTATATACCAATATATTTTCAGTCATATAAATTACCAGATGTTTATCGGTTGGAAAATCGGACCTCCACCCGGATCCTCCCTTAGGGTCAGTCTTATATCGTCCCAAAAGCCGGATGGGACCAATCAGAGCTCGAGTTTGCGGGTCGAGAGTGCTCCACATAGGGGCGACACCCCTTCTCGTCCCGCTTGGGGATTGTGTGGCACGGTTACGGGATACATCAAATTGCGAAGCGAAATGTATCGGACCGCATGCTAACACAATCGGCGTTTCGGGTGAAACGAAGCTGTCCACATTTGGAGCCGCGTGGACAAGGTGCTGGCGCAACGCGGCAAAACCCCTCGGCAGCAAGGCGCTGGCGGCTTCGCCCACGGCTGGGCCGCCCCACGCTACCAACAACGCATCGACGGCGGCCCATCGCTCGCAACGCGGACCAGCACCAGGATCGCCACCAAGCGCCGCCCCCACGCGGACGCTCTTGCCGACATCCGCCGCCAGAAGATGCGGCTGATCCTCAGGCAAGAAGGAAACCCGCCTCCGGCAGCAGCGACCATCCCGACACCGGCCACGGCAGTGACGACGGCGGCGGCAAGCCCAACGGACCCAGCGGCCGCAACGTCTCCAGGCCCAGCGGCGGCAACGGCGGCCCCGTCACCCACGGCGGTGGCGCCCCTCGCAGGCCGAGCTGCTGCCGATCCAGCGACGGCGTCGACGCCGCATCCAGCTGTCGCATCGGTCCCGTCGGCTCCGGCATCACCCGGCCGTCAGGCAGGCTCGGCCACAGCACCCCCGCAGCCGCCCCAGTGACGCCGAGCTCGACACGACCTCCACCCGGAGCGACAGCAACATCGGATGGGCCGTCAGCGGCGGCGCCATCGGCGCAACCCAGCGACGCCCCGGCAGCCCCGAGATCGAGAGCTAAGTTGTCTAAGTCCTGCCAGGAGATGAGCAAATCATCTCCTGGCAGGACTTGGACAGCTTAGCTCTCGATGCGGCACCGTGTTTTGTACGCAACAATAACAGTATTTAGCGCCCATAGATGTACTCCTGATTGACTTGGGTAGATGAACATATCGCTGATTCAGTGGGAGAAATTGAGTTGTGGAAGTCAGCGATGTTCATGAGGAAATACTGTTATTGTTGCGTACAAAACACGGTGCCGCATCGAGAGCTAAGTTGTCCAAGTCCTGCCAGGAGATGATTTGCTGTTAAACTGTTGCGTAACGATGGGAGTGGATCGCTGCGAGCAATCTTTCGTAGAGTGAATGTTTGCAAAGCTCGAGTTGCTTTACATTTGTTCATCAAGTTGTGCCAATCGAGTAGTTCAGTGGTTCAGTGGGAGTACTGTGCTGAATGGACCGAACAAGAGCATGCGAGTTTGTATTGGGAGTATTGTGGTGAATCTCACAGAGGATGAGAGCACTTCTAGCATGGTGACAGTTGATCGAGCTGATTCATGAGTTGAGTCGGACTAACACATGCTGTGCTGGGCGAGTAATCCGTGGAGGATGGCGAAACTCCGAGTACAAGAAAATGTCTGTTGTATGTCAAACTAGATGCGTTCTAGATAAAGGTGGTACTTGAGGGTACATACACTTTGCTTGATGATGTTGCGGGAGAAGTGAAGACAGAGATGTTCACTATGAGTAGTGACACTGATTGAGGAGCATTGTTGAGCTGGAATGAGAAGCCTGGGCCCAATTGAATTGCGGATTCATAGTACTTTTGCGCAAAGTGGGTCGAAGGATCGCTGCGGGATGATCGTGATACAGGTTGGAGAAATGATCTAATCTCGAGTTGATTTACATTTGCTCATCAAATGTAAATCGAGAGTGTCAACGGAGTAGTTCGTGTAAGCAACGTGCTGAAGTGTGCTAACTGAGAACGTGCGAGTTGGTAGTGGGAGTAATGCGGTGAATCTCACGAAGTAGTCGAGACGGTTTCAGCGCGAGCCTATTCAGTCAGATTGAGTCGCGAGCAGAGTCGAATGAAAGGCAGATCATTGATTAAGCCCACCAAGAGTGCGGCACGAGGAGATGTATGTCTAAGTGGGAGGGCTGTCGAGCGAGTGAAGTTAATATCCGAGCGATGTACGACTTCACGACAGTCTACTGAGGCGACGAGCAATCCGTGGCGTATGGCAAAGCTCAAGGACTCAAGTCCGGTATCTTAAAATGAGATGTGGTGTGCTGCTGAGGCAGACAATGGTAATGACTCGAAGTTGGTGGTGAACTACGGAATTGGAGAAAAGGGGGTCTGATTGTGGAGTGAAAAAAAAAAGTCTGCGACTCTAACCTTGATTCACCGAGTAAGAATTAATGAGCGACAAGGAGCAAAGAACATCTAGACGGCTCCGGCCGTGTGTGATGGATTGTGCGAAGTTGTGAGCGGCTCGCACAAGTTTGGTTGGCTGATGCGTCGGACAACTTAGACGTAACGTTATCTACGAATGGATACGGTTGATGTGTCGCGTTTGCGGGCGCGAAATCCTGGTGAATTGCGGGTAGCTGCGGCTACGATGTAGTCGATCAAGTAAATGCAGATGCTTCGCGTTCCCGCTCAAGATGTCGGAAACCGAAGCAGTCAGCTGCGTGCTGACGGTGTTGAACTGATGCTGTTATGTTGGCTGCGTGCTAGCGATCAGCGGTTCGACGGTGATATTGGCTGCGTGCTGGTATGTTTGGTGTGTTCGATAAAATCCTAGCTGAGGCTACGGTGGTGCTTTACTGGACTTGGGATGACGAGTACTTTGGCAAATGCGATTGGATCCAGTACGCGTTGTGCATCCTAAGTTAAGTGGGAGTACGAGAAATCGAGTGTGATTTCGAGGATAACTTAGTCTGCAGCAACTGTGTGTTGGCTGGGACTGAGTAATGAAGTGGTGGTTGAGGACTATGACTACTCGAAGAGACCCGAGGGTTTCTGAGAAAGACTCCTGCATGCGTGCGGTTGTCGTGATTGGCTGAGGCCAATGTAGTCAGGAAGAGTTCACGGGGGTTTTACTGCTTGCGGAGCTTTCCCCTACAACAACACTTGAAAGCATAAACATATCTCAATTTGACCCACACCAAGCAAGTCGTTCCTGTTTTATGATTAATCTACTTGTAACTATGTTACTGAAGCTCTCCTGCTCCTCGACGCGGTCAACGGACAGGATTCCAAAGTGCTCCATGGGACTGAGAGTCTCGTAGATATGTTCATCTACCCAAGTCAATCAGGAGTACATCTATGGGCGCACCACAGACTCTGCATGTTTCCTCCAAAATCAAGCCGATCATATTTGCCACCAGCATTGCCTTAATTTCGGACGCATGCTTACACAAAGCATGGCGGCAATACGCATCTCGATGCATGACCTTCTTCTGCAGCGCCAACTTATACCATAACCTCTGATCCGGTAATACCACCAGCTGTCAGTCGACCTCATCGGTGTCCTACCCGGTCCCTTCTCGATGATATCCTCCTTCCACTCATAAGCAGCACACCGATAACACTTGCGAGAGACTCACTCCCACTACTTCCATTGAGCCACCACCGCATCCTCAGACGCATGCATACTCACTACGTCGTAATAACGAGCAAGTCGTACAGCAAAACACAAGGCCACTCTTTCAACTCGACCATCCGTTCCAAACGTCGTCGATTGACAGGGCATCATCACCTTCAGATGTGCGCTCAATCGCCTCGGAGACGCTAGGCAAGACATAACTCCCGCTATCGCTGCCACTGCTGTGCAAGTCTCATCATTTCTGCTTGCTTCGCATTTTAGCACCAAACCATCGAATACACACGCTTCGTGCGACACCTTACTTCCGTACTCCCCACAACTCACTTACGCAAAATAAGTTTGTCAACTTTCCTTCGCTCCACTCGGGATAAATTCACAAAACCAAATCAAAAACCATGCGCCGCTGCCTAAATCATCTTGCCGACATCGACGTTGGAGCATCGGGAGCCTCAGCTTTTCAAGAAACAATCAGCAGTCTCACTGCAAAATACAACTCGAACCACCATCAAGTCGACGAGGAAGGCGAAGGCGAAGACCGCGTCGACCCCAGTGGGCAGCGAAGAAGAAGGCGTCGGCGGCAACCGCAGCGTGTGCGCCGGCGCCACCGGCGGCCGTCGGCTTCGCAGCGCCTGCAAGTGCGGCATCCGTGGCATTGCTGCCTCCCGCGCAGCCCACGACCGAGCATCCAGCGACGACGGCCCCGGTGATCCTCTCGGTAGACTCGGACAGCGACTCCGACGCGGACCCCGGCCACCAGGCGAGGCCACACTCCACGTCCGCGCCACTGCCCCCTGCTCCATCGCCATCAGCAGTGGCGCCGCCCCCGACGGACGTCTCCAGAGCTCCAGTCCTTCTTCCACCAGCCGCTGCCAGTGGCAGGTCGTAGCCCGCGCGGGGCCCGGCTCGCGCACGGGAGCCCTTTGACTTGTCCACTTGCCTCAGCCGGTTCCATACGGGGCCTCAGGCAGCCCCTGCGGCAGCTCCACCGGCGAACCATCCACCAGCGGGTACAGCACTCCAGGCCGACCTCGAGCATCATATAGCCCAGTCAATGCACGAGTCTCCGCCATCAAACCCCGCCTTAGCTGAGGTGCTTTCCGAGCTTTTGGTTTTCTTGCGAGGCCACCGCCGCCATGCGACCGGCACCCACGCAGCCACGCCCGCGCATGCAGCGCCAACCATGGCCCCGCCCGAGTATGCCGCGGACCCCTTGTCGTGGACACTGCCGAACGCAAGAGGGTGTTCCCGCCGGCGACGCGCAACCTCCGAGCCGCTCACTTTCAGCCACCACCGCAGCGGGTCCGCGGGACTTCGTCCCAACTGGAACACACGACCTGGCCGCGCACCGGCTGATCCCGTACCTCACATAGCCAGAGGGCGCCCATGACCCCCCATGAGCTACGTCCTGCGCGTGCGCCAAAAGTTCACATTCAACAGCGCTCCAGCCATCGCCGTAGCGGCATACAGCGCTCGGTTCGGCCGGCACGGACTCACGATCATGCACTGCAAGCGCGTCGACCGAGCCGCGCGCCTGCGCGCCGGGTCAACCGACGCTAACTTCAACATGGACTTCGGTAGCAACATTTCCCCGCCCCCGCCCCCAGATGCACGTCGTACTTTGATCTGCTCAGCGCCGTGCAAGGGCTGACGTCGTTCGCGAACGCACACTGGCGCGAGCCCATGGCCCGCGTCATGTACCGGGTCCGCGAGTTTGTGACAGCCAACATGGATGCGGACCCTGCACACTCCGCGGACCGTGTCGAGCGCACACTGGACGAAGTCAACCGGTTCCTGGGCGACGCCTTCGCCCCGCTGGTGTCCGACTCACCGTACTGGTGGCGAGAATTCTCCGCGGCCACCGCACAGATCGAGTTCAGCTCAGCCGCCTGGTCTTTGGCGCTGGCCGAGCTGACCCAAGCTCCCGCTCGGCTCGCTGCCCCGCACACGTCCGCAACGCTCGCCCGCCGTCGGCCCCGGCTCCTGACCGCCACGCCCACGCGCGCACCGTGTCGGAGCGTCCGGCCGGCATCCCCGAACAGATTCGCCGATTGATCCCCGCGACGCTGATGGGATCGAGCCGTGCTTGAAGTTCTTCGGCGGCGGCATGTGCACCGGTGGATCCCGATCCACATGCACCGCCCCGGGTCGCACCCTCGTGTGGCCGTCCGCGCTACCCGATGCTCTCACCACCTTCATCACGCAGCGGTTCGGAGGACGCAGGGCCTTTCGCTCGCGGCGTTCATGAAGGTGCCGAGGCGCTGCCGGTTTCACCGGTGCCCCGGAGTCAACTCAGTACCAATTCCAATACACCCGGCCTCAACTTATGAGTAGTGAACCCATGTCCACGGCACATAGGCTTGTCCCCGCCCCTGGTCCTGACCACGACAGCATTAGCGACGCGCTAACAGCTAGCCCTGTTCGAGCAGCACCCCGAACACCAGCTGAGCGCGCGCCACAGGGAGCCGGACACATTCAGCTCCAAACTCGATCCCTAAGCGCCGCCAGCAACGCACTCGGCAGGGTCATACCGACTGCCCACGCGCCACGCAGATCTGCCAGTGGGAACCATCGAGCCGCTCCCGGACAGGGTGCCACCGAAGGCAACGTGACAGCGGGTCAACAACCCGACGCATTTGCCGGGGAGACCAGCCGGGCACCGAGCCCGCTGGATGCCTCCGAAGGGCGTTCTGCGTCACAGCCACCCTTGTCCAGTGCCGACGAGAGCTGCCGGGCCGACGACCCGCAGTATGCCATCGAAGGGACCAAACGTCCGTCAGCGCATCCACATACGCGCGCGCATGCGATCCGAAGGACCAACGTCCCGCAGCATACCTTCGCCGATCGTATCGTACACCGAGACGAAGACGGCCATCAAGTCTGCTTCCAGCCGCACCCGTACGCGGAGCACGACATTCAGACACGACCCCTGCCACGGAGGCGACCCGAGACGCCGAGCCCACCGCGATTGGTGGTGCTGCCCAATCGACAGAGCCGCGCACGCGCACCGACAGGAACAGCAGACCTCCGGCGTTGCCCAAGGCCCACATCAGACTCCGCCAAGCCCCATCTGAGGTCGAACTGCGAGCAGCCCACGCCAACGGCGTCGCGCACGCCCACCTATGGGAATCAATCCGGTACACATCGCTCACAGCCACATTCCGGGCAGCGGGGGGTGCAATTTCCACCAAGGCATGCAGCTGTGACGAACCCCAAAGCCTGAACAAGCCACTGCAGGCGGCGATGTCGGAGTACATCCGCCGCGTCCGTCCTTCACTGCCCGAATTTGTGGAGCTGGTACGCGGCCAAACCGCGGCCGATTACCGCCCCAACAAGGCCTTGGTCCCGACCGTCCTCGCCCACCACTGCAAAGGGTACCAGCACCTGGACTCCCTGCTACAGATCGCGGAGGAGGGTGTACGCGTCCGCCTCACCAAACCGCTTCCCCGTCAGGCACAGTTCCCGCGCAACCACCCGTCTGCCTCCGCTCGCATCCACGTCCTGCGGGCCAACATCCGACGGGAGCAGGACCTCCTGCGCTGCCTCGTCGTGGACGCCGACATCATCAAGATATGGCCAGAAATCTTCACCAGCCCGTTCGGTGTCGTCGACAAAGGCGACGAAGATCCGCAGACTTCCGGGCGGACTATCCACGATCTATCTTATCCTGACGACCCGTCGGTCAATTAGCACACGGACCCGGCCGATCTGCCCGACCCAACGTTCGAGCACTGCTCCAGCGTGGCCCGGGAGATCACCCGCTGTTAACTCAAAGATCCTGAGCACGATGTCCTTCTCATGGCCGGAGACGTCGCATCCGCATACCGTAACGCGCACACTCACAGCGAAAGCGTCTACATGTTCGCCGGATATCTCTCGGAGGACAACGCCATCGTCATCGACTTGGCCGCAGCGTTTGGCTGGACAGGGTCCGCCGGCACTTACAGCGTCTTGGGCGGAGCGGTCGCCTACATCGACGGATCCACCAGCACCGACAACCTGCCGACAGGTTTCTACAACTACCACTGGGTCGACGACCATGTCAACGTGTCCTCCAACATTGGGTCCCGGTGCGCAGCCATCGAGCGCTCTCTAGCCGCCATCAATACCAAGAAGTTCACGGAGTGGAGCACACGCCAAAAAGTGCTCGGTTTAGTCTTCGACACCAAGGCCTCCACTGTCGCAATGCCCACAGCAAAATCGCAAAAGCCCAGCGGGTGATCGGCCACGCTTGCCAAGCCGCCACACTGTCGCGCCAAGAATTCCGCTCCTTACTTGGCTCCCTTCGACACGTTGCAACCTGCGTGCGCCCCGCCCAGGCATTCCTCCAGCGGCTCCGACTCGGGGAGCGAGCCCTGCACCGATGCGCCCGCGTCAAGATCACGGACCCAATGCGCGATGACCTCACGTGGTGGCGGTACATTCTCAACTCGCCAGCCCTGAACGGAGTTCCCCTCGAATATTTCAATTCGCTACCAGAACCAGACGTCACGGTCGTCACAGACGCTTCGGACGTCGGGATCTACGCCCTCGTTCCAGCGGCCAAACTGGCTCTCACCTACCAGTTCTCCGCCGAAGAGCAAGCCCTGGTCCAAGCGTTCAATGGCGGGGCCAGTAACCATTTCGACATCAACTACCGCGAACTCCTAGCATGCGCCTTCGCTGTCCAGACGTGGGGCCCGACGTGGAATCGATCCCAATACAAGGCAAGTCCTCTACATGTCCACTTCCGGATAGACAACACTTCCGCGATCGCGTGGCAGGCAAAAATGTCGTCTAAGAACCCCCGGGCGCAGCTCTTGATCCGGCTCCTCTGCCTATGGGAACACCAATACGGACTCCGGCTGTCAGCTTCACATATCCCGGGGTGGAAAACACGACCGCCGACGCCGGCCCCCGGTACTGGTTGGCCGAATCATACGCACGACTGTTTGACGAACTAACCTGCAACTGGCACCAGGTCCAGCCAGCCGGGACCTCAGCCCTCGGAGCCGCCTGGCGCAACATCTGCGCGAACACTCCATTGCCGACTCGTCATTCAGTGCCTACGCGCGAGCGTTCAAGCGCTGGTCCCGATGGAGTGCCCGCCGGGAGTCGTCTGGCGCCCCGATCTTCCGTTGGCCATCCAGCTCCAGTACATTTCAGACTTCATCGTCGATTGCGCCTTCGGCCGCCAGCTCACCCGGCAACAGCTCCGCAGCTCCACGATCAAGACATACCTCTGCGGCGTTAGACATTTCCTACTCGCCGCAGGCCTGGCGTTCCCAAGCGACCACCCACAGATTCGCATGCTCCTGCGCGACATCGGTCGTCTAGACGCCGCCCTCGTCAGCGGTCCCCCGCGTCCATCGCCATGCTGGAGGCATGTTTTTCGTCGCTCGACCTCCTGAACCCCGCGGACCAAGCTCTATGGGGGTTCTGTGCTGTCCTTCTTCTTCCTGCTTCGCCGGTCCGAGATCACCGCCGTCACTCTCTCGAGTTTCCGCTGGCTCGCCCTCAAAGGCGGCGAAATATCCGTGCTCGACACCGACGGCGCCACAACCGAAGACCCCGAGTCGGCGTCCGCAGTGCGGATCCAACTCAGCGGCTCCAAGACAAACCGGAATGGCGCGCCAACGGTCCGTATGCTCACGCGCTCTGGGCACCGCCACCTGTGCCCAGTTCTCGGTGCCCTGCTCCTGAGTCAAGCTCGCCGGGGCCTCCCACCGGACATCGCGGCAGCCGTATTCATCGACCGCCACGGCCGACCCGACTGCGTGACAGCAATGCGCGTAACGGACACCATCCGCGACGCGGCCCGCGCCGTGGGAGAAGACCCGACACGATTCGGGACGCACTCTCTGAGAGCCGGCGGCGCCACCAACATGTACCGCGCCGGAATCGACACTCTCACGATCCAATTCCACGGTCGCTGGGCCTCCGACGCTTTTAAGCTCTACACAAGGCTGTGCGGCGAGCCGGTCGCCGGGATTGCCAGCAAGATCGTCAGCGGGGCCAAGACGTCGACCGCGTTGCAGAGGGATTGAGCTACCACCCATATTGGGGGCGCAGCCCGGCCTACGGCCGGCCTGTAGCGCGGTAGCATATAGCCTAATTCTGTAACACGGTTAGCTTGGCCCCAATGACTCGCGAGGCGGGTTAAGTGGAGATGCCAGGCTGCTGGATGTCCTGGCATCGGACGACACCGTCCCAAATCCCATCCCGCTGCCCGGGATGATACTATAAGACTGACCCTTAGCTCTGAAATAAATTTCAGGGAACAAATTCATCTAAAGCATCTCAGTTGTAATGTATACATCTATAATATAGAAATATTATTTCGATGAACCTAGCCTATTGTACATGTACTATTCGTCGTCCGGTAGCTTTACCAGACAAAGCAGTCTTGAGGCTGGAAGAACGATGTCGGGTGATACCGCACTGGCCGCCGCACGATGTGAAATGGCATGCGAATCTGCAGCGTGCCGTCCTCGAAGATCTGCTGCGTGGCCTCCTCCATGTTGAGCATGTGCCGCGGGAATTGCTCGGCGATCTCGAAGCGGCCGAAGGTCGGCGCTCCGCTAAGGCGCGACATCACAATGTCCTTCTGCGTGGGCAGTCGGAAGCCGCTCACTCGGAGCACGCCGTTGTGCTCGTTCCACTGCACGCGCACGTTGCGCGGGTCGATGTCCTTAAGGCGCGCGAGGAGGTAGATGCCGTCCTGTCGGCGCTGCAACTGGTAGTACGGCCGCCACACGGGCAGCGAGTTGACGTCGATGTCTAATGTCTGTGGGGTAACCCCCATCGTAATCGGTTGGAGACGCGGCGATTTTTTCTGTGGGGGAGCAACTTCATCATCATCGTCTTCTTCTTCTTCTGCTTCGTCGTCGGCCTCTTTGTCTTCCGCGACCTCGGCCTCAGGCTCCATGGGCTCGTCCTCGTTGGCGTCTTCGGTATCCTCCATTTCCTCGTCATCTTGCTCGTCCTGCTCGTCCTCTCCTGCCTCTGACGCACTGCCCTCCTCCTCGTTTTCACTCTCCTCGAACAGCGCCTTCACGTGCATGTCGTCGGACTCGGAGCCGCTGTCGCTGGGCGTCTGAGGAACCGATGTCTGCTCTGCAAAAGCTGCGAGCAGGCCCTCTCCGAACTGCTTGAGCTTGGCGCTGCGCTCCTTGAAGGCGTCGGCCTGGGGCAGCAGCTGCTGCACGAACAGCACCAGCGCCTTGCGCGCGCTCTTGACGTCGGCGTCGCCGTGGCTCAGCACGTCGTCCAGCTCCAGCAGACAGCGCGTCAGCAGCTCCGCCTGCTCCTTCACGCGGTAGTTGAAGGCGCCGAGCTCCAGGCGCGTCTTCTTGACGACGGCCGCGGCGTCCTGCGGCTTGAGCGCCTGCAGCCGCCACTTGGCGCCGCACACGAGCGCGGCCACGTGCCGGAACTGGGCCGGGAGTCTCGAGTTGAGCTTGCTCTGCACGTCCTGCACTTTCAGCTCGATGGCGCGCAGGCGGTTCTTCTCGTGGGTTGTCTGGGCCTCCATCGCTGTCGGTCTGTTGATTTGGCAGTGGTGGTGGATGGTGGGCTCAGTAATAACTGGTTATTGGTTGTGTTGCTGTTGTTGTTGACTTGCTTGTCACGGTGCAAATTGAATTGTGCGAGACGTTGAAGTGGTCGCGGACCCCCGAAATAAAAAATAGTGTGACGAGGACAATCTAGGACGTTCCAGATGTTGGGCCGAATGTTCTAAGGCGACCCAGATGCGATATGCATTTCGACCAATGAAAATTTTGCTTATACTTCGTTAAAGTACGATGCCAGTAAACCATTTCATGTTGGATGCCCCAACATGGCGTTCAACTTAAAATATGTGCCAGCCACGGGCGCGACGCAAGTTGGATAATTAGTATGCTGTCCACTGTTAGTATTTACCTACTTACGGATCGGAAGTCGATCTGACTGAAGTGTTTGTGACGCTTTACGAACAGAGCTGGGCAAAGCTTGCCGACATCGGCCTGGATACAGTGTTATCTCGTAGCCTCAGTGTTACGCCATGGTACATGTATATGTATGGATATGCTATCCAGTGAATAGTGCAGGCCTACTTTCATATATGCTCACGGTACCGGATTGACTCCCTTCTCATCATTGACCTGAAGTCCACAACGCATCCCTTTGAAGACACATTTCGACCAAAGTCGAATATCAACTTGCAGGAGAATACAATGCACTCAAGAGAAGAAATCATTGAAAGGCGCAGTGTAATCGGTTAGTGGTAAACACCCCATGAGGCAGTTCTCCTATCGTTTTGGTGCTTCTCGTGTAGACGACAGCACGCTACAAGGCTGATGGAGGCCCTGCTTCCTAATAGGGCTCTTTTTTGAAAGTGATCGTGAAAAGAACTTATCTCGCATCATGACAAACAAAAACGGAGGCTGCAATGATATCCTTTGGAGCTGTCAACCCCAAATTGTTTCGTGTTGAAATCGCAGCAAGTTGAGTTTAATGATAGAACCGTCCGAATAGCAAAATCTGCTACTTGAGCTTGTCAGATCGTGGAAACGGACACTGTAGGTGCTTGTGCGCTGACAGGCTTACCAGCCCCAGCCCCAGCCACCCCAGGGACGGCCCCAGCCTCCTGCCCAGCCTCCACCCCAGCCCCCACCGCAGCCGATACCCATTCCACCCCAGGGCCCCAACCTCCGCCCCAGCCTCCGCACTGCTCCTTCTTGGATCCGTTCGCAGCAGGAGCTGCCTCGACCGGCTTCTCCACCGTGCGCAGAGCAGGTTGGTCGCCAGCAGACACGCCCGCGACAGCGACGGCAGCGACGAGAGCGAGTGCAGTGAGCTTCATGGTCTTGACTGTGCTTGTCCAGGCAAGTTGCGTTGTGGTCTTGACTGTGCTTGTCCAGGCAAGTTGCGTTGTGGTGGATAGTTCAGAGGCCAAGCTACTCACTCACTCGTGGATCTACCTACTTCCATCATACTTGCCGCTCCAACTTAGCCCCAAATCCCCACAGTTTCCTCGTGAAGACCTCGAATGCGAACTCACCAGCGCCATTCATAAGCTTTTCCGCGTCGTTGCTGGTCGACCGTTTAGCCTGCTGCAATGGTCTCTGCTCCGGCTGAGACACCCGTGCTCAGTTTCTATCTGCGTTCGTCCACAGGAGGACGGGGTGTCACCCCATACACATCTTCCACACTTTATGTATCTTCACTTCAAGGCGTATGACATCCATCCCTTGTGTTTTGCAATCTTCCATCACCCAACACGTCAGTCTCCGATCCTCCAAGCAGCGCGCACACCAGACGCTTCCACCTTCCTCCCTTCCTCTATGGTGCGCTTCACGGCCCTCTCCTCGCTGCAGCAGCGCGTGAACCGCGTGCTCGTCGTGGGCGCGCTCGAGACGCTGCAGGCCCAGGGCGCGGCCGACAGCTTCCTGCAGCAGACGCTCGTGGCCGCCTCCGCGCGCGGCGTGAGCTTCTCGGCCGGCGCCAACCCGCTGCTGCTGCAGCACGCGCTGGACACGCTGCGTCCGGGCGCGGACAGCGGCGCCACGTCGGAGCTGCTGCTGGCCCCTGAGGCCCAAGGCGTAGACGCGCTGCACGTGACGCTGCACGCGCTGCCCACGCAGGTCTCGCGCTCCAACAGCGCGGCCCGCCCACACGCCATCGCGTCCTTCGTCAAGGGCCACAGCGCGCGCGTAGTTAAGCGCGACGCCAAGGACGACGAAGCTGCTGACGACGTCGTGCTGGTCGTGCTCATGCTGCCGGGCCATACGGACACGTGGTTCGCGGCGGGCGCGGCCGTGGCGCGCGCTGCGCCGCTGTACGAGCACAAGCTCAAGAAGACCAACCCGCTGCCCGTGACGGCCGCCACGCCCGACAAGCTGCAGGTCGTGTACCAGACGCCGCTCAATGGCGAGCAGACCACGCTCGTGCAGCACACGGCGGACGCCATCCAGCTGGCCGCGCGCCTCGTGGACGCGCCGCCCAACGAGCTCCACTCGGATGCGTTCATCGCCGAGGCGCGCGCGGTGGCACAGCGTACCAGCTCCAAGATCACGGTCATCCAGGGCGACGAGCTGCGCGAGAAGGGCTTCGGCGGCATCTACGGCGTGGGCAAGGCGGCCACGCACAAGCCCGCGCTCGTGTGTCTGAGCCACGTGCCGGAGGGCGCGGCCCAGGACGCCAAGGGCGTGGCCATGGTGGGCAAGGGCATCATCTTCGACACAGGCGGCCTGTCCATCAAGACGGGTGGTATCATGGTCGGCATGAAGCGCGACATGGGCGGCGCTGCGGCGTTGTTGGCTGCATTTGAGGCCGCGTGCCACGCCAAGAACACGACGGACAAGACGCCGCTGCACGCGGTGCTGTGCGTCGCCGAGAACTCGGTCGGCCCCGACTCGACGCGCGTGGACGACGTGCTCGTCATGTACTCGGGCAAGACGGTGGAGGTGAACAACACGGACGCGGAGGGCCGCCTCGTGCTGGCCGATGGCGTGGCGTACGCTGTCAAGCACCTGAACCCCAAGGTGATCGTGGATATGGCCACGCTCACGGGCGCGCAGGGCATTTCGACGGGCTGCCGCATCGGCGCCATCTACACCAACAACGAGGAGCTGGAGGGTCTGGCGGTCAAGGCCGGCAAGATCTCCGGCGACCTGGTGCACCCCATGCCGTACGCGCCCGAGTTCCACCGCCCCGAGTTCAAGTCCACCATCGCCGACATGAAGAACTCGGTCAAGAACCGCGCCAATGCCCAAGTTTCATGCGCCGGCCAGTTCATCGCCAACCACTTAGGCGAGTTCGAGGAGACGGGCAAGTGGCTGCACGTGGACATGGCCTTCCCGTCGTTCACGGGCGACGACGAGCGAGCCACGGGCTTCGGCGTCGCGTTCATCCAGTCGCTGCTGAAGGAGATCGACGGTGCTGGCTGGTAAACGTGGATAGTTTATTGTCGATGAGGTTAATTCGTGCTGCACTGAGGAGATCTGGCTACTGTTTCAGGGCACCGTTGTGTAGCTGCTCAATCCATTCCTTCCTCTGGTCGTCTGAAAACGCGAACACCTCCATGGATATAGCTTCACTTCGCCACGTGCAGGAGGGGGTGGTCCAGTTTTCCTTCGCGGATCAAATCGCGCCGAACGAAAAAGTACGAGAAGTACTCATGCCACCTCTCAATAGCGGTGCCATGATCGCGACCATACTTGCGCAGCACGTCATAGTACCTGCTCGGCGGGACCCAATATCGAAAAAGCGTTTCGTAGTCGACGTCTCTGGTGGCGAGCAGATCGAGCAGGTACTTCTTCTTTTCTGCGTCCGATCCTCCTCTCATTCTTGAGCAATGGTCTCACCTTTGAACGGAGTTTAACTTCGGTAGCCCACGACTCCAGCTTCTTGATTCCTTTGAGGGTAGCAGTGGTGACACCCCTCTCTTCCTTGGCGACGGTATTTGCCGACTCGACGCCACGGAGCCACCGCTTTTCCGTCGTGATAGCGTGGCCGACGTCTGACGGACTTGGCTTGAACTCTTGAACCTCAACGCGAGCCGTGGGTGCCGGACGAGCGTCGCCATGTACCAGAATGGCAAGGACGACCACGAGCAGAAGGAAACACTTGTTCATCCTTGCCGGACGAGGTAACTTTGGAAGTGAAGAGCTACTAGGCGAGGAGCAGAGCGGCCAAATATCCTGAGAGAGCGGAAGGCCGCGCAGCTACGACCACCGTTCATCAACCTGACCCAATTGACTCGGACTCTTGAACCTTAAAACGAGTCGCGAATGCTGGACGAGCGCCGACGCATTCGAGAATGGTAAGCACGACCACGAGCAAAAGCAAGCACTTGCTCACAGCAACTTCGTAATTAAAAAGTCCCAGAGGGGGCTCAGATATTACATCCGTATCAACGCTATCGGTCTTCACCATTTTTCTTTAGAAAAACAGGAGTTGCTATTAGCATCACGCAATCGGGAGTTCGCTGAAAGTGGTCATCTGCGATGCGCGTTGATAAGGAGCTTCCGATCTGTAAGTAGACTAAGTACTAACAGTGGGCGGCATACAACTTATCCAACTTGCGTCGCGCAAGCAGCACTTTACTAGCATTCGGACGGTTCTCTAAATAATCTCCAACTTCCTGCCATTTCAACACGAAACAATTTGAGGTTGACACATCCAAAATGGTTTCTTTCAGTGTGCATTTCGCGCACTCGTCCTCGTCCGTCTGGAAGCTTCTTGGCGGTTGTTTGCTGCTGTCTGCCCTATTAGCGGTCATGGCCAGCCTCATCGGGCAACTTGTTCTGGCCCCTGACGATGCCTTGCAGACCCAAAGAAGAACAGTGCTGGTTACTTCTTCATCGGTGGGCCTTCCAAATGACGCTTCTACTGCAGACACATTGATCGCCAGTGTCGAAGAACGTTGTCATTTACCGCGCTTACCTCGATGAAATCACTCACATCGTGGAATTCAGGTCGCCCCTCCTTCCACCTTCGCAACTTTCGCTCGGAGGTCGCGAATTCTTACTCCCTTTGCCCTTGTAGCGTCTTGGTTAGAGTTGCCAACTGCTCGAGGGCCTGGACACCATTGCAATGCAAAACGATTGTCAGCAGATATGAAAGTAGACCAGCACTCTTCACTGGATAAAATATACCATGGCGTAACATTGTGAGGCTACGAGATAATCTGTACACTCGGTCGATGTCGGCAAGCTTTGCCCAGCTCTGTGCGTACAGCGTCACGGAAACTTCAGTCGGATCGTTCTAAAAGTCATAATCCCTTAGCAGCAAGAACGTTACCGTACGCTTGAAAGAGCCGCTCAATGTGGCCTAGCTGTCGCAGCGCCGTGGAACAACTACCCGACGGTAATTCGGGCGACGATTGTTGCGCAGGGGGCGGATGTGGAGGATTTACTACACGTGGACTCTGAAGCAGCACGTCGAACCGTTCTTGCTGGTGCATCACCCACTGCTGCTGGACGTGCTGGATCTCGCTGTACTTCACTTGCTTGGTGTCAATAGGACCAGGAGTGGACTGATCACGTTCGCAAACGACTTCATTTCTTGCCCATGGCTCGATATCCCCATCGGGTGTTTGATTTTGACGCGGAGTGAAGACGCTGTGCGTGCCGTAGTCAGTCTGAAGATCAACGTTGACTCGAAAGTGAGTGAGCCCCAAAAGAATAATTGATTTGATGCAGACGAGTTGCCTGCCTACCAGCGAGATATCATGGCGGGTTTCACGAGCCTTCACCGGAACAAGCGACGCTAGAACTTGCCGTCGTCGGCAGTCGTTCCGCGTTGCCATCTATCGCTCGTGGCGCGCTTCATATCCCGACTGAGGTTCGAACGAGATGGCCTATAACAATCTAAACTATTATCGGATCATCCGATAATAATAGTTTTTATTGTTTTTATCCGATTCGGATGACAAGTACTCGTGGCGGTCCATGCTGAAGGGACGGGCCACTCCGAGTTAAGCAAATCATGCGCTTGAGCTTGCTGCCGATTGATCTCCTGCACACGACGTGCAGTTTCCTCTCTGGGTTTGACGTCTTCTCCCTCTCGCACACCAACTCGTGGGCTCTACGCGAGCTGACCGACAACTCATTGTGGCAAAACCGCCTCGTGCGTGATACAGAAATCAACATTACGTTGCTACCTCGGAGGGTCTGGAAGCAACGATACGTGCAAGCTCGATCTCTCCAATTCGGCGACCACAACTCGAATCATCGCAAGCGACAGTCGAAGAGCTCCCAATTGGCCTACGCGCTTCTGGAGCCTCCCGACCTCCCAGTGTTCTGGAATCATCGCTTCCGTCTTCAGTACGAGACTCGCAACAGCTTCAGCTTCGACGTGTGGCTCTGCTGTTCCCCAAACACTACGACACAGTCCTTCGGTGGAGTCATCTACGGTGCGCAGGAAGCTCGCGTGTCGAATCGTCATCACCGACGCTGCACTTCCGAGCAGTTTGTTCTGGTTGACGCGCAGAGTAATTTGTACTGCTCGGTGCTCAATGATAAGCGAGTAGTCCATCGAGTGATGCCCAACCGCTGGTATCATATAGCACTTACGTACAACGTGAAACGTGAGCGGCAGGACATTTACGTTGATGGAAGGCACGTGTGGACGGCACTTGGATCGTTGAGTGACAAGTGGCGAAGATGCAAATATGAACAGGTTGGTACGGGCTTGTGTGTGAACGCACCGGTAACAGGAGGCCCTACTATCCCCTTTCAGGAGCTTCCAGGTGGGTGGTACTCTTTTCACGGTCTTATCGATGAATTTCGCGTGTGGAGATCGGATTTAACTGCAGAAACGATTGAAAAACTCGCCCGTGCTGAAGCCATTGAAGGATTTGAAACTCTGGCTACGATCAAACCCTCTCACGGCAGACGCAGCTTGAGGATTGGAACCAAGTCAGTGCGCTGCACCCGACCAGCCGAAGGGAGACGCGTGATTGTGGAGCGACGAATATAGTCTCATTTACAAGAGAATGATACTCCGGAATGGTTGGTGCACGCTCCACCACAACCGAGTTGATTATTGAACCTGTCACGGCTTCGATGTCAAGATTTACAAATACTGCAGTAAAAAGAACACCAGTACGGTATGATATATCCAAACCAGACCAGAGCAGGGGTCGCGGGGACACTGCATCGACCCCAGACGTATGGTAGTGTACCTCTCGCTGGCTCCTGCGTCTACCAAAATTTCGTTATACATTTGCAATCTGAGTTTGCACCGTAAGCCTCGAATGCCGTCCAGTTTGGCATGTACACTAGAGTACTAGTGCTATTGGTGCCTCATACGGAACTGCACAGTATCTACCCTGTATTGCGGAGAATAAGGAAACAATCGGTGATGAGTAGGAATGAATATTACCAATACTGTACATAACTTATGCTCGTCATCCTCAATTCCGTGGCACCTGGACATGTCAAACTGCTCATTCTCCAATTCCACGCAGAATCTCTGTCGACACCGGCAGCTGATCACGGGGTTACCAAGTCGAGTTTGACTCGTTCAAGCGAGAACTCCGGCGTCCAGACGGGAGTCGACGCCAAGCTCTCACTCAAGACGACGGACGGCGCGCCTGACGAAAAAGGGCGATGGCGGAAGTCTCCGAAAAGTTGAAAGTTTGGGCGTCCAAGTCGAAAATTGGCCAAAGGCTTCTGGCCTGGGTGCAGAAGAGGAGAGCAACGAAGGCCGACTCGACTTGGTAACCCCGTGATCAGTTGCCGGTGTCGACAGAGATTCTCCTGCCACCAGCAGATGGGTGGCTTTGGAGAATGAGCAGTTTGACATGTCCAGGTGCCAAATCTAAAAAAAAAGAATGTGGTTTGGATGTGCTAATTCGTTAGCGAATCGTTAGTTAGTTGAATGGAGTGAGGCGAGTGATTCACGGAAAACGACAGACCCTGTTTTGAACACAACAAGAGCGCTCCCTCACTTTCCGATGTGCCCCGCACGTCACAGCAGCATCCCACTCGGAGACCGCACTTCTCCCTTCTCGTGAGTACTGCCGCTATCGGCACTACTGTAGGGTTCTTATGCCGCGACGGTCGTTAAAATACGGGATCTATCCTTCCCCCTTCTTGAGGCCGGGGTCGTTCCGGTAGATGACGTCAGTTCTTCGGATGATATGGACGAGACGAAGGTCTTTATGGAAACGCATGGCCTTGAAATACTCTTCAGGCGTGACCTTGTACTGGTAAATCATGTCGTACGAGGCTGTGTTCAAGCCCAGCATCCTGATGACTTTCGCTCGCTTCTCTCCACAGTACTTCAGTAGTACGTAGTGGAAGATAGCAATGTGTAGTGTAGGGCGTTTTGATGTTAGTACGTTTACGTGAAAACTCAACTGAAATGTTAATGTTTTTTTTTCGTCCGTCTACATGAACGGTTGGTACTCACACATACAGCTAGCTATATCATCAGAATAGGGAGTACTCTAGTATTAATAATGTGCCGTGGATAAAAGCCCGTCCGATCCGGAGTAAGCTCCAGCAAAACTGAATCGACTTGAGATCAAGGAGATAGTATCCGAGATCCACTTCAGACACTTGATACGTAGTTAAGTGCCTTCTACGTGTTACGTCGTGCTTACCGCTGATGGCCGCCACGTCAAGGAGCTGCGCAAACGCCGCCAGCATCCCACAAACGCAGCTTGTAACCTCCACGCCAACACCCGGGGACGCCGATGGAGCTCAGCGATGCGTTCCGTTGGTCTTGTGCACGGAACACGGTGCACCCGTAAGCCAGAAGCTTCCTGTCGTAAAGAGAACCATGGTGGGTCCTCTGACAGTAAAACCCCCTCGTGACACCTTGCCAGCGCCCGAACCTCTCGCTCACTCAGCGCTCTCCGCCAGACCCGGAACTCGTCCACCAGTCCGTTGAAAGGGTGCCACCCGCAGAACGTGCGGGCGCTTCTGGGCCTCGTATCGAGCTGGAAACTCGACTTCTGCCGCCAAAAGGACGACACAAAGCCCGTGCCGACCTGCACCTGCGAGAGTTCGCGCCACGAGTGGTGCAGCACTCCTTCCATCTCGCTCACGAGGTCTCCATCCAGATAAACCTTCTGGACTCCATGCGCATAACACAGCACCAGGTGATGCCATCGACCAAAGTCAATTCTAGTAGCCACGCAGTTGGCGCAGCCGTCGAGCATGGAGCAGAACAAGTTGCGGTCTCCGTCCACTCCGACGAACGCGACGTGGTGGTTGGTCCACGTGCAGGTGCGCATTAACGGAGACTGGCCGCCAAAGAGGACGCCCCCAGCCAACACGCCGTCGTCTTCTCCATCCAGCAGACTGAACCACGTATCCACTGCAAAGGACGATCCATGTGTGAAGATTTTTGTGAATGACTCTCCTGTTGAAGCGTCTTGCACGACGACGACGCTGGATCCGTCCGTGCCGCCGCAGTGGCGCAGTCGCTCGTCCAGTCGAAGGCCTTCGAACGCAAACGACCGGGTCTGCGCGTACGCTCTCTTTAGGCTGCAGGCCGGTGGACTCTTGGTCTTTAGTCGTTGACTCCAGTGCGAGGGCTGCGAGAAGTGCCGCCAGCACAGCGCGTTGGCGTGGGAGAGCTGGAAGAGGTCCCAACCAGTAAGGAAGCAGCTCACGGCGTCCAGCGCGTCGACAGGTAGCGCGTCCAGCAGCTGCAGAGCCATCGTATGTTGTCCTTGGTCCTTGGTGGGGCTGGTGCGTATTGGATACTGATCGTTCTTGCCAGTCGCGGAGACTTGCAAGCGGCAAGGAAGTGACACGCAGCACGTCCATGAGGCCGCGGTAATAGCGGGGTAATACAACTTCAGCGGGTGATGCCCACGCGTCGACAAAATACCTATTTTGTAGGTGCCATTCACTACCAAATGCGTGCACCAAACACTTAGACAGCAATGGATCATTCCAAGCACTTAGGCGCGTTCATCCAAAGGAATGCAGCCAACTTTCGCACACGGCATGTACAACTTCGTCTTACATACCGCACCGGAGTGGTGTTCCGCACAGTGATAGATTAGTTTTATTTTTTTTCATTTGCTACTACGACTAGTACCCGTGCATAGTATTTGTCCAAATTGAGAAGGACACTAAATCGGTAATCGAACCTTTCATCATCATAGACAGCAATGGATCCTTGCTGGTCAAGGCAACTTCAACTTCAATTGAGTTTTGCTACCCTTCCTGTCAAAACCTGGCGCGAAGCGTATGCAAGGCCTTCCGGATGAAGTCCGTCGGAACACGACGCATCCAAATCACGTGTCGATGTAGACCAACACTGACTCGATCTGTGTACGAAAAACGGGTTTTCGACTGGGTTCCGTCAGAACCCGCGACGATGCTTTAAATTCGGCATTATGTACATGTACATAATACCGAATTTAAGCTCTTCGATTCCCCCGACACTTCCGAATTTACCCACTCGGACGGAAGTCGTTCCGCCCACAATATGATCGGCGACTTCGAGTACCTGCAGCAGCGCGTGGCGCTGCGCGTGGACGTGATGCGGCGCCACGTGGCGGGCGTGGCCGAGGTGGTGCTGGCGCCCCGCGCGCCCGAGCTGCGCGTGCTGCGGCTGCACGCGCGGCAGCTGCGCGTGCGCTCGGTGCGCATCGAGGGCGTGGAGGCGGCGTTCGAGCAACTTAACTTCCTGGGCGACGTGGTGGACGAGAACTACCGCGACCTGGCGACGTTCGACCTGTTCTACCGCGGCGCCATCGTGGCGTCCAAGGAGGGCGAGCTCATCGTGCAGATCCCGCGCGAGGTTGCGTTCCAGGAGGAGGACGAGGAGGACGAGGACGAGGACGCGAGCAACTTAAACAAGGATCAACCTTTGTCACAAGGCCAAGACGACGACGACGAAGAGGACACCGAAGTTGGTACGCAGCGTGGACACAAGTTGGTACTGGACGCCTGGGACCTGGAGCGGCTGCCCAAGAGCTCCACGGGCTTCAAGCCCGTGGTCGTGCGGATCGAGTACGACATTGACGAGCCCGCGGGCGGCCTGCGCTTCGTGCTGCCCGACGAGCAGTACCAGCCCAAGCGGTCGCCGCACATGTACACTTATTGCGGCCCATTCGGCGGCCTCTGCGACGGCGCGCGCTCGTGGATGCCGTGTCGGGACACGCTGCGCGACGCGTGCACGTTCCGCATCGAGCTGACGGTGCCCGACTGGTGCGTGGCCGTGTGCAGCGGCCAAATGGTGCAGCAGGTGCTCAACCCGGAGCCCGACGCCGACGGCACGCAGTGGCGCACGTTCCGGTACGTGGTGAACCCCAAGACCAACTGCTCGTCCATCGGCTTCGCCGTGGGGCCGTTCCGGCTCTATGTGCCGCCCGAGATGCCGCGCATGACGCACTTTGCGCTGCCCGAGTGCTTCGAGGACCTCGTGCACTGCACGGCCAAGCTGGCGTCGGCCATGACGTACTTCGAGCGCGCGCTGGGGGCGTCGTACCCGTTCAAGACGTACCAGCAGGTGTTCGTCGAGGATCTACCGGATCAGCTGCAGTCTATCGCCGGGGGAGCCATTATGGACCAGAACTTGCTGCACGGACCGAGGATCATCGACCGCGAGCTGCCGTCGCACTTGGCGCAGGTGAAGGGGCTCGTGGGCAGCTGGATCGGAGGCGCCGTGGGGATCCAGAGCACGAAGGACGCGTGGGTGCTGATTGGCGTCATTGGCCACTTGGTGAACACGTACGTGCGGTCGATCTATGGCGAGGAGGAGTATGGCTACCGTATCCAGCTGGCGATGGACGCGTTGACGACGATGGAGCTCACGACGGAGCACCAGTCGCCGGCGTTGCTGTCCTCGGAGGTGGACGTCTACTCGGAGTACGACCCGCTGTCGCTCACGCTGCTGGAAGTGAAGGCGCCGCTGGTGCTGCATATGATCGAGCAGCGCGTCGGCCCCAAGCACTTGAGCATCGCGATCCAGCGTGCGGTTTCCGGGGGTGGCGCGGCTAGTAGCACTGCCGCTGCGGGGGCCGATGCTGCGTCTGCTACCAGTGGCGATGGGAATAACGACGAGAATGGCAAGGATGACAAGAAGCGTGATGGAGAGGACGAGGCAGCTGACGCAAGTGGTGAGAATGGTTCTACCTCAACTGGAAAATCGACGGGAACGTCGGCTTCGACTGAACCGCTGACGACGTTATCGTTCCTGAAGACAGTCAAGACGATCGCTGGAGCTCCGGGCCAGGACCTTACGAAATCGTTCCTCACCTCGTGGATTATCGAGCCTGGAATGCCCTTCTTCACTGTGGGCTACTGGTACAACCGTAAACAAACGCAGGCCGAGGTGGTTCTGCAGCAGGAGATCCCCCCGGGTGGAAAGTTGTACACAGGCCCGATCACGATAACCATCGTCGAAGATACCAGTGAGTACACGTACCAGAAACGAATCGAGCACAAGCGCCACAAGTTTGACTTCCCGTGTCACTCGAAGGTCCGCAAGAAACGACGAAAGCGCCAGGGACTTGCAGACCCGGACGACTCCGTGTCGGTTGGTGGCCCGGGCATGGGATTGAATGATACTCCTGTCTTCTGGGTGAAGATCGACACGGGCTGTGCGTGGTTACGGCACGTGGTGATGCACCAGCCGGACTTCAACTGGATGGAGCAGCTCCTGTCCGACAAGAAGGTTGGGTCGCGAGTGCACGCAGCTCGTGCCTTGGCGCTGTTCCACCGACCACACGAGAAGCCGAATGTGATGTCGTGCCGCGTGCTCACCGAGTGCATGAGTGGGCTGACTACGCACTCGCGGCGGTTGCGCGCTGAAGCTGCGCAGTCTCTCGGTATCTGGCAGTCCATCCACGCGCCGCTGACCAACGCCAACACACAGCTCCCCATTTGGAAGGCCATGCACAACCTCGTCCGAATCTTCAAGGAGCATTTCTTCGACAGAGCCACGGACATGCCGCTGCCGAACTACTTCTTGCCCTCAGGCGGTAAGGTCATTCTGGAGGCGCTGGGGGCACAACAGGCGTCGATTTCCAGCAAGCAGATTCAGGTGCAGGACTACGCTGCCGGCGAGTACGAGATCAAGAAGAGCATCCCCAAGGCGCTAGCGATGATTCGAGCCCAAAACGGCAAGTCGCCTCAAGAGATCGAGACGTTCTTGCTCCAGCTACTTACGGAGAACGACAACTCGAAGAACTACGTGGAGATGGACGACCAATCGCAGGTGGCCGACGACTGCTACTACATCGGCAACCTCGTGCTGTCGCTGTCTGTATTAACCGTCGACAGGCCTGCGCGCTCCGAGGAAGGGGATGTGGTGCGCGAGATCCTGCGCTACCTGCACTACGACCAGGTCCAGCCGAGTTACAACAAGACCATCACAGTGTGCTGTCTCGAGGCGTTGTGCAATCTGGTGCTGGCCGGACGCTGCGAGGAGAAGCTCGTGAACTTCCACTCGTTCGCGTCGCCAAAGCACTCCAACCTCGTGCGCAAAGCTGCGATCGAAAGCATCCTGCGCCTATACTTCGCTGAAGACCCGAACGGTCCGAGTGGTGCCGATGGGAGTTCCTCATCGATGGGGCTGAGCTACTCGCAGAAATCTAGTCGAGGAGCAGCACGAGGAGCTTCCTCTCTTCTAGCGAACAGCTACGGCGCCACGGCTGCGATGCTGTGGCTGTGTGAGCTGTTGAAGGCCGAGCAGTCCCCCGGGATCCGGTTGTTTGCGGTCCAAGTGTGTCTGAACTGCATGCGTGGGTTCCCGCCCGGTGTTGGGAAGGAAGTGCTGGCCACGTGGGACCACAGCTACACGCTGGGTCTGATGAATTACATCGAGATGAAGGAGCCGACGTCCTTTGTCCTCAAGAGCCCCGAGAAGGACAAGGTGCTGGGACTGTTCGACCGCCCCAACCTGAGCAAGCTTCGCGACGACAGCAGCTCGGCCAAGCGCATCGTGGAGGAGCTGTGGAGTCTGATGAACTCGACCGCCGCGATGGACCAGAGGCTGCGCGTGGCGCTGATTGTGCTGTACCGGAAGGTGTGGGGCGAGACGACGCCCATCGCGGTGGCTCACATCGTCCAAGACAAGGCGGCGAACTGGGCCGGCGGCTACGAGAGTCTTCGCCTCATGATGGAGGAGAGCAAGAACCGGATGCTGATGAACGGCGGGGGCCGTGGCGGCGGCAACAGTGCGGGACTCAGCGGCCCCGACGGCGGCAGGAAGACGGACGACGACCGGAAGCGAGGCTTCGCTTCGGCCGCCAGCAGTCCGGCCGACGCCGCGCTCGAGCAGTTCCGCGGCAAGAAGTTCAAGTTCAAGATGGGCGACACCACCTTCCGGTCGCACAAGCTGTAGCTACGCCTACAATATTTCGCTCAGCAATACACAGACAAGGTCTTGTGCAGTATCAGCTCAATGGTGAGTGGTCTTTTGTGCTTGTTTATTTTATGATTCTCGGGGCAGGATTCTCTAACTATTATCGATCTATGCTACTTACCCTATTAGAAGAAAAATGAGCTGGTCGTCCTTTCTTCTAGGCGCTTCTTCGCGAAAGACCGTTCATCGTCCGAAAAGCCCCCACCGAGTCGTCATGTGGCTTCACGTGCTGTCGGTGGACACCCTCCACGCAATCTCGAGCTTCCTCACGGGCTTCGACGTCTTCAGGCTCTCGCACACCAACGCGTGGACGCTCGGCGCCTTGTCGGAGGACTTGTACTGGCACAAGCGCGTATCCGGAGACCATCTTCTGGGAAGGAAGCAGAGCTGGAAGCAACGATACATGCAGGAGCGGTCGCTGCAGTTCGTGGACCCTCACTCCGCCGATAAGTACATCCACGGGATGCTGCTGGGCTGCAACCGATCTCGAGTGGCCTTCGCGAAGCTGGAGCGTCCTCCGGTTGCTGGAAGTTGGCGCGGCAGCCGATTCGACCTTCGTCTGGAGAAGGACGCGAGCTTCAGCTTCGACGTGTGGTTCTGCCTGTTCCCTGGAAGCGCCAAGCAGCCTGCCGGTGGTGTCGTCTACGGATTCCAGGCTGGTCCTGCTAACTACGGCGTGCCAGGAAGCAACCCGGGTAACCTCGTTATGGTGGACATGAAGTTGAATTTGTACTGCTCCGTCCTGGATGACAAGAAGGTCGTAACTCAAGCCCTGAAGACGAACTGCTGGTACCATTTGACACTCACGTACGACGTCGACGCTCAGCGACAGAAAGTGTACCTCGACGGTAAGATCGTGTCGTCCGAGACCGGCGCGTTGAACAGCATGTGGCAGCGCCTCCCACACGAGCAGATCGGCACGGGCTTTTGCCACAACGCCGCTGGAGCAGCTAATATGCCGCACTCGAGGATGCGCGGCGGATGGTACTCGTTCTACGGCCTCATCGACGAGTTTCGCGTGTGGAGCTCGGTGCTCCCCGCCGACGCTGTCGCTGAACTTTCGCGCTGTGGACAACCTCGTGGTTTCCCACCTGTCGCCACGATCAAGCGTCCGCATGATCGCCACGGCTCCTGGATCAACACGCACGCAGTTCGGTGCACGCGTCCAGCGGAAGGCAAGCATGTCGTGATCGCCCAGCCTGGCCGCCAACCGCTGCGTTAACGATGAAAACTAACTTGTTGTATTTCTACACGAGTTATTGAGTTCCGAACAGTAAACGATAAGTACCATCGCCGATTGATCGATAGTCACCCCAGCGCATTCCGTCCTCGAATGAACCCGACTGTAGGTTTCCTGGCGGGTTGCCGTCTCTCTTAAAAAGACTCACGAGTTAGAGAAGTGCGTCGTCAACGTCGTCAGCCGTAAGCCGATATCCGTGTCGGTCGGGGATCACTCGTGTCGGATTTTCCCTTTCGACAAAAAGTTTAAACTGTCCGTACTCGGGGACGCGTATAGCAGCGTTGGCGTTCGGAAGCTTCGCCATGTCAACGCCCGTGGCCTTCAAGAACTCTGCCGGCGTCACCTTGTAGCTGTGCAATGTCTCGAAGCTGGCCTTGTCTTGGAGCAGCTTCTTCACGAACGTCTCCCTCCAGGATCTTCGCTTGTTTCAGCTCCTGGACCTTTTGACCAAGTGTGGTTTTGGACAACAACTTTTGAGCGATCTTGTCCGTATCAAGCCGCTCTTCATCGGCAGCGTCGTCAGTCGACTTGAGGCTGCGAAGCATTCGCTTGCCGTTCACGCTTGGGGCACTCAACTGGGACACCGTGTTCTCGGGTGGGGCCGCGACGGCGTCAGTGCTCGTGAGAAGGGAGAGCGCAACCACGAGCAGGAATAACGGCTTGCTCATGGTGCGTGGAGAGAGGTACTGGTTCGTGGCTGTTGTCTGTGTGGAGCAAATCGGAAACTGAAGGACCGCTGCTGCTCTGTTCAATACTGTAGAGTCCGTTGAGCTGCCCTACGATCCCAGTCGGTTCACTAGAAAACGCTCTGTACTTGTAATTGTACACGTGAGCAGTTTGTCACGGTTCATTCTACGGTGGAGTCGTTTGTAACGAATGAGCATACCCGATCCAGATAATTGCATGGAGCTGTGTCGGAGAAGCAGCCCACGCCCAAGTTCGCTAATGTGCTAGGACGTCGGAATCATCAATGGTCGATAATGCTGTTGCCACAGTACAATATCTATTGGTCACCTCAATAATCGAGTTCTCTCTAGCAATGAGCAAGTGATGCGATAAGGAGTCGGTGACGTTGCCGCTCAATACATGTAGATAGTTAACCATGTTGAAAGTGTAGTATTTTGTTGATTGGGACAGTCGTACTGTAGAAGTTCTGTGCTCTACATCCGTCCTTTTAGCGGGGCAGCATCTACTTTTTGTAAAAAAAATGTGTTTGTTGATTATTATCGAGGTTGGCCATATATCTATGCCAACGCAGTCCCTCTCCTTGCTCACCCACTCAGTAATAGTTATTGCGAATGTACTGGTCGGACGTCCGGCGATTGCGCGCGACCTCGTTGGCCAGCTGATGGTTCGCGTACAGCGCCTGCAGAGCCTTCATGCGCTTGGCGTTCAGGTACAGCGGGCGGCCACGACGCACGTTGATGTCTTCTTCGCCGAACATGTCGAGGTACGGCGAGCCGAAGTAGGAACTCCGCGGTCCGAACACGAGCAGCACCGAGGACGAGCGCATGAGGAAGAAGAGTCCGACGCCGGCGCCGCACGTGATGGCGTGGTGCGTGCAGGCGCCCATGCCGTCGCTGCGTCGTCGACAGCACTCCGTCCCGGCGCAAAGCACCTGCTCGCACACGAGGCAGATCGCTGGGTTCTCCACCGTCTTCCACGTCTGCTTGCACTTGCTCTTGCCCAGCACTTCCGAGTGCAAATCGGTGTACGAAGACGCCAGCTTCACGAGTCGGATGTTGGCGAAGTGGAACAGGTTCTTGTGCTGCTGAGCGTCAGGCTCCAGCCGAAGAGGCAGCTTGGGCATTTCGCCCAGGTTCCCACGGGTGACCAGCAATTCTCGCTCAGCTGAGCTCTTGGAAGCCAGCTCTTGAAGAGCCTCGACAAGCGGCTCAGCATGACCGTGCTGCTTGTATCGCGTTTGTAGCTCGTCCGCTACAGCCGCACTGGTGGGTCGAACACGAAGCTCACGCGCAGCCCGCAGGAGATATTCCACAAGCGCCTCGTCCGCCAGAAGCTGAGTAATCCTAGGAAGCCCCAACTGTTGGCACATGTCGTGGTAATTTGTGCTAAGCCGCAGCGAGCTCACAAAATTGGCACTCCACGACGCATCAGGGTCCTGGTCACCACGGAAGAACGCACGACAGAGCAGCGTCACCTGCCGCATGAACGCCAAGCACGACGATTTGAACAGGAGCTGCAGCTGTCGGCCTTGTGGGGCGGGACGTCGATGCTCGTCCCCTTGATCCGTTCCCAAACTCACACCAGCCTCATGCGCAAGGCGAGCCATGAGCGTCTCTAGCCCACGCTGCATCTCTTCCATCTGCTCTGGAGACGCATCGTCACTTGTGGCGCCATTCCTTCCCTCCGCTTCGTTCTGCTCTTCCTCAAGACAGTCGTCCTCGTCTTCAGTTTCCATTTGAGCCAGCTGGATGAGCACCTGAGCCATGTACAGCATGCACAGCGACCGGATCGTAACCAGAATATCGGCCTTTGTCGTCAGCATACTGCTACAGATCGCCACACACAGGTAGAATAGATCCTGGCCCAGGATGGGCTGGCCAAGTTGCAGAGGTGGCCCTTGTGACAATGCCTCCATCCATTGCTCAGGGTCCAGCGCAAGTCGAAGATTCTGCGCGATCGGATGGCACATCGTCTGGTAGAAGTCTCGTCGACGGTTAGTGAAGAGCAGTGGCACCCGTCGAAGCGACCGAAGCAGCACGTTGAGCTTGCTATCGTCCTTGGGCGTAAACTGGTCCAGCTGAGGGTCAAGTGCTTCGGGCAGAGACACAGCGACGCGAGTTTTCAAGCACGGCACGGTTGGGTTCAGGATGTTCGTAATCCTCAAGGAGGAGAATGAAGACGCCGCAGTCGCAGGGCCGGTGCCGCCACCGTTAGGTCGAGCCGCAGAGTTTGCCCGCCAGTTGCTTCCCTTTTGACTGTTCTTGGACGCCGTATAAGCCTCAAAGGAGTAGATAGCAGAGGAAATGCCACTCAGCTGTGTGCTTGTAATCGTTGAAGCCACAGATGACCAAATCAAGTGCGTCAATTGCGGCCCAGTTGAAAAGAACCCCTTCTTCAGCGCGGTCATCGCTGTTGCCAGGTGCGTCATTTCCGGTTGGAAACGCAGCATAGCCTCCAGGAAAGACACGGCAAACTGGTACATGGCCCGAATGTTGTCTTCACGCGTCCTCTCGTCAGCCCCTTCTTCCTCATCGCTCGTGCTCTCGTCTTCAGAGGCTAGAGCCTCCAGCCGACTGGGCAACCCATCGGACAGCCACGACAGAATGCTGGCTGTATCTTGCTTGGACTGGAACACTCGCTCCATGGCATCACGGTCGCGCTGCTGATCTGCTAACGTTAAAGGCGGGCAAATCGGTAGGCACGGCACCAGCATGGAGCTAAGCGCTTGGCACAACGGACACAGGAACTCGCCAAAGTGCGCGTCAAAAGCGATGTTCGTCTGGCTGTGTTCAAGGTTGAACCGAGACTGCGCCCGCACTGATTCGAAGTACTTCTGCCAGCAGTGCAGGTGTACGGCGTGACCGCACAGAGACAAGTGAATTTGAGGCGGGAACACTGCCGCCCCAGCAGCAGACGTAGACGGCGTGCTGCTGCTGCTGCTGCTGCTGCTGTCGTTGGCGTTGTTCCCCTCAGCGACTGCAGTCTCCACATCCCCCGGAATATTTTCAAGAGCATGAGCATTGACTCGGCTCATTTGCGCGTGGCCAATGTACATGATCGGTTCATCCTTCTCCTTCTGAGAGCAAATAATGCAGTCAGGTGGGGGAGGTGGACGGTAGACAATCGTGTGTCCAGGCACATCGTGAGTAGCTTCATCAGAATCCACGCCAAACTTGCCAGATCCAGATCCACCAGAGTCTTCGTCATCCTGGTCATCATCATCCATCTCAGCGAAGGCGTTTGACTGAGCAAATGCCTTCTGACGCGCCATCATCGCAGCGATAGCTCGCTGCTGATGAAGCTTCTTAAGTTGCGCCTTGGACATGCCATTCTCAGCCACCAGCTCTTCATGTTTCTTCATACCGCTCCAAACCTTGAGCTCAACGTAGGCGTGAATGACGCGGTCCAGTGCCGCTAACTCGTTCAAGATCCAGTAAATCGCCGAGATCGTCGACTTGGAAGTTTCGAAATCATGCTTCACCATGTCCTTCGAGAGCGCCACCAGCAGTGCAACGATGCTCAGGTCCTTCACCTCGCCCATGTCGCCTTGGTCGCTATCGCTGCTCATTTGTACATCCCCGTCATCACTAGACATCGGTTGTCTCTTCACACGCTTCTTTCCACGAGAAGTTGTGTCCGCCTCTTCAAACGCCTCAGGGCCATTTCGCAACAGCGCAAGAGTCTGGCGTCGTTTACTCTCGGATAACACGACCTCGTTTTGTTGGGGCAGGGCAGAGCCTCCCGCACCACGCTTCAGCACAAGGATGATCAGGTTGATCAGGTGAATAGTGCGCAGCACCACCATAACGTTCGTCCTCTTCATTCCGGGCGTGCAGCTCGTGCCTTCACAATGACCATCAGCAGGGCAGTTCGCGTCCTCCAGCACGAGCCGCAAGATGTTTAGCAGACCCTTTTCAAGCACAAGGAACCGCACCGTGCCTAAGGATAAATGAGGAGGCGGAATTTGTGCCACCAACGGGATAGGTGGGTCTTCGACCTTCCACGTCTTGAACAAAGCCTCCTGTCGAGCAAATTGGGCCTTTTCGTGGCTGGAGCGGCTCAAGTGATAAAAGGATGGATCGTACTCTTTGTAGTACTCCTTCTTCAGAATGTACTTGGTGGGTTCCATCGCGCCATCGCCCATACTATCATCATCACCCGCGCCGTCGCCAAGAGGAGCCACCATCACAGATCGCTTAACCTGCTCGTCGGCAACTTCATCCAACACCCGTTCCAACCGAGTAAGGTGCTGCTTCTCCTGCCGAGCTGAGATGCCACCGTACGGCGTGGAAACGACAAACGTAGTCTGGTCCAGCAACTCCGATAGACGGCACGGATGTTGACTCAAGCGATGGATAATCTCGCGACGAAGCACCGTATCTCGTTGCTCAATAGCATCCAACGGAGGAGTGAGCTCGGTTACAATCCAAATCAACTGCAGCAGCGCAGCCTCCAAAACTCCAACAAGTTTCTCGTCTTCTGCGCCACCGGACATCGCCTCGCGAGCAGAAATACCAGAGCTCTCGTCACCAGCGTTGCGGACGTTCGCCCACGTGAGAAGCCACTCCGACAAGCCGAAACGATCGAAAAAGACCGTCAAAAACTTCGGGAACCCGACAATTGTCGAGCTCACCTGCACGAGGAAGAGGTCCAAGTCGCGCAACTCGCTGCACCACGGCGGACTCGTGTAGTTCAACATCTGACGCTGCATATTCTGCCCATTACGAATCCACAGTCCGCAACTGATCTGCGCACAGAGAACCAGAGAGCGAAGCGGATACTCCATCATTCCATAAATCAACATACTTTTCTGATGTCGCACAAAGTCGCTCTGCTCCTCCCCTTCGCCGCCATTCAAGACCTTTGCCATAGATCGCTCGAGAAGTGCACCCCAGTTTGTAATCCAAGGAACGGCACTTCCAGGAGCGGGCGGTGGGCCGTAATACAAGCTCTCAATGAGGAAGCTGGCAAGCAGTCCATGGAGAGGATTATGAAACGAAACGGGCTGCGTCGAGACGTCGTACTTGACAATCCTGTCCGTAGACCCCATTAACCGTCCGCAAGGAGGTACATAGAGCTTCAACCGAGTCGTGGTCATGCCGGCACGATCCAGCTGATCCCAGAATCCTTCCAGCATATTAAACACCATGCGCTCGCGCTCTCGATTACGAGTTTCTGTGTCCGCAGCCTCGTGATAGCGAAGCCCCTTGGAAATGAACGTGAGAATTTTACTGATGTTGGCGTGGAATGCAAACGCGGTCAGCCAGGATTGGGTTTCGTACGTCACGTGCGCGCGGCCATCCTGTATCCGCACCTGCGGGTCGAGGCCCTGAACTTCTGCAAGTCCGTCCAGCCACTTATCCAGCAAGTCAGAGCGGAGGAGCAGGGCGCTCGACATAGCCGGAATACCCAACACATAGCCAAAGTTTTCAATCACGAAGTGGTAGCGCTTGAATTTGAGCAGCGGGTGGTCGCAGTCCAGGATATGGTGAACCCCCTGATGCTGATGAGGCGGCAGAGCGGGGGCGCGCGCCATCTCCAGAGCCGTGTTGATCGTATCCAGCAGCATATCCAGCAGACCGAGCGTCGCCAAGTGATGCACGATGGACGGAGTCGTGAGAATCTGCACTCCGTACTGAAACAGCGATTCCTCGCGCGTGCCCACGCCGCAGAAATACTTGAGCATCATCCGGTTGTAGACTTTCAGGAACACAATCGAGAACTGCAGCTTGGGGTCCTTGTCTCCCTGCAGCTTGAGATACAATTCATACAGCTCCAGCACAATGTCCTTGCGGAAGTACGGGTCCGAGAGGAACATGACCTGGATCGGCTCCTTGCTCGGGCCGGTCGTAGCGAACAGTTTATCGCAAAACAACACGTGCAGCTGCTTGGACAGCGAGCAGATCGCCTTCACCCACTGCGTCACGCGCAGCAGCACGTCCTCGTCGTGGATAAACGTGTCTTGCACCACACAAACATGCCAGCCCTCGCTCTTCAGCGCCTGCATGAGCGTCAGCGCGTCCCGCAGCGTCAAATTGTGGGCCACGATCTCCGAGCCGTTCGAGTCGATCGCGCGCACGAGGTCCTCGGCCCTCGAGATGCGCTTCTGCGACAGCGAGCGGATCAAATCCTCGTCCGAGTGGACGTCGTCGTTGCAGATGCGCACGTGGAACTGCTTCTCCAGCCTCTGCGCGTCCTCCATGCTGTAGCCTCGCTCCTGCACTTGAGCCCGCAGCTCGTTGAGCGTCTGGCGGCCGTGCGCGTCCACGAACTCGGCGTCGAACACCTGCATGGAGCGCCTGGCCATCTCCACACTAAAGTCCACAATAGCCGTGAACAGCGCGTCCGCCACGTGCACAATGTCCTCGGGCAGCGACCCGGCGCTCTCGCTGCTGGAATTTGCCGCAGAGTCGCCGTCTCGCTGCCCGTGGTACACGCAGAAGCCCTCGGGCGCCCAGGCCTCGCTGTCTCCGCAGTCGCAGACGCCTCCGGGGCTCGTGCGGTGGAAAAACACGTCGTGGCCCTCGTGGTTGCCGTTCTGGAAGCACTTGAGGCACAGCACGCACGTCTCGTCCGACTGGCACGTCTTGCAGTTGAACACGATGTCGTTGCGCTGGAACAGGTACCCGCACAGCGTCTGCGTGCTGCTGCGCGGCTTGAAGCGCTCGAAGAACGCGTCGCGCGTCACCGGCGGCAGCTGACCATCACTCTGCGGTAGTGTAGCCATGTGGTGCGGAGCAGCTGTATTATCTTGAATCATTACCCTGTCAGCGTGCGCCAATAAGATGGCGTCCAGGAAGTCGCCGACCTGCTCGAGAGGTACTGAGTTAGTCTCCCCGCTGCTCCCCAGAGCCGGCAGACGCCGCAATTCCAACAGCATGCGCGCCATCATGTCGTGGTTCATGTCGGCGATGTTCTGCGTCTGTAGGAAGCGCCGCAGCGCCGCTGGAGACTCGAAGGCCGGCAGCTGCGACATCGTTCAGCGTCGACGAAGATTCCGGCTGCAACAGCGCGCGCCTCGCAGTGATCCACAGTGCGTTGGAGAGCGCAGACGACGGCGAGCGCGATGAGGTGCTGGTCGGCGCGAACGGGGCCCTGGGGGCGCGCAGACGTCTCGACAAGCTGAGCTCCCGGCGGCACCTCGACGCGGAGATGCGAAAGTGTTGGGACGCCCACGTGAGCGAAAAGAAAAGATGGAGTGGTGCACCTAGATTAAAAAAGCATAGTGACAAGAGGACAAGTTGTGCTGGAAAGATAGCTTCAAGATCAGTTGTGACGAGGAGGATACGGTAAGCTCTTGAATGCGAATTGATACCGGACTCAAAGGTTGAGTCTCTCTATGAGAGAGCAATGAGGTGAGAGGGTGATAGGTATTGACTGGATTCCTTAGCTCCTCGCTGCGCTCAAACACGGACCGCGTATCATGGGCCTCAACTGTTACAGGGTTATAAGAGACCTATAGACCACAACACTGCACGACACATATTGCCTACATGGCTCGCTCCTCTCTGAGCTTAGCTGTAGACGTGGGCTCCGACCTGGTGAGGCCACGTCGTTCGCACGAGCTCGGCAAAGGGAGGACCCTGCAGTCTGGCGGCACGCGCGGAGCTTGACCGCTTCCTCCGGTTTACGTCGGGTGCAACTTGGTCGACGTGGTCGCCGAGCAGGTCTCGACGCAGGGAGTAGCTTGGGTCGTCGACGAGGTCGCTGCTGCCACGGAAGAGCAGCTGCACCTGGGCGCCCGAGAGCTCTTTGCGGCGCCACACGCGCATGTCGAACACCAGGCCGCTGAAGCCGAACCAGCCGGAGAAGTGCGGCTCCGGCTTGGCAGGCGCCAGTCCGCTGATGCACCCAGAGCCGACGTTCACGTGCCGCAACTTGGCCCAGTCGGCGAGCAGAGCGCCGCTGTCCGTCACGCGCTGCTCTCCGTTCAGGTATACGCTCAGGAGTTGCTGGGGCTGGTCGTTCCTGGTGAAGCTGGCGGAGTCCGATCCGGCATCTCCGCCGAAAGTCACCACGAGGTGGTACCAGTGGTTCGGCGAGAGCTCGCGTGCCACGCAAATTGGCGTCGGTCGGTTGAGGAAGGAGCACCAGAGGTTGCCCATGGGGTCGATAGAGAGCAGTTGGTGGTGCACGTAGGGCCACCCGCTGGCATCACTCGTCTCCTGGAACGGCAGGTCTTGCGCTCCCAGCAGAATGCCTCCCAGGAACGTGTCGCCATGCTCGGCGAGCGAGAACCACATCTCGATCGAGAACGAGTCTGCACTGCCTCCAGCTTCATCTCCATTTGCTGCGAGTAGGTGACTCAGAGATGCCGGCAGCGGCAACGCAGAGCCTCGGTCACGCCAGCGCGGGTCCATAGCGAGTCCGCGGAAACGGAACGAGTCTGTCAGCAGTTGCGGCTCACGCTTGAAAGCCACTTCAAGAGGTCGCGGGGAGCTCTGGACGACGGCACCAATCTGAAGCCGGTCGAGGCCACGCACGCTCTGCCCATTAATCGCCACGATGATATCTCCTCGCTCCACACGACCCGAGGCCTCGATTTCACCCGCAGCTCCAGACTCAGCACGGAGGAACTTGCTCACCACGACGCGATTGCCGATCGAGTTGATCTTCACGCCCAGCCACTTCTGTCGAAGCTCCACCACGGCTACTGTCGGTGTCGGCTGTTCAGGCTCGATACGGTGCGGAGAAGTAGGAAGCTCGCGGGCGACGGTCGCAGGCTGCACAACCTTCGTCGCAGTAGGGCTACTCAGGCGTCGCACGGGTTCCGGAACATTCAGCACATTATTTGTTGGGGTCACGAAAGGGGAAGCAGCAACTCGAACGTAGTCCGCACTGGAAACGCGATGCAGCGGTAATACAGGAGTTGTATCATCCTCAAAGCTCGCGTTGTCGCCGTCGCGCTGACGCTCCTCTTCAGCTAGCGCCTGCAATTCCTCGACGACCGTATTCACGTCGGGTCTCGCAGCCTGGTCAGGATCGCACATGGCCTCGACGAGCGACCAAACATTTTCTTCCACCCCAACCGGAGGAGAGGGCATCTTGCCTGCCAACACTCGCTCGCGAACCTCGTCGTCAGCCATGAACCCCCACGGCAATTCCTCCGAGAGTGCCTCCAGCAGAGTCATTCCAAACGCATAAATATCTGACGCGGGGTCGGCCTTCGGGTGTTCTCTCAGTAGCTCCGGGGCTTGCCACCTGAGTGATCCTGTCTGATAAGATGACGTTGAAGCTTCTTCCGCCTCGTTCTCCGTTGGGCATCGCGTAAGCGAAAACGAGCGAAGGTTTGCGAGTCTGGCTTGGCCGTCGTCTCCAACGACGATATTCGCGCAGCAGAGGTCGCCGTGAATTAGAGACGCTTCGTGCAGGCCCTGCAGTCCTGTAGCCGCCTGCGCCAGTAGACGGAACAACTGACGCCGATGATCCACAGACAAGTTGAGGTAGTCTTCCAGCGAGGTCACCGTAGCTGATCCGGACTCAGGAGCTGCCCAAGGGCTCACGAACGCCACGAAGGGCTGTGAGCCAAACGTCGACGCTCCTGCTAGCTGCAGTACGTGCGGGTGGCACACAACATCACGCAACAATTCAGTTTCTTTCTGCACGGCCTCAACCGCTTGGGCGAGGGCTGCCTCGGACTTCACGTCAGCTCCAGTTCCAGCAACGAGCTGCTTGATGAGAAGCTGCTGCACTCCACCCATCCGCTGCCCACGACTGCGCATCCAACACGCACTTGTGATCTGGCATTGCGGTCCTGAACGGAAGCGCGTGGCTGGGTTCAACGCCACCTCAGCGGGCGACAGGAACCACGACGGCAGCACAGGCACCTGAACGCCGCAGACGCGCACGAGCCTGCGGAACAGCACGCGCAGGGACTCCTCGTGGTCCGGGAACAGCTCTGCTCCATCGTCCTTCTGCATTTCCGCTGCGCCGTCGTTGCTGCCGGCGTAGCTGCGCCCCAGCTTCTTCTTCTTCTTGGTGGTTCTTCTGGTCACGTCCTGCACCTGCTTGAAGGCGAACTTGACCACTGCGATGAGCTCGCGCTGTTCGTTGTCCGAGCTTCCAGCTGCCGCATCCACTTGCACTCTGGCCGCCAACTGCAGCGCCTGCTCCACGCGCTCGAGCTCCTCTTCCCACTCCTGCGCCCAGGCCGCGGCCGGGTCGACGTGCTCCGCGTGCAGGCCGTGAAACGACGCGTCCAGCCACACGTGCAGCGAGCGAAGCTCCCGGACGGGGAGGGCCACGGCCAGTCGGAACACGGCGCACTCTGTAGCAGCCAGACTCTCGAGCAGGAGCGTGAACCGCGAGAGCGCTGCGTCCACTTGCACCGGCCACTCGGACTCGGCGGGGCTCATGTCGGTCGGCGCCGGCTTCTGCTGGCGGAAGTGGTCCGTGTAGCCGCAGATGGCCACGAGTCGTCCCAGCAGCGTCTCGCACAGCGGGCGCAGCTCCCACGAGTGCTCGCAGAGCGACTGCATCGCCATCAGCGCGGGCTCCATCGTTGCTGGATAGGTCCAGGATTCCGTAATGGGAAGGTAGGACCGACCGGTCACTGGGTCGGGGATAAAGAAGCTGGAATGGCCAGCAGATCGAAGGAACGCGAGCGAGCTCCCGAGCTGCTGGGGGCACGGAGCACAATATCGCGCGTGGCACGCGTCCCCGGAGATCGTGAGATGTGACTCGCAAAGAGAGACTTGCCCAAAAAGAGGAGAGTGGACCGTAATATCCACGTCGCCCCGTCGTGGTCGTTCTTGAAGCTGAAGCGCGGTGTATGTAATAACCCGAACAGAAAAGTCGTAATGTAATGGCGCCTATCCTGACGGCGTTGCCTTCAGCTTTTTGTAGGCGTGGCTTTGGGTGAACCGGAGGAACGAAAGCAAGGGCTAGTTCGCTTAGCTGGCTGGATCTGTCTGCACTAAATACTGCGCGCGCGGCACCCGGCCATCTCGAGGATTTCGTTGCTAAAGGAGGGCAGCGTTAGCCCAAACTGCATCGATTGTTCACTCGCTGTTTGTCCGTCCCCGCCGTCCGCAAGTTCCAGCATCGCGTAATCTTATCCTAGCGCAATGTGGATCCTACCTGATCTCCCATCGTGGGGTCGGTCTCTCTTGCTGCTGCTCAGTGCAGGTCGTCCAGCACCTCCTCGTCGGTCTCTGCTCGGCGAAGCACGAACTCGCCGAAAAGCGCCGCATCAGCAGAATCGGCAGCTTCAAGCGCACGCAGCTTCGCTACGACCTTGTGCAGCACCGCAAGCGACGAAGCCGTCACGTCGACTCGGCGAGCAACAAGGCTCGGCGCACAGAAGAAAAATTCCGGGCTGTCGCTATTGCACTCGCCGTCGTCGTCTTGATGCAACACCATCGCCGCCGCGTGCCTGAGCTTGTCGCAGCCCGCTAGCGAATGCAGTTGATTCCACGTTGATCGGCTCGGCACCTCGATGTATGAGCGCACAGGATTCGCATCGATTGCTCCATTGATGCTTGACTTCACGAGCGACATGAGGACTCGAAGGTGGTCGTGGGGGGTTTGCGGACTCACCTTCTTCAAGCCTTCTCCAGTGCAGCGATTGGACTCCATCACCGACTTGCAGTCCCGCATTACCTTTGATAGCACCTTCTTCCATGTCCTCTGCGCATCCTCGTTGCCTTGAAGAACTAGGATTGATGCCCCAAATGCAGCACTCCACCCCTCCGAATCCAACTTTGACAGATAGGTCAGGAGACCATACAGCACGAAAATAATGCGACCCGACGTGACATCCTCTGCTGTCGGCATTGCATCTACTCCGGACATGTTCTCCAGGTAGCTCAGTACTAAGCGCTCTACGACAAGGTTGATCAGCGAAGATAGACGGCACGTGCTTGGCAGCGAGTTCCCGCACCGGCCCAAAAGGATCGCACGAACGAGTGCAGTTAGCACAGTGTATGCTTCAACGCCGCAAACCTCGCGCATCGACCGAAGGTGGTGCTCACAGAACTGCAACTGTGCAGCAATCCTTGTTTCATCCGAGTGCTCTTGCTGAGTTGCAATTCGCACGCAGAAGATTGGTGTGTAGCTTGATGCATTGCGTATGTTGAAGTAGAATTGACCAGGGACGCATGAGCCAACAACGCTTCTAACTCTTTCCGTGTGCACAAGCGCCCTCGATAGTTTCGCTTGCAGTTCTGCAACTTGGGTTGAAGCAGTCTCACTCGGCAACATCAAACACAGCTCGATTACAGTTGAGCTTAGTCCCGACAAAGTCGTATCGATTCGTCGAACTGCTCCCCGATGATCCGCCCCAATAACTTGGAACCAAGCGTCATCAAGGGCTTTTACACCACGAAAGATTGCACTTCGAGATTCTTCATCAATGTTGATGCCCATAAAATCAAGTACATCACTGATAGTGGAGCACGCAGGCACCAACTGAGCCATAATCCGCACCACATTACCCTGGTCTCCAAGGCGAATGACGTTGAGCGCTGCATCTTGAAGCGGCCACTGCATTTCATAGGCCTCCTCTGTAGTCTGCATGAGCTCCTCCAGCGTTGTCATAACCGTAACCTGGTATATCGTGTCAAACCGAGCCAGGTACTTGCTGATGGCACCTTCAAACCCCTGAGACGAACATGGCTGAGGAATTTCCATCACATCATCAAAATAATTGGTTGGACCGAGCAGGAATTGGTCTTGTACCATTTCCAGCAATGTTGAAAGTGGCGACGCTGAAGATGAAGCTGGAGTTCTTTGAACACACAGCATGCGGCGCGCATTCGACTGAGGACCCATGTGGTGCAGTACTTGAGATCGCCACAATAGCTTGGTCGCATCCTCTGCAGCACAATCCATGACATCGTTCTCAGTGACGTATAGAATAAATAACCTCGAGCAGATTAACGTAGCAGCAGTCACTTTCGCCACATTTTCCTTGCCGACAAACGGTGACGATGTCGTGATCACCCTCTGGTTCTGAACAAAGAGAGCAGCTCCAATGCGCGCGGTGAGCTCAATTGGCGGGTCGATAGTCGTTCGTGTAGCTTTCTTACTATCCAGCAGTTCGTTCGAATACGACGCACTTACACCGTCTTGCGTCGACATCGTGATATGCGGCACTTTGTTTCTGACTTGCAACGGTAGCTGCTCATCCAGCTCCACCCGAAGAGTTTGGCCGCGTCCGTCTTGAACGACTTCAACTCCGCGAACAGTGAATGGCGCACCAAGTTCAGCATCTCTGAGATACTGCTTATTGGGCCGGTAAAACAATGTCACATGATCAGCTTGCTTGTTCGGGTGTTCAAGCGGTACCTTACTCAGCATCTTCTTTTGGGCATCCTCGTCCAGAAAGAGACCCAGATAAGTCACTCCACCAACTTCGCCGTCCGAAAGAGGATTCGCAGTAAGCGCAGCATGTTCAAACTGAGGTGTAAAAACCTGAGCACGCGGGTCTTCTTCCCACCGCATGAACATGCTAACGACTTTGTCTGGAGGGACTCCATGCGAGTTTCTCTGACCCATTCGATACGCCGTGAGAACGTCTGGACACTTCATCTTCACAATGTGTATGTGACAACCATTCGACCGCGCAATCTCTTCGTACGACTCATACTCCCACCTCTGCGTGCTCGTATTGTCAACAAGAACAATATGCTGATGAGGTCGACGCTGCTTGCCACCGCCTTGGTTGCGTGGCATGTCTCCTTCAACGGCCCTCGTGAAATCCCCTTTGCACTTGCCGTGAGCTGCGCCCAGCTTCTTGACATCAAACACATATCCTTGAGAAGTCTCGAAGAAGAAGTCCGCCGAGCATGTCGTGAACGCCACTCCACGTTCTCGACAGATCGCCCCAATCTCTTTTCCCAACGTACTCTTTCCGCTCCCGGGAATGCCTCGTAAAATGACCACAACCGGTTTTCTAGGGTCCTTATTGCTGTTAAGCATATCGTCCACAACCGGCACGAGTTCTGGATACCGCAGATTGGCCAGAGGGTCCTTCACGGACGAAGAATTTTCACGAACGGGGGCCAGCAGCACGCGTTGGATCTCCTCCCTCTGCTCTCCGACGCCCTCCACCACCACTTGACTCCACGTCTGCTGTCCTTCCCATCGATACTCTCCAACGTCTCCCTCTCCAAACTCGACGAAAGCCGACGCTAGCGGCAGCGTCAGGCGATGCGGGGGCAGCAGCACTCGGGAAAACACTCCACCGCTCTTCAGTCTCAGCAGGAGGCTGCTCGCAAACCTCCAGAGCGCATCCTCCGACGCCCGCGTGAAGCCCAAAGTCAGCGTCCATTCGTCGTACTTGGCGTCGTGGCGCAGTGTCGTCCTAGCCGCGAGCTGCTGGTGCCGCGAGGGCCGCTTGAGCGCCGCCACGACGCGCTGCAGCTCCACCAGCTGCTGCCACGAGCTCAGCCCGCACTCCAGCAGCCCCACGCGTGCATCCAGGCTGCGAGAGACTGCGGAGCCGCGTCGCGCCTCCAGATCCCGCTTAAAGTCGGCCACAACGTCGCGCAGAGACGGCGAGTCAGGATCTGCGGTCGCCAGTTGGAGCGTGACGCGTACGCGCATGGCGCTCTGCTGGATGCTGCGCGCGATGTCCTGCTCCGTGGGCTCTCCGGGTGGACGTCGACGGCCGCTGCGACCGCCGGAGGGCGAAGCGCGGGGTGCGGAGGGCGCAGAAGCACTCGAGCCGCGGCGGGTCTTGTTCTTGCCCCAGGCCATTGCGGAATGCGGTCAATTGGCTCGGATCGGCGACATGGATACAGACCATCACTCATATAACCGGTGAAACAACATCGTTGTCTGGATTGATGAAGGATCGTGGGTTTGAAGGCGTCAAGTGGAAAAAAAGATCGCGATGACTGCGAGAATGTACTGTATTGACCTGGTTGAACTAACTACTACGTTGACACGCATCGGTTGCACTCCAGAACTCGAAATAAAATAACGTCGACTTGCCTGCTCAGGACAGATAGCCGCGGCCTAGAGAGGGCGCGGGCGCTGCTCGTCCAGCGACTCGATGAAGCCCGGCACGCTACGGCAGAACTCGTTCACCTTTTGCGTTCGCTTGCGCAGCTCTTCTTGCAGCTTCGCCTCGGCCGCGGCAACTGTTGGTGGCAGTGAGGTGTCCATCGCTGCACTCTCTCCAAACGCCGCTGCAGGGGTCGATGCCATGGCTGATGACAGTCTGTTGCGCTCGTCCATCCCCCTCGCTGCAGCAGCAGCATTTGCACTAGGATCCGCCACAACCAGCGCCATCCCTGCCGACTCCATTGGCTGCTCACCGGACTCATCTGCGTACTCTTGCAGCTCGCGCTTGAGACTGCGCACTCGCTTCTCCCACTGCTCGATCTCCTTCGCCTGCGCTGCATTCCGGCCCTCCATCTCTCGAGCGCGCACGTCGTAGTCCAGCGTTTGCGACCGCAGCAGCTGGCACGTGCACCGGAAGAGCATCTGTGCCGAAGACTGCGACATGCCCGTGGACTCACTCGCCGCTTTCACCTTCCGCTTCCTCCGCCGATCTGGCTTGGCCGCTGCCTTCTTGCCCGTCGCTCCCTTAGCTTTCAGCTTACCCTTGAGTCCAGGAGGCGGCGGCAGCTTGGATGCCTTTGCCACATGCTTGGCAGTCTCCACCTCTTCCGCCTCTTGAAATTCCTTCTCCTGGACAACTTGAGCTCCGCCCACGGACGCGTGCGCCGTCGCCGTCTCGTGCTCTGGCACCTTGGGCGGCTGCTTCATCGCATCTTTGGCCGCAACCTTGACAGGGACCATCGGAGGCAACCCCGGGTCTCTCTGCACCGCGTGCGTGTATCGGTGGTGCTCGTCCTCGCTGGACGTGCGGTCGAGCGTGTCCTCCACAGGCTCTTTACGACCATCACTCTGCATCGCGTCCAGCGCCCGCTTCCTGGCGTTGGAAGAGGACGCGATGAATAAAGCCACCGGATCCACTTGCATCTCCATCTCAATCGGTCGCTCCGGCATCATGACGCCCCCTTCGCTTGCTGCTGCACTGAACGCCGGCGCCATCACGCTTCGCTGGAGCAGCGTGAGGTTAGCGGAGACCTTGGCCTTGTCCCGCCTGACGCTGTGGTAGTACTTGTACACCGGCTCTACATAAGTGTACCACCCAAATCGGTACCCATGCTTCAAGTTGTGTACGCACACACCATCTTTCTCTTCATTGTTCACGTCAGCCAAATTGCAGGACGAAGAGCAACAGAACTCGCTGCGTCTCCAGCGCGTCGCCATGGCCGCCCGCGACCCGAGTCTGCTGCAGAAGTGCGAGCAGTTCCTTCTGCACCCGACGGTGCGCGCGCTGTCGCTTGCCCAGCGCGTGGACTTCTTAGAGAAGAAGGTGAGCACAAAGTCTCCGCTCAGTAATAGCCCCTTTATCCGTTATTAATCCGCTGCATGCCTGCTGCAGGGCTTGTCGCCGGAGGAGATCACGCAGTGCCTAAAGAGTGTGGAGCGCCGCAATGGACTCTCGCAGCTGGCGCGTCGAACGGCCGAGCAATTGACGTCCAGCACTGACGCGCGTGCGCTGCAGACATCTGACCCAGCCTCGGCGGCCTCCAAGTCGCCCCTGAGGCTGCTGCAGCTGGCTGTGAGGAAGTATGGAGCTGTGGCGTTGCTGCTGGCACTGCTAGGCTACGGCTACGTGAAGTTCAGGCGCCGGAAGGAGCAGCAGTTGGCGCTTAACTATCAGGCGGAGAAGGTGCAACGTAGACAGCGCATGCACTCGCGCGTGGAGGCGCTGTTGAACGTGGTGAAGGACCAGCAGACTCAGTATCAGCAGGCGGCCGAGCTTCTGAGCGCGCGCGTGGCCAAGTACGTCGCAGCGCAACAAGCAACAACCGATCAAGCCGCAGCGACCAAGGCGGGCTCGTCGGCGACGCAGTTTAGTCGGGGACTGGAGCTGCAGGCGCTGCAGACGGAGTTGCTAGAGCTCAAGGGCGCGGTCGTGGACACTTTCCTGCAGCCGAGAGTAGAGACGAAGGTGGTGGAGGCGACCAAGGAGCTGCCGATGCTGCTCCGGCCAGCGGAAGTGAGCGTCTCGGACAGAGTGGCACCGCAAAGAGCAGCAAAGATCATGCGTGATTCTGCTGAACGTGTGGAGAGCACGAAGTCCGTTACTGCTCTTGACGTGGAGAGTGATAGCAAACAACCTGAGGCCGCAACTCATGAGGAAGCTGCTCAGACTACAGTCGAGCGCAGACGAGATCAAACAACCATGACAACCGCTGAAATTACCGAGTTGTTCCAGAGTGGCCAGTTCGACGAGGAACTGTCGACCGCCGGAAGCTATCGCTTACTGTTCGCGACTCAATAAGTGACGTATTAATGCAAGTTGGCTTTTATTGCTAACCCAGCGTGGGCGATCACGACGTTCTTGCCTTCAACCGGACGCGTGCACCGAACGTCGTGCGTGTTGATCAAAGTGCACAGCGTACACTATCGGACTCGCCCTCATGCCCCGTATTCCTAAAAAAAATTGACGATTGGTATTGCAGCTGTAGAAGAGGAAGCAAATCTCGAAAAGTTTTGCAGCGGCACAATAACAGTTTGAAAGAAAGCACACCAGATACATGTAATACAATTTTTGTTAGATTGGAAGGTTGTGTCGTCCGAGACCGGCATGTGGCAGCGCCTCCCACTCCTGTAGCTGAGCGTCCACATCGTACGTCAGCGCCTACAGTAATGGTACCAGTACCAGCACCAGCATCTCGGCTTCACGGTTGAGCGACGACCGTTTTGTCATCCAGAACGGAGCAGTACAAGTTGAGCTTCATGTCCGCCATAACGAGATTACCCTGGTTGCTTCAACAGGGAGGCAGTAGACACCAAGGAGGACGATTCCATGGACAAAACGTACGCGTGCAGTGGAACGAGCACAGCGAGTGAGCGGCTTCCGATTGCCCACGTAGAAGGACATCGGGATGTCGCTTCGGCCTTTGGGCCCCGCGGATCACACGCTTAAGATGGACAGCACATGCACAGATACTACGATAACGTCCGGTGTCGCTCATTCAGCAGCAAGACTGCTTCATGTGGTAAGATGGCGACAGAGCACACTAGCTCAGCGTGCCAAGAACGATATCGCACTGTCTTAGACGCCAGTTAGATAAATAGATTAGCTGTCAACACTGACAACCATGCAGTGCGATTTGTGCATTGGGTCCGATAGAAGAATGTTTCACCAACAAAAAACATCTACCATAAGACGGGGGAAGTCAACGCTCCACCCCATTGACAAAACGAGCAGAAGCACGAAACGTTTTTGGGATGTTTCTTTTTCTTTTACCTAAACTAGCTCACACTTCCGCAGTAAACACTACGATAGTGACTAGTAATTGATGAATTGCACCTAGATGCACGAGCGTCCGCGCTAAACCCTTACCATACCTGCCCCCTCTGAAACGCAAAAATCGCTGTGTCGAAAAACTCGATCCGCACTTGACCTACTGTTGAATGATCTTCCCAACGTTCTGTGCCACGTTGATATCATTCTCCATAACGCGGCCCTCCCTGTCATCATGTTTGTACGGCTGAGCCGTAAATCCGTCGTAAGTATCGTCCGACACGATGAACAGAAAGGTGTGCGTGTAATCTCGAAACTCGACGCGCTTGTTCAATTCCAGGTAGACATCTTGCAAAGCCTGGTATTGAGTGGGATGCTTTTTCGCCACCGTAAGCTGAATGTAGACAATCCGCCCATCGCTTGGTACAACAAAGACAGCATCTATCGCTGGAAAGGACTCCGAAAGCGGGATATACAGCGCCAATTCATTCTGGACCTCGGATGCCGCTTGAATATCCACGGAGGCTGCCGTGAACGGGCCAAGCTGTTGTTCAGTCCCATCATTGCTTGGTTCGAGTGATCTCATACACAACGCGCTAGTGGGAAGCCTTTCAAGCAAGTATCTTTCCATTTCCCTTTCTCGCCAGGACTGCAGATTCAAGGCAGAGGTCTGCAAGAGGGAGCAAATTCGTTCGGCTGAGTGGACGTTGTATTGAGCGACGACCATTCTTTCCGCAATCAAAGATGAAAAGGCCATAAAAAAGCAACTGGGATCGTTCACATCGCGATAAATGAGAAACAACATGTGCCTCATCCCATCGCCAAACTGCTATCGCTGCAACTCCCCAATCCGGGCCTCCATTTCGTTAACAGTGCGTGATATTGCCCCCTTCACACGTTTCACCAATACATCATACGTCAGAAATGATGAAAACAAGAATCGTGGCTTACCCCCAACGAGATTGAACCGGTGGAACCACTCGCCTTGATCCCCCAATTGACTTTCGTCGGCGAGCGCCTGGCACTCATCTTTGGTCCACGGGCTCATAAACACCGTGAAGCACACATCATTTACAAAGTGGTTGAAATTCTCGTTGCGCGGGCCAGCGAACAGAAATGCATGACGAAATGAATGAAATGCCAGTGCATCACCCGATTCTTCTCCATCAAATAAGCCCTCGTACTTCTTGTCAGCAACCGGTGTCCTTGATATACCGTAGTGGCCTTCCGTGCTGTTCCAACTGAAGTAATAGGGCGATCGCTGTTTGAGAGGTAGATAGGCCACATCCTTCCTCTCCGTCATGAACACAAGCAGCAAGAATACTCCAAAGACGGATTTCCCAATCCCAGGACTACCAGTCACAAGAACTCTGGTAACCAATTCGTCTCCCCTCGCTTTCAACTCCAGCTCGATCATCTCATGGAGGTCCCAATATTCCTTCCGCACAAACAAGCCGTTGGCGAATACTGTACCAAACACTTGCTTGGGGACTCTCACTGTTTTCCCCACCTCCAAGTCGATCTCACGATCCAGTGTCCGCCCCAGAGCGGCCAGTGTAACCAATTCATCCAACGATGCGAGAGCGGTAGCTTCCGCCTTTCGCTTCTTCCCGCCTGGAACTCCCCCGACCATAATCGCTTGCTCTGTTGCTATCTTCGTTAAGGCTGCTGAAGCTCCACTCGCCGCGTCTTGCGGAACCACCACCAGCACGTCCGTGGGTGCTTTACCCTCTGCAACGTCGTTCTCGGAGAGTTTGGCCCGCTCGTTGACTCTCGACAGGCAGGTCTGCTTGATTGTCGCCGAATTCAAACGCAAGCAGGTCATCCCGCTGGTTATTCTTGCATCCACGCCCTGTAGAACCGCCGCTTCCGTCAACTTGTACTTGTCCTCCTTGTCCACGAGGAGCTGCAACGCCGACGCATCGCAAGTGATCGTCCCCGAGTTATGATGCTGGATCTCGTACTTCAACGCACCCACGGACTTGTTCGCGTCGATGTCGATGGGCATGGAGAACGCGCCGTTTGCCGCACCGACGATGCCGCACCAGAGAGTCACCGTGACCATGATTCTTCGAGGCAGACAATTCTGGAACAGAGATTCTATATCGGCTTAGACAAGTGTACGCCTACTTTTACTGGGATACTTAAGTAGGAAGCAATGTTAGTGCTGCTATCGCAGACCAAATAGGATTATATCCGTGGTACGTCAAGTCAAAAGATGACCCCTCTTGACATCTAACTGGTACATCTCTATGAAACCGGTACGACTCCGGTGGCGCACTGGGCCCTCAAAAGTTTTGAGTCAAAAGGCCTATATGCGTGGGCGGCCTGAACCGGTACGATACCCATAACAGCGGTATGGAAACGGTGCCGCACTGGGCCTCCAAAAGGTTTATATGCGTGGGCAGCCTAAACCAGTGTGCTACCGATGACACTGGTATGAATCAATAAATATATTGGCTGTAGCGAAGGAAACGGATGGACTGTACTGTACAATAGCATGCCGATTCTACTAGCTGCAAATAGACCTCAGCCAGGGTTCGGCGTTTTAATTTTGTTGAGCATTGTCGGTTGATATTGCATCTACAGCTTAAGGCAAATGCCCGGGCAGATGCTGCGGCTGCGAAGCAGGCGCAGGAGATGACCGAATTAATAAGTAAAAAATAATTTATAAGAAATTATAAATAAAGAGTTTATTCCAAAATCCTCCTATCCCAGACTTCGCGGAGCCCTAGTTTATTTGCAAAATGGCAAGTTTCACTGAGAATGCTACTACGCAGCCGGCACTCGGTGTTGCATGAAGCCGTGTAACTCATGCGTTTAAGTGTCCGTCATATATTGCAATATCATGAACGTAAACTTAATAGGTCATCTGAATAATTATCTGGTCGGTCTCCAATCGCATCATCAAATTTCGAATCAACCCGATTTGAGCTGCCTAGCAGCATGACCTATCGGCCACTGCTATCCCAGTATAAATTGACCTGGTACAACCTAAAGTGTTTGTCGTCGTTTTGGCCACTAATTGAGCTGACATTCCAAAAGCAAAATTACGGAAAAAAGTTTTGCAGTTTTTGGCCACTTACTAACGTATAATCTTGATTAGTACGCTCTCATCGAATAGAACGCCCTTCGAATATAACCCCCTTGCTCAGAGCGTTGTATAAAAATAGAACGCTCTCCCTATTCTTTTTCTAAACATAAGCTTAATAAAAAATATTCAGCAAGTTTTTCCTACATACACAAAAAGCAATTTGTTTTACTTTAATACAATATAAATTAAAATACTAGAACTAGTACTGGTTAATTATGCAAGTCTGTAACTTTATCGCACAATTACGCTTTAGTTCTCATCTGGCACCTCGGAACCATATCTCTGTGTGTTTTCTAGAATCGAAAAAAATCGAATCAAATACACCAAGGTCTTTAGCGAATTCCATGAATTTGGCTCTAAAAACTTATTTATTAATATTATTTGTATGATTTTTCCTAATATTTGCAAAATATATGGGAGTCAACTGTACGATATATATAACTAGTATTACTGCAATGACTAATTTTGAAAACTTGATTACAACGCCCTAATTTGAAAATTGAGCGCTGTATAATAATATAACGCCGCGTACTAATATGTATTATACGTTAAATATGCTTTCCAACGACAAAAATGCAAAAAAGTTTTTTCTCTGATGTAAACTCTATGCCAACTTTTTTTGATATAGCGTGAGTACCGTGCTACGCAGCCGGCACATGATTAATGCGTGTCGCATGAAGCCTTGCACCGCACGCGTTTAACAAGAGAGACTGGTCTGGTAGTGTTCCGGCCAAGCGGATTACCGTGAGTTGCAGTGGAGCCGAAACACCAATTGAATTATTTGATCTCGTTGCCTGCACTAGGTCTGACATGGCCAATGTAGTCCGCACGCTAGGACGCTATGCTGGAGCGTACACCGCTCACAACTATGAGCAGGCGAAGCGTGCTGTTCGCTATGTGGTTGCGACAAAGAACCTTGGGCTGGTGTTCCGCCTGCGGATTTGCAATACGGAGCTGAAGTTGGAGGCATTTGCGGATGCTGATCACGCACGCTGCCCTGATACTAGCCGCTCGGTCAGTGGCTACGTGACGCGATTGGGTGGATTCGTCTTTGACTGGTGTAGTAAGCGCCAGCGCTCTGTGATGACGAATACCTGTGACTCGGAGCTGATTGCTGCTGAGCTGAGCACGAAGCGCGTCATGTGGACGTATCGGTTGCTGAAGGAGTTGCTGGACAGCGAACCGCTAGTCGGTACACTGTACTGTGACAACCAGAGTACCATTGCGGTGGTGGGCAACAGCCAGACGTCGCCCCAGATGGCCAAGCACGCCCGGTTCGTCAATGCGCGAGTAACAAGTGTCAAGATGGAGATTGCCTACGTCCCGACCAATCACAACTTGACGGATTTGTTCACCAGGCTCTGGGACCAATTCGTTTCGAGCAGCTGCGCCACCAGCTCTGCATCGAAGATGCTAAAGTGGCCTGGGCGAGTGTTGGCAACAGGGGGTACATTAGCGTGCTGGTGGTGCTGTTGGCGGTAACGCTGACGGCAGTAGGATGCTGGCTTAATTCCCAATGGAGAGCTCCATCCAAGTCCGAGACGTATGAGCATCGGTGCATGTTTGCATGAGGATCGCCATGCACTTCAAGTACGTGTGAAGTGTGACTACGAGAATGTCGTACGGCGGTGGTGCTTGGCTGCGGCCGCGCACGCATGGAGTCACCGTGCATACGACATTAGTGTCACACGTATTTAAGTGCTTTGTGGCACAACGATTAATCTAGTTCGAACCTGAAGAAAGGAGGTGATCAGTAAATTTCGACGTGGTGTGTGTGTGTGTGGGTGTGGGTGTGGGTGTGGGGGGGGGGTTCTGGTCGAGACCCTGTGGGGTAAGACGAACGAGTATGAGAGGCATGAGTGTCTCTAGTGGGATGAGTCCTGCTGCCCCCGCTTGCACTTCCGTGTGAGTCGTAGTGGTCTGCTGCTGTTGTAGACGGTTTTCAGGTTAGCTTTCCCTCAGGTTTACACTGATGCATCTCAACACACAATTCAATTCGCCGCCTTCCTGGCAACAAGTTCTAGCGTCCGTCTTCCTACACATCTTCACACCGCGACTCAAGTCAAGCCCGTGAAGCGCACAGACTTGGAGAACACCTCAGCTCTTTGTTGGGTGCCATGATAAGCATGGTCTCGTGCTAGGTAACTAATACTTGTTTGTAAATATCCGCGTCAGTGTATTACGTGCAGTACTGTAGTGACCATTTTGGTTTTGCCTGCACAAGGAGCTCATCATTTGATTGAGTTGCACTAAGCTCGCATCTTGTTCATACCTTTAATGCTTCGCGAAGGGAATACATCTCCTTTGCAATCGTTTTAAAGCTACGTTGCGAGATGTCTACACGTTTGGTATACACGGGCTTCTGCTGTGGCGATTACTGTTCTCGATTGATGCTTTTTGGAATTAGTTCTAAATTACGGACGTAATTTGGGATTTCCCCTTATTTAAACAAAGTCGCGCGTTGCGCGAAGAAGCTCTGAAATAAAGAGCAGACATGTAGCTATGTAGTGTGTGTAAAGCCCAGTTGCTCACTATAGCGCAGCATCTGCCAAGTTATCTTGGAACTTAGTAAAATATCAGTTTCTTTGAGCATTACCCTCTACGATCAACTTGCAGCCCACGGAACAATCTGCTCTACTATTTGCTTCACGACTTCACCGCCTATTGCTTCTTCTTGTGTCAATTTGTTTTCAATGCAAGGCGCTGAGTATTTTGTTAGCGAAAAGCGTCGAGCGGCCAGACGTGCGCAGAGGGGGGGGGGGGGGCTCTTAAAAAACTAGTTTTTGACATATGGAGGCACGCTTGGGTTCTGTAGGCTGGTATACACATATCGACGGAAGATATGGCCTGCAGACATAGAAAGACTTATACACATACATACAAAAACTCAATGCTGTGTGCAAGCGATATGCGTCCGTACAGGCGAAAATTACATAACCATAGTAAAATTCATATAGAATACGCGGGAAGATTTGTTGTGCATTTTCTCTGTCTGCAGGCCATATCTTCCGTCGATATGTGTATAGGTAGCTGAAAGACGTAGTAATACCCTCCTTTTTCCCGAGATAAATTGAGCAAGTCCTCATAGCGAATGAATTTGTAGTTTTTTTTTTCTAAAATGCCATGTTAACGACAGCGGTATCGTCGTACCACCGTGCGAAAAGTAACTCAGAGCGGTACCATTGTAGAGCCCTCTACATGGTCAAGTATTACTACTGAGATACACGTAACATCAGCGTAAGCTGTAATAAAATGATTGCCCCTCTGAAGTTCATTTTATAGTTTGGAACCTAAATTTGTAGATTGATGTGGGGCTATATCCAGGGAGAGCCGCTGTCGTTGCTGGGCTTGGCGTGTGCGTCAGTGGCCGCAGCAACGTTATGTGTAGTCGCCAAGAAGGAGAAGAGCAACATTCTCACGCTGCCTGCTCGCATGATCGACGTCATGATGAATGATCCCGCGTACGATCAGTGGTTTCAAGACAATCCCCGCTTCACACAAGCGAGCTTTCACAAGTTGTGTGCTCTGCTACGTCCTCTGCGGGAGACGCAACCAACTGCCAACACTAAGCACTCTTTTGAGACGCGAGTAGCTACAATGCTCTACTACTTGGCCTCAATGAGTGGCTTTCGAGAGACCGCGCAGACGTTTGGCGTATCAGAGAGTTGGGCTATTACAGCTATCAACGAGCTGCTCACTGCCATCCCGCCGCTACATTTATTTACCGTCGTCTCTAGAGGATTGGAGCGCCCTACAAGAGGCGTTTGAGATGCGTGCCGGGGTGCCACTCGTCTGCGCTGCTGTCGATGGAACGCTCATCGAACTAGCACGGTTTGAAAACTACGAAGGCTGGTACTGCAGGAAAGGCTTCCCTGCCATCAACTTGCAGTTGTTGTAGACTCCCACCAGCTCATCATGTCGTTTCATATGCGACCTGGGTCCTGGAGTGACCAGAAGATTTGGGCTGCTTCTCATTTTGGGCAACATATCGATGACATTCTTCCGCCAGGCGGCTTTATTCTCGGCGATAAAGGCTTCACGCTGTCAAATGCAGTTCCGATCCCTTTCGAGACGTACGACCACGAGCTGGACCTGACTATCGGGGAGCAAAACAACTTCAACCATAGCCGGACACAAATCGTGGTTGAATGCACGTTTGCAACAATGAAGAATCGCTTCCGCATCCTGCGTCGGCCACAAGAAGCTAAATCGGTAAGTAACATTTCATCTACCATTGTGACATGCATAGTACTTCGTACGGTTGGAGGGGGGGGATAAATGTTCATTTCTGAACAAATCAATAGAACAAATATTGCAATAGACGTACGGGACAAAACGTGGCTGCCGGACCCGATGGACGAGATCCTCGCTCAACATGCAGCAGAGGAAGTCCCGAGAGGCCCAGGGGGTTCAGACGACAGCGATGACAGTGACGAAGACGACCTACGGATGTCCAGTATCGACGGAACGGAGTCTAAGACACGTGAAGTACGAGAGCGGCGTCAGAGTGGTATTGCACTTCGCAACGACATTGCAGATTACTTGCTGGTTTAATACAATTACCTTCCGGCTTGCTGGCGCGTCACCATCTCAATAAGCGTTCGAATGCTTTCTGTCTGCATGCTTAGCTGTTCCTGTTGAGCCTCAATGACCGCAGTCAACTTGGCTATATCTGTAGCCACTGTGCTTCGCGCTGCCAAGGAGTCTCCGATATGACTCATTCCTTTTGACAGCGAAGTCAGTCCTGTACATATTTTTCTCACGGCATTAGTCGTTAGCGTTAATGGAACCATTGCGAATTACATGTTAGTCTAGCGTACCTGCCGAAATGGCTGCAGCTGTAGTCAGCTTAGGTTTCTGGCTGGTCTGGCTGTTTTCAGTTTCTTCAGTGTCGTCTGCAACATCGTCAGAGACACTTTCTTCCGAATCGGCAGCATCCGCTACCGGTTGATGACGGTCAGTAGCATAATTGAACAGCGTCTCCGCGTCCATGCTGAGCGAATTCCCCCAATATGTAAGCATCACGTCCAGATGCTTCGGGTTGACGCGGGGGCGATCAGTTTCATTACCGGTGCGATTGAGATCCTTTTTGTATTCAGCCCACTGCTGCTTCATTGCCTTGAGCTAGTGGAATACAGACAATCACTTGTTAGATAACGTGGCTAGGTAAAATAAAGTATTGGCCAATATTATGTTACTTATCTTGGCACTGCTTACTTTTCACCCCTACGCCACGCTGTTTGCCTAGCTCCTTCGCTACGGCAATCCACTCGCGGTGCATGGCATGCTTGTTGCGCACATTCTTAAAGCGCTTGTAGATACAGCAATAGATGTTAAGCACCTCATCACCAGATAGTTGAAAGCCAAAGTGTATGCTTACCTGAGGTATAACTTTAACCAGTTCCGCCGTCCAGCACAGCGGCGGGAGCTCCTCCATGCGCTGCTTGGCCTGTGAGCCCTTTGGGGGCGCGTTGCAGCTGACGCTGTAGATGCCGTAGCAACTCGCGGTGTTGATGTGACCTCTTGTACCGGACTCGGCGTAGTCGTGGCCACTGCTTGGGCGGTCACTACAGAAACAACATTCAGCGGGCTCGGCTGCACAGTCGGGTGGGGGCTCGCTGCCGGCGAAGGCGTCAACTGCGTGAGAGGAATACTCGGTGTAGTGGCTGATCTGTGTAGCCAACTGGAGCTTTCAGAGAGAATACTTGAGCCAATCTGCGGTAATAGAACGTCACTCTAAACGGCGGGGTCAAACACCGCGGCGGTCGGTGCAGGGATACGAAAGTCGACATAGGCTCCTACCCCAGCGCAGTGGCGGGGAGGGTCCTGCGCCGTCGTCGAGTTCGAAGGGGCCATCGCTTAAAAGATCAAGCAGAGAAGAGAAGTCTCCCGCAGACTTCGCGTCAGTGTTCTCGAACACAAACGAATACCGACACGAACGACTAGACCTACGGGATATATCGAAGCAAACACTCGACACCAAACACCATGGAAACAACCAGGCCCTCATTCCCCGTATTCCTAACAAAAATGACGATTGGTATTGCAGCTGTAGAAGAGGAAGCAAATCTCGAAACGTTTTGCAGCGGCACAACAGTTTAGGGCTTCGCGGGGGCTGAGATAGCGAAAATAAGAAAATAGATAAACGCACAGCGCATACGACTTAGGGTGCCGCACTTGCGGCGCACCAGTTGCCCGCGCTGTGCTCTTATATTATGAGCATCCACAAAACCAGATGATCAGACCTTTTTTTAGTGCAATAACACACTCACGATATCAATTTGTACGTGCTGTTATTAGCCAAACGTTGTAAGTTGCATCAGCGCCCACCCGAGTAGACGATTAGCGTGCTGTAAATTCACCCTGGTGTTGCTGCATCTTTGAGCTCGAGAACTGGAAATGATTCGAATGAAATGAAACTTGATGATGCGATTGATGCTTCTTCATTGATAGAAACCGACTAGGTAATTATTCAGATTACATATTAAGTTTACTGTCATAATATGCCAATACATAATGGATACTTAACGCATGCTTAACACACACGGCTTCATGCGACACCGAATTAATCCCCTGCCGGCTGCGCCAGCAGCATACCTAACGGTACACTTGCTATTTCAGTAGAACAGTTTAAAAGAAAGCACACCAATAACAGACATCTGCTTCAATAAAAACACTAGAAAACATATAACTTTCGATATTGTATGGAAGCTGATTGGCTGTTACATAAAATTTTTACTATAACGCTAACGCAATCTTCAATTACCTTTTACATTTTTTATATCACTTTATTGAAGCAGATGATTGTAATATAATTTTGGTTAGCGCAGGGCGCCACGATGATGATCTCTAAAGCCCTTCGTACTGCATACCGGTGCATCCATCATGGGGCCCCCCCCCCCCCCCCCCGCCAATTAAATTTCGTACCTAATCAGACAACAAAAATTGGAAAGTGAAAATAACTCGTAGAAAGCGGATGTGGGGGTCCGGAAATGGAGATACTGCTGTCACTTTACGAGTTCTCAACGTTTTAAAGTGCTTAATAGCTCAAAAGACGCACAAGACAGCGTTCTGTCGATTTATGGGGTTAAATTGCGATTCGTACTTAGGTTCGTAAGCATCATAAACTTAAATATGCCCATATTATCGGCATCTTTAATAAGTAAGAACGTCGACAGACAAGTAAGTTTACATGCTAGTAAAGCTAAGCTCGTATTCGCAACTGTTCTTAAGTCATACCCAAGAGGGACACCACGGGCGATCGCAGGTCCCACATCCTCTGTTTCGTGACCGACCCTAGCCCAGACCACTATCGCAGACAGAAAGATAACCGAAAAATCCATGATCCTTCAACGCAAAGGAGGACGTCGATAACGTTGCAAGCATAAAGGGGCTTCGCCAAATATGTCCCAAATATATAATATTCATGGCGAGAGAAGACGTAATATTATAGGAAGCTTTTTCATTTCTCCACGATCAAAATGACAAGCAATCGCATCACGACCTCACCAAGCAGGAGATGGGTTCAGCAACCAGTGCGAATCAATAGCGAGCTACACGTGCAAATAAACGTAGCATCGCAGGGCTTACTGTATTGCAATGAGCGCCTTCATAAACTCTCACCAAAAGTCGCGAATAAAAGTTTAATCACGAGGAGCTGTTTGGTGAGACCACGTTTTGGTCTCATCAAGCAATTCGAATCACTAGCAACGTGATTAAACAAGTGACTAAACTTCACTATATCCGAAGGTCGCGATCCAGCAACCGTTTTGGGGCGCATTAAACGCTTCCGTAATCTAAACTAAATTACGGATAAAACTGACCAAACGGTTTTATACGGGTTTTGGAAAGATAATGACTATAAATACAAACCTGGTAGACGGTTTGGTACGAACTTTCTCTGTAATGGTTAGGTATGGGTTAGCTAAGACACGGAGCCTTCCTGCGTCTGGAATCTAATTAAACGTTAGTACTCGGGTCGGGGGCTGCATGTCGGCCATTCAGTTCAGAACTGAACGCTAGACGCGTGTTATTATCGTCGGGCACGGCTGAACCACTGCCTGTGCGCAGCTCGCTCGGCTGACCCCCCCTACTAGGGTGCGTGCTTGTAAAGTGTGGTCAACTGGTAAACGCCGCGGAGTGTTCGGGATGGTCAAACAACGGCGTCCGAAGCGTCGCCGTGACGAAGAATCAGAGGAGTTGGCTTTTTCTTCGGACTATGAAGAGGGCAGCGATGGGAGTGTAGAGTTCGTGGCGTCGGAGCGCTCAAGAAGCGAAGAGGAAGTGTTTGAATAGAAAGAACGCAACACAAGTGCGACAGCGCCCAGCCTTCTTAACCGCAAATTCGGGACTTGGGACGTGTTTAAGACATTCTTTGAAGCTTATTCAATCGAAACTCATCAGGTACAGCTACTTCGTGCCCAATGCTACAATATGCATGCGGATTCACTAACTCATCGTGATACACAGACGTACTACAAGCGTCCGTCCACGTCACTTGAGGCTCGGAACAATAAGATGAGGCGAACTACGTCAGGACCGGTGGAGTAGCACCCGCGTCGGAGCTGTTATTAGACACATCATTTCCATACTACTTCGTGTGTTACTTGTGTACCCACGCAGGAAAACCTAAAGGCTCAAATGTGAGCAAGCGCCCGCGGCGTAATCTCCGCCCGATTGGATGTGGTGTCAAGGTACACAACTTCACTACTTTATAATGTGATAGTTGCAATATGGCTGAGGCCGCGGTAGCTTCACGTATTGTTAAAGAGAGAGGGATCGCGCTAATATCTAGTCGTATCGAAGCACGGTCGAGAGCTCAACCATCGCACGGGCAAGGCAGAATTTCTACAGATTCCGAGAAACAGGATGCGTCTGGATAGTGAGGAGTTGGCCGAGGTAGACAAGACAAAAATTCTCAAATTCATTTGGGGCATTACTGATGCGGAGCCATGCATGGTCGACGTTCACAATCTACTGGCCAAGTTGAAGTACGGCGAGAATGGGGAGACCACGGCGTCGGAAAGGTTATCTGAAACGCTCGATCGAGATTGCCGTGTGTGTGTGGTGACACTGATGTGGTGTCGTCTGTTACATATAGTACATCGCGCGCTGCATTACCGTGCAAACGACGCACATGATGTCTCTTCCCTGAAGTACTTCTTGTAGACGCAACACACGGGACCAATTCAGGGCACTACAAGCTGTTTTGGTTTATGGTTCACGATCCATTCGGTCACGGTCAACATGGAGAGGATTGCAACAACAGGGTTTAGCAGAAAATTCCGCGGGTTCCGAGGGCCTCTGTAATACTGACGGAATCTTCAACGAGCTACCCAGCAATATGCATTACAACGTACGAAAACGATGTTAAGTACATCAAATAGCATTCGCAAAATCAGTACCAATTTGCAGAGACTCCAAATCGTCTCCACAAATCTGGTTTTGCGAGCGCATCGGCGCATTTTGCTACCGGGTTTGCGTTTGTTGAATTTGCGATTGCGCGATTTTCTGAAGTCCCCCACTAGCACACTTTTTCTAACGTTGGTAACAGGGGTCAACCCTTCCTTATGGAGTACAAGTATAATAGAAGGCCATACCGTGGAATAGAACACGTACAAAAGGGAGTATGAGCATGCCTACAAGGCCAGTGGCTGCTTGAGCGCTTCCACTGTCAGACATCGCAACGACTTCAGGAACGACAACGTGGACGCGCGGGTATCGCTCTTCAAGCTCATATGCTCCTGCACCTGTGCCGTGATTCTGCTTGAGTCTGTAAAAAATATATAGTCCGTGCAAGTAGGCATTCGTGTAGGTGAGCCACTGGAGCCGTGACAGCGGAATATAATTCCTAAAAGGGTGAGGGTGGCTGTCATAGCTAGCACAAATTGTCTACCGTACTTCACAAAGTAAACGTTTTTTGAGATTTCAAAACTGCACTCATCTTAACGATAAACACCCCGATTTATCCTAAAACTGCAGTTTTTGTGTTAAGATTTTGCAAGGAAAAAACATTCTCATTGGTCAAAATACAAATGATGTACTAATAATATAGTATATTAGATCTCCACTGCAGTTATCGTCAAAATTGCAAATTGCCCACAATGTTACTTTACAGCTGTAGTAGATTATTGGGTGACTTGGTCACTGACAAATTTGTCTTTCGCTATGGTGTGCCCCAATCAATGATGTTCATAGACGTCAGAATATTACTTATTCAGTCCTACTGCCAATATTACAGTAAACAACAAAACGAATGGTGAACTGAGCATCGATTGTGCAATCGCCTAGGCAGGCGATCTAGCGCTTCGGCGCCAAAATCAATGATGTCTACGGTCCCCAGGCCACTGTCGCACTCTGTAGTTAGGCTCACTTTCGTTTTCACACCCAGACGCCCACCCCACCGCACCCCTACCGCCACCACCATGCGCTCCGCTGCAACGGTTCTCGCCTCGCTTCGACAAGACGAGGCTACTGCACGCGACGCCGTGCTTGACAACCGCCCCACCCCGTACGACGAACGGGTGGACAGCGACTCGCCGCTCGTCGATGCGTTCCTGGAGCAAGGCGGCAGTGAGGACATCGTCACACTGATGAACTTCATTGCCAGCGAGTTCTACCTACTTTACGACCACGTGGAGGAGGTGCTCGTGGGACAGTGGACATGCAGGCGCGGCAAGAAGAGCAAGACCAAGCCCATGGACGCCTTCCTGGTGATGCTGTGCGTCCTCAAGCACTACTCCACGTGGTACAAGCATGCCCTCGACTTCGGCTTCAAGCCGCCGAGATTTGAGAAGCTCGTCGATCGCGTGATGGAATCTGTGAACCTGTCAGTCGGAAAGCGTTCGTCTCCACCCCAACGATGAGCGGCCACCGCAGTAATGGAAAGGTATCCCTATGCTCTCTACACTGTCGACGTGAAGTTCCAGCTAGCGCTCCGCCCTTCGGGCAGGTCCGAAGAAGCCCGTCGCTACTTCTCAAACAAGCACAAGCTGTATGTGTTCAAAGTCGAAGCTTCTGTCGGTCCCCATGGTGTAGTTGTAATTTTCACCAATCACACCGCGGGAGCTGTGTCGGACATCCCTATTTTGTCCAATCATGTGGACAAACACAGATAGTTGATGAGAAAATCAGCCAATGAGAGCTTGCTCGACGACCACGGCGAAGGTGCGGCAGACTACCCAGACTTATGTGCACTTCTAGCCGACAAGGGCTACCAAGGTGGTGCCTCCATGCTGCGCGCCGTACACCCCAAGAAGAAGCCGAGGAACGGCGAGCTCACGGCAGATGACGTTACCCGAAACACACGCGTCTCCTCCCATCGCGTCATTGTGGAGAACTTTTTCGGGCGTGTGTGCAGTCTGTGGCGCAGCATGCACGCCACCTTCGAGTGGAATGAGAGCGCTTTCGAAAAGGTTTGCTCTCTGTGCTTCGCTATGACTAAGTTTCATGCTCGCATTAACCCTCTCCGCAGTGACGACGGCGATTTCTACCGCTCCGTCGCAGCGAAGAACCAGTCGATGGCAGAGGAGAGAAGGGCCCGGCGAGCGGAGACGCAGCGGGCGTATCAGCGCCCGATGCTCGCTTGAACGTTGATCGCAGTGTTCGCCCTCGCCTCTCGTACGCAGGCTAGTAAATGCTCAGTTACCTGTGAATGCAATACGACACAGTTAATCGGTTAACGGTAGCGTTTTTGATAATTAACTTAATCTTTATTACCCAGCCTCAAAGCCCACCGGTGGGCTCGGTCAAAAGCCCACGCGTGGGATCAAATTCGATGCAAGCAAATGTATTAGAAAAATCGTTGTTAGACCTTTTTAGCTCAGCTATGGTACACTCAAGTGCAGCGAGTGGCACTCGCGGCCGATCTTCAGCCCGCATACGCCGAAGAAATCGTTTTGGTCAGGTTCAGAGCAGCCGGAACAATAGAATGAAGCCTTTCGGCCACACACGTTGCACTTGCGTTGAGCTCGCAAGATCGTTCCAGACATGCGTTGATACTGCGGCAGTGTGCTGAAAGCGACAAGTGTGTGCGCCGGAACTGGCGCTTCGTCACTGAAATCTCCGTTAGCAGCAGTCCTGGTTGAGCGCTCCATCTTGAACTCGTTAAAAATTAACTGGTAGGCAAGTTGTGAATGAACGAGTTGAAGTCAACGATAGATGAGTCCAGACGGCCCGATTCAAGTGCTTCGTACTTGTACGCTAGGAACGCGTCCACTACAACCATGCCAAACAACGTGGAAAAAAGACGATGATGCCAGCGCTTTGTATGCCAAATGCGCTCCAGCTCTAAGCTGCCTTGCCGGTAGTGGTCGTGGACATCCACGCACGAAAACTTTGAGTAAAACAACTCCACCATTTGTGGGCGTTGAATCCGTCGCTCGTATTGCAGCGTGGATATCTGGTTCCCGTCAACGATCAGTTTGTGGCGACGCCGAACACTATCACTACCAGGAAGTGACGTCCCTCGGTTGGAGATAATGTACTTAGGCTTTCTATCAGCCCAACAAAGTGCGTACAGACTTTTTCCGGACGGAGTAGAGCTCTGGAGCAATTTAAAATCACCTCGGGTAGGCTCGGTTGAGAACCACTCGGCAAAATATTTTTTTGGATACTCACACGAAGCCGTTTTCACCATACCCATGAAGTACAGTCCATTCAGTCGCTCTAATTGCACAAGTGTCTTGACCGATGAAAAAGCACTATCCGCAACTACCGTCCGCCCGGTTCTCTTGTAAATCTCCGTGAGTCGGAGAATAACTGCAGTTCCTTCTCCAAAAAGTGCATGATACGCCTTTTGTTTTTGGCGATCAACTCCCTCAACAAGATCCAGCCCCAGCAAAACGCCAGAATCACCATCCGCAATCGACTTCAGTTCAGCTCCCACCCCCTCCGGTTTTCTTGGGATTTTGGTTTTGTGCGGCATACCATCATGGCAGTATTTGCCTTCTTTACCCTGCCACGAGCTCATACATTCATCTACACAGAGTAACTCTCCAGGAGACACCACATCAGCACGTCGGCTGTTGAAACCATTTACAACAGGTCGGATGGGCTTCCAGGGGTCATCAGAAACTACTTCGTCCGAAAATGAGAGGGCACAAGCAATATTTTCAAACGTATGACGAGACATTGCGTAGCGCTCGCCATAATTCGGAGCGGTGCCGACGTAACCTTCTTGAACTTCTTTCTCCCAGTAGACACGAACAGCTCCACGGCGGGGTTCAACAGCCATAGCAAGCCGGATGCCAAGCCAACGGAAAAAGTCACCTTCAGCTATTTTGCGTTGACGGCGAGCTACAAGTTGCGCGTTCGTGTGTTGGATTGTGTTTTGCAAAGTCGACCACGGGTACATCAAATAAAAATATTTGGCAAAAGTCTTTTCGCCGAGTTGAAGTACTGATGGCCAGCGAAAAACTGTTTTTCGCTTCCGCTGCATTGCCGCTGGATCCACAAGAACTTCAGCACAAAATTCCCACACCCTACGATGAGCCATGATTTTTCCCTCATCCGATACTCCAAAATATGGACCTTCACTTGACGTAGTATCGTCTTCATCTTCATCGTCTGAATCCGAGGATTCGGATGCCGACGAGTCATCGTAGGTCGCACCCGTACCCAACAGCAATGCTGTTAGCGACTCGGCAGTAAGTGGCGCATGGGTAGTAGCTGATGGCTGAACTTCTTGGTCAACTATGGGCCCCAGGGACCGCCCTGACACTCTCTCAACGAGTCCACTCTCCCAGCGGACCTCATACCATGACTGGCGCGCGCTAGAGTCGACGGATATGATGACACCGCGCTTATTAGCTGTCGTTTTTGTTTTGCCTTGAACTCGATCTCCAACAGTACGTTTTACCATCATGGCAACTCGGATTTTGGTCGAACAAAAGGCGCTGAGCAGCTCTACGTCTCTACTTTCTGTTATTAGCTCCGTTGTGGCTATCTTTTCTTGGTTGCTGCGGGACATCTATTTTAAGTCAGCCCACGCGTGGGCTCAATGGGTAATAAAGGTTAACTTCATGACAATGTGCTGGGTATAAATATGATATCGTCTTATCCGTCGATTTGTGTGTGCAGTATTGTGTCTTTGCGTTTACCGCTGTGTCGAACTGTCATTTCGTCAGTTGCAGTGTAACTAACCACGAGATCTATTTGGCGCCGTATTTTCAGTGCTTGAACACCTATAGCATATCGTTTGGCGTCACCGACGGATATGGTGCCGGCGCCATCACCGACAGATACGTCGGGGCCTGAACTTGTGATCAACCACGACGGACTTCAGCTCGAGCTTCCCCTCAGCTGACTCCGTCTTGTAGCTAAAAAATTATTCGTGGTGTCTGTAGGAATAGGGGCTACTGCGCTACACCATTGCACGGTGTTATTCTCATAACGCGCATTCAAATTCAAAATGCCTGCCATAACGTATACCTTTATAGTAAGTTAGGCATCTGAAATATGACATTATGATTTGCTACGGTGTATATCCTAGTCTATATCACAAATAGTAAACTTCAAAACAGCATACATATGGTATTTATGCTATAAAACAGGCTCATGTGAATTTCAGTGCGCACTTTGTGAATTTGAGTGCGCGGTTATGATAATAACGCCGTGTAATGGTGTAGTTATGTTTTGAAGAGCCGCGACTCGCGGCCAGCGAGGCAGAAGTATATTTTATTAAAATAATCATAATGCTGTGATTTGTTAACCACGTCTAGAACAGGTCTTCGAACCAAACGCGCACTATGAGGAGCAATTCCCGCAACCACCTTCTAAGTCGTTATATACATTGTAAAAGGCTTCTGGCTGGCTCCCAGCGTGATGACAGGTTTTTTTCCTTCGATAAATGTGAGAGTTGTTCTGACTTGTGGAGACGGGAATCGCTTCTATATAGGTTTGGTATGGGGTTTTCACTTAGCTGCTTTTATGTTGTGAAAATCTCTTCCAACGAAAATAAAAATACCAAAGTCCTGAAACTGTAGTTATTTTGTTAAGCATTTATTTAAAGGGAAAATCCCAAGTTACGTCCGTAATTTTGAGCTAATTCCAAAAAGCATCCGTCGGGCGTATTTAACGTTAGGGCCCACTAATAAGGTAACTCAACTAGCACAACACTAACGTATTATTTTCAGCTTAGGGGGCTCCAGGAGATGGTAGACCTCATGCAGCGAAACGCATTCACTATTGTACCGTGGCGGCGTGTCGGGCTCGCGCCTGATATGCTCGGTAAGAATGTACACAGTAAGAAGCATATTGTGTACAATATACATGTTGTATACTTAAGTCATGATACAAAAGGTGTACTTGGTACAATGCAGTAGGACAGCGCAGCCACAAGCAGTGGATTATGTAGCAGATTCACCCACTCCGAATTGGAATTACGTTTACAGTTCTCCACATGCTGCTCCGGCATACACAGTTGTTTAACAAGAGGTTTGCCTGGCGATACCATAGTATGGTCTCCAATGTGCTGTATGAGAAGCCACCACCGACATATATGCGTGTGCTGAATATCATTTGATAGCTCACCCTAATACAAGGTGTTGGTACGAGAATGTCGTACGGCGGTGGTGCTTGGCTGCGGCCACGCACGCATGGAGTCGCCGTGGATACGACATTAGTGTAACACGTATTGAAGTGCTTTGTGGTACAACGATTAATCTAGTTCGAACCTGAAGTAAAGAGGTGATCAGTGAATTTCGACGTGGGGTGTGGGGGGGGGTCTGGTCGAGACCCTGTGGGGTAAGACGAACGAGTATAAGAGGCATGAGTATCTCTAGTGGGACGAGTCCTGCTGCCCCCGCTTGCACTTCCGTGTGAGTCGTAGTGCTGTCGTAGAGGGTTTTCAGGTTAGCTTTCCCTCAGGTTTACACTGATGCATCTCAACACACAATTAAATTTGCCGCCTTCCTGGCAACAAGTTCTAGCGTCCGTCTTCCTACACATCTTCACACCGCGACTTAAATCAAGCCCGCGAAGCGCACAGACTTGGAGAGCACCTCGCTCTTTGGTTATGAGTCCAAGGCCTTGGTCGGTCTTGACGTATCGAGCAAGACAACCGAGTGAAGAAGATGTCGCAAGCTGGATCCAAGAGTACTTCGAGGACCAGCGCTGCTGGAGCGCCCAGTTCGTCGTCGACAGCATCGCAGCGAGGATGGGTCGGAACCAACAAGCCGCCACAGTACACTACGTAAGGAGGCTTCGAATTATACCGAGCACAGCTCGAGTCGTTCCTCACGCAGCGCGACTGCTGGGGGATCCTCACCAGCACGGACACTCGCGACGCCAGTAATGCTGCTGAGCAAGCAAGGTGGGACGAGCGCAACGTGTTTGCGCGGGACGCGCTGCTGCGTGGCCTGCTGGCGAAGGACGCAAAGCGTGTGTGCAAGTTGACGACTGGACACGACATGTGGGTCGCATTCGAGCAGGAGAAGGCAACGCGCGCCTACGCGAGCGTGATCAGGGTGAGGAAGGAACTATATACGACTATGTTCCGAGTAGGCGACGACATGGAGAAATACTTGGAGAAATTGAAGGATCTACGTCGCCAGCTCGCAAACATGAACGCTATCGCTATATCACGGATGGTGAGATGGCTAACATTATCCTGCAGGGCATAGAAACTACGCATCGCAGTGTCGTGCAGCTGTTTAACTCGCCGAACATGGTGGGAGCTGGCAATCTGGAGCCCGACCTCGATGTCGTCCTGAACACCCTATGCGGCGAAGCGGAGAGGGACAAGTCTATCGGCGATAACGTCAAGTCGGATGACGAGCGACCCGTGAAGGCCATGCAGACGAAGCCGTGGGACCACGACCAGCAGAAGAAGAAGCCGTTCACCAGCGGAGGCAGATAGGGCAAGAAGGAGACTCGGACGGGTTTTTACTGTAAGAAGAAGGGTCACCTTCGCGCCCAGAACTACGCCTACAAGGCAAACCAGAAGAAGATCTCCGGTAGTGGTGAGGCTGCGAAGAATGGCGGAGGCGCGAGCAGCAAACCGCTCACGCCTTCGGGGATCACACGAAGGACCGGAGCCCTGGGAGACGATGCCGACCCGCCGGTGGCTGTGCCGATGCTGATGACCCGTCGCGTCTCCCAAGGAGGCGACACATGCATGGTGGGGACGCTAGACAATGGTTCGGGTGTGCATGTGTGCACCAACCGCCAAGCATTTCTGCGTATGGAGGAGCACTGCATGCAGTTCGTGGACTAGGAAGGGCATATTGGATACGGCCAACAGCGTGGTCTCGTGCACCTGCGAGCACCGAATGCTCTTGATGATTTTGGAGGCACGCTTGTGATTGACCTACCAGACACGAAATTTGCCCCGAACGGTACCACCAACATACTTAGCCAGGAGCTGCTGGAGAAGCAAGACTGGCTGCCGTCCTACCCATCTTCCGAAGACCCGGACAACCGCAAGCACTGGTTCACACGTGGTGATGCGCGCCTTGAGTTTTTCATGAGGGCGGGCGACTACTGGTTGAGAGCGGAGCCCGTTCTGGTGGCCACAATCAATCCGATGCTGCGTCAGAGCCCCAGCAAGCTCTTGATGCGGCACGTAAAGTTTGCGCACATGAACACCCAGGCATTGAGGCAGGCTTTTGAAGCCAATGTGGTGGATGGCATGGGTCTGACGGCGCCCGACTTCGAGCAACTGCTGAACTGTATCGCCTGCGCCATGGCGAAGGCCAAGCGCATGACATACAAGCGCCACTCAGGCAAACGATCAAAGATGCCATACGAGCGTCTCATGTCTGACGTCTGCTACGGACATCTGGAGGTGCAAAGTACTTTCAACTCATCCAGGATGAGGCTTCTCGTTTCACGTGGGTGTACATGCTGAAGAAAAAAAGTCAGGCAGCGCTGAATGTGATGAAGCTGATACTTCGCTTGGAGAAGAAGCATGTCATTATGAAGTTCTCGTGCGACCCAGGGAGGTAATTCGTGAACCGAGCGTTGACGACTTTTCTGGAGGAGCATGGAGTGCAGTTGCTGACGACGAACGCGTACACTCCTGAGGCGAACTGTCTCGTTGAGAAGCTTAACGGTGTGTTGTTGAGCAAAGTGCGGGCAGTGCAGGAGGCGGCCAAGCTGCCAGTTTGTCTATGGGGCGAAGTGCTGTCGTACGTGGTCTACGTCGATAACCGTAGCATCACGAAGGCACTAGGCAACATGACGCCGCATGAGAAGCTACTGGGCAAGAAGCCGGATGTGTCGAAGCTGCGGGTCTGTGGTTCGGTGGCTTTCTACCACATCTCGTAGACCAAACAGCGCAATAAGCTGGAGATGCGAGCCAAGCCTGCAAGCTTCCTCGGCTTTGCTGAAGAGGTAATTGGGTATCGTTTGATGGATCTGATGACGGGTGCTTTGATTGATTGTCGATCTGTGACGTGGCGTGAAGACCTGACTGTTGCAGCTGACTATCTGGAAAAGCTGGTTGCTCGCCGATACTATGGCAAGGTGGTGGATATCCCGAAGGACCTGCCGTACGTGTCTCTACCGGTGTAGCAGGTGGCCAGCACGGCGGTCACTGCTGATGCTACAAGTCATCATGTTCAGAGCCAGAGTGAGGAGACAGACTCAGAAGCCGTTGCAGATGGCAACGACTCGGGTGTCTCGATGGCGGAGAGCGGCAATGAGGAAGCAAGCGATGTCACGATGAGCGGTGATGCCGCGGCGTCGCTGACTGGTCATGATGACGAAGGCACTTCCGCTGAGGCTGATGTCGCTTGTGGAGAACCCATGGATGCTGATGAAGAGGCTAACAGTGTGATCGGCTTAGACACTACGGATTTGGGTGTAGTGGGAGCGCCGACCAGCACAAGGGCAGGCAATGATGAAGAGGTGACTACACTTCGTTCGTCCTCCCGAACGAGACGCCCGAACAGCCGCTGCAGTGGAGAGACCTGGTACCTGGGGTTCACCTTGATGCAGGTCATGTGTTGGTTGGTGTCGTGATGGACATCTTGAACCCAACGACTCGTGCGGAGGCACTAGCGTCACCACAAGCGGCTGAGTGGCAGAAGGCCATGAACTCCGAGTTCAATTCGCACATGGAGAATGGCACATGGGATCTCGTCGAGCGACCGGAGTCGACGGCACGCAAGCGAGTGAACATCTTGACGAGCCTGTGGGTGCTAGTCGAGAAGCGTAATGCTGAAGGTGCTGTCGAACGCTTGATGGCGAGACTGGCAACCCGCGGCTTCATGCAGAAATACGGAATTGATTACGTGGCCACGTTCTCGCCGTTGGTACGAATCGAAGCAGTTCGACTCGTGATGATCATTGCACATTCGTTGGGACTGGAAATCAAGCACATTGACTTTGTTAGCGCTTTCTTCAACGGGGAACTTGTAGACGTGGATATCTACATGGAGCAGCCTGAGGGCTACGACGATGGGTCTGGACGGGTGTCCAAGCTGAAGAAAGGCCTCTACGGCTTAAAGCAGGCGTATCGCATCTGGAACAAAACGCTACACAAACACCTGGTAGAGATTGGCTTCACGCAGTGCACCTATGACCTTGGCATCTACTGGAAGAAGGGACAGACCAGTGTCGTCTACTTGACTGTGCACGTGGACGAGCTGTTGCTGGCGGGCAAGACGCAGGACATCACCGTTGTGATTTCAGAGCTGCCAAGCAGTTCAAGCTGAAGGACTTGGGTCGAGTGCACAACTTCCTTGGGATGGAGGTGAACTACTTGCCAGCGTCATCATCTGCCTCTCGCAGACCGCTTACATTGAGCGCTTGGCAGAGAATTTTGGACTGGCTTTGACACGTCCGGTCCGCTCCCCGCAGATGCACAACGGGCCCACAGAGCCGATTGAGAAGGATGAGGACAAGAACACAAAGTACATGTATGTTGAAGCCATCGTGGCACCATCAGACAAAGGCTACGCTAGAAATATGGACGGCAGCTAGTCCACACCAGCAATAATGTTATGCCGTGTTGTCGATGACAAGTGAGATGCTTGCAACACACCCGGTCATCTTGTCGCTCTTAACCTTTATCCCCCAGGTCGAAAGCATACGGGTATCCAGGATGCAAGCATACCCGTATGCATTGGCAAAAGTTAATTTATCAACAAGTTTGTATACCGGGCCATTTGTTTTTCAAGACAAAGACACACAGTTTGAAGTTGCTGAGCAATAGCTGGTACGTCATCTTATACAGTATACAGTACCTCAGTGGAATTGAAGACTAATATTCAACGGACTATATTTCGTATTTGGCGCGCGCAGCACGCCCGTCGGCGTGGCTTGCGGCGGCGTGAACCAGCTTCGCCACAAGTACTCATCCAGGTACATTGGCAGCAACTCCTTTTTCATTCCTCTCATAGCCTACATACACCGCACGTTAGTATTCAATAGCCGACCCATGACATTCATTCCACATTACCTTGACATATTGCTTGACTCGGATCTCCCAGGCGCCCTCCACGCGGTTCGTGTGGGCGCCCGTAACCGGGTCCACGTAGGTCTCGCTGTGGTTAACCCACAAGTGGTTGTAGTTCATGACGCGCAGAAGTTGGCTGTTGGCGAGCGTATGCTTGCCATTGACAGAGACGTACGCGGCGAATTGGTCACTGACGATCGTGGTGCTTCAGTCATATAGTCACGAATATGTTAGCTAAAGTATAGAAATACCGGTATCATAACCTTACCCGGGCTTGATGGGCTTCTTATGAACGCCTGCAGCGTCGGCTTGGTGCGGTCGGCGTACGTGACCACACCGAACCAGCGGTTGGTGGTGCGGTCGACGCCACCGAATAGCCAGTAGTCTGGGAAGCGGCGGTCGCGGTTGTACTTGGATTTTTTTTTCAACGACGTTTCGTCGATCTCAACCACGCGGCCTTCACCGCCCACCTGCATGGGGATGGACAGCATCTTCATGGAGCATACGTCCCTGCAGTAGGTGTACCATTGCATGACCGCCTGCTCGTTGACGCCAACCATGTGCGCCGCCTTGGTCACCGGCGTTCGCGCACACCAGTGGCACAGCAGGCGGACCAGCTTACGCAAGGGCAACTTGCTCTTCGAGAAAAACGAGTCGGTGCGCACGCTCCGTCCTGCACGAGGCGCGCGAGCAGCGCCAGCGCTCGTGCTTCACGTCCAGGCTCATGTCCTTGGCGCACTTCGGGCACAGCAGCGTTGCGGGCACGAGGTGCACCGACATGCACCACTCCAACGTCTCCGGCGCGTTGGACGTGATGTCCATCACGCCGTCGAACGTGGTGTGGAGCAAGCCGCGGGCTGCCTGCACATCGACTGGCCGCGGCAACTTGGGACAGGGAGCCGCGGCCTTAGCGGCTTTGCCCATGGAGGCGGAAGTGGTGCTGGGCCTGGCGCTGGAGGGCATGGCAGGGCTGCTTGAGCTGGGGAGTGGGGCTTGAGGGCTTGAGCTTGGCGAGGAAAGTCTGCGAATGGCGACCTCTTTGGTTTTCCCGCCTACCTCGTGCGGGGCTATATCTGATTATAGTAACGATCCTTATAGATAAACATTAGCTCGGTATTGAAGTTGCTCGGTTAACGTGGGGCTATGCGCACACAGCATCAATGGCTACATTGGATCCCGCTGTCAGTTTCCTACTGGATATTTTATAGGTTAATCTAGATGTGGGGCTATATCCAGGGAGAGCCACGACAGCGGCTTCATCGGTCGTATCGGTCTCCATGGTAGAGCTTTTGAATCTAAATGAAAATCCCCCTCCCTTGGTGTTGCTCCAACACGACTCCGGGAGTCATGTGCGGTCGACACCAATGAATATAATTTTAACCAATCAGATTGCATGTTTATGGCACACCTTCAAAACACCGACACCAGACACGAGTGGTGAAGAGCAATTTAATTAAAAAAAACAAGCGTAGCGACAAGGTGACGACTAGCATTGGAGCGACAATTACGAATCAATCGAGCCATATTCAGTTGGCAAAAGTGATCATTACAGCTTAGGAATATTTGTGGGCGTGATATAAAGCCATTAATCTTCGACAAGTGCTGAGTTCCTTATTTTCGGATTATTCTCATAGGAACTTTGAAGATCTACAGTACTGAACAAGCATGTATACTGTAGAAATTCTGGGTGTTTTTGTATAAATGTACGTTTAGTGGCGCGCTTCTAGCGATCACCGTCTTCCTGGCGATGTTATCGATCCAACTCGGCAAGTCAATGTTGCCTCCAGGGATTTGGAGTGTGTCGACTACCTCAAGCTGCGAAAGCTGCCAAATGCTCTCTGAGAGGGAGGAAGACGTCGTTCGACGACAGTGGTGTGGGTATTAAGGCGAGTGATGAAGAACGAGGATTCGACAAGGCAAAAAATACGGCAAGTTTCTCGACGATTTTGTCATCTGGGCAGACAGGAAGAAGTCACGGGCTACGCTACAGGAAGGAGTTGAAAATTGACCACCGAGCAATGGAGGTGTAACCTGAAGTACAAGCTACAGAGCGTATTTTGCCAGTGCTGCGAAATCGACTCAAGTGCTCAAGATGTACAGAATATATCGGGGCTAACGAGTGTTGACAAATACACTGGCCCAATCAATGCACTACTTCAGTTGTCATATATATATTTCTGGCTCCCTTAGCGACTAAGTACGATCCCTGTATTATGGGGCACCGTGCCCACTTTTTTAGAGGGCTGGCAGCATGATGTCACGTTTTGACTTACGATTTGTATTGGGTTTGTCACGGAGTCCGGTCCCTACCCACTTAAAAAAAGGACTGTGTGTGCGACACATCACTGTGTGTAATGATTGTGCCCATCTGTGTACCACAAATCATAGATTGAACGGTACAACGTACCCTTTTTGGAATTTGGCCCGCCAAATTAGATCTGGGCAGATTATTGCGATGATTTTGGCAACGTAGAGGCCCGGCAATTATGCGTACGGGTGTGTGGGCGGTGAAGATGCTTCACGCGGGTGTGCTAGGACAAGTTATGGCTTATGAAAGGCTCCGCCAAGCCGATATACATGTGGAGGCTGATTTAAGTTATGCATAATTTTAGCAAGTCGTGTATCTTTTTTCACAAGCAGGCCTTGCCATTTTAATGGTCTGCAAAATAACTCAACAAGGATACATGCATTTTTCGATTAAGACTAGAATTAGAATTTGATTTTTTGCGGTTATGTCGCCAACACTCAGTGCCGCGCCCATCGATGGCAAATGCCCCTAGATACTATAGCAAAAGTCGCTAGCTGATGATGCGGTTTACGTGTTCGCGTGCTACTGAAGATAACTTCCTGCGTCGTATTTGATTTGTTACGTGAAGCATCATTCTTACGTAGAATTGAATACATGTACATGTGCTTAACATGTAAGTACAAAACAAAGCTATGTACTAATTCAAATAGTCTATTACGTGAAGTACACGAAGTTAGTATGACCGGTTCAGCGTAGAGTTCACCCACATCAGTAATGATGCGAACTTCACCTATTTGGCATCCTCATCCGAGCGGCAAGAAAATGCATATTTTTAAGTTAAACTCGGGGCACCGGTTTGAAAAAAAAAACAATATATATCGTTTATCTAACTATAGTAAGCAGTACACTAAGCATTAACTTCGCAAATAGTATAGGGGCGCATTGGCTGTACGCCCTACTCTGATCGTACCGGTAGTTGCAAAGAGGAAAATTAAATCCACTATATGTATAAAAATGTAGCATTGGCGCTTCGGGAAGGTTTCTCACGCTAATTATTGAACAGCACAATAGGGCGGCCCACTCTAACTGCACTTCTGTCTATGCTGAATCTAAAGAAAAACATTACCGAGTTCATGTCAGCAGACTGCACAATGCGGTGAGTACTGAGCGCACACACGACTCCGCGCAAAATAACGTAACGGGTTTTTACGAATAGAAGACCCCCTACCATTAGAAGACCTCCCGCTATTTTCAAGAGTGCTCTAGAAATAAAAGGCCGCTATGAATAAAAGACCGGTTTTAGAGTAGCAACGCTAGGCTGGGTCTGCTTGAATCTCAAACGAGCTCATGCTGTGGAATATTCGCTGGATGGAAGTTTCTACGGGGGTTAAAAATGCAGGTACGGAGTAAAACTATGCTAAGCAATATGAAGCGCGTGTTGGCGTCGATATTGCTAAGCAATAGTAGCCCTCTTACGAATAGAACACCCCGTGTCTAAGCCGATCAAAACTAGGAGGCTACCAATAAATACACGACCGGTCACTATTCGCAAAAATCCGTTAGCTTCCAGTTGCGGCAAAAATGTGTAACTTCCGCGCTCACTACTAATGTGGACGTTGTTGTTTTTAGGATTAGTTTCGAACCCACTGCGGTGCCCAAGTGACAATAACACAGTCTGAATTCTCAGTTACTTCCAACTTAACCCCCCCACACCGGAGCCTCAAAAGTTTTTTCATATGCAGTATTCAGCTTAATTAGACTTAGCTTTTGTATATGATGGGATAGGGCTAACTGTGGCTAGCAGCAGGCCAGTTACAAAGATGTGCTTAACTTGCATATAAACTGCATGTAGAGGCTTTGAGTAGCTGTCCCATGCTGCATTATGCACGTTAGCGCTGAAATGGACAGGGCAACAGATCTGACTCTCCGAACAGAGCCGGCAGACCCCAGCATTCTCCTTTTCAAAATTTCAGAATTTCAAACTTCCCATACAAACTTGCCTATTCAGAGATGGTGTGTCACCTCTACATCTAACGCAATCAGTGTACACGAATCGGCCGATTTTTTGCTCAATACAAAACCCAAATGAAAGAAATAGTCAGTGAGAGCATATGCTTGAACACACGTCTAGCAGCACACTGGCGATAAAAGAAAGGCACGAATGATGCATGCCAAGATGTGCAATAACATCACGCAATCCTGTGCATTACGAATGCAAAACAAGTAATCATATCAATGATGCATATATGCAGCTTAAGGGCAGCCTAATATTCAGCTTACGGCCTATGGACTAGTTCTGCGCCGCTTGGTTGAAGCAGGAGTGCTTGGCGTGCCAGGGGACGATGGAGTGCTCGGTGGAGCCGATCTTGGCTTGCGTCTCACTCGAATGTTTCTCGCGTTGTCAACCGGAATCAGCTTTCCGTTTGACCACTCCTTGTGCCAAATATCCCAGCAAGTCATCGCCACTTCTCGTACTTTGCGACGGGCTCGCATGCAGAGGAAGATTGGACCGGTGTCATTACAGTCGCCGCAGAAGTACGTAGTCGTCGAGGCTCGCTGTGTCCCCGTACGCAGTACCGAACACACCTTACAAGCACGCTGTCGCCTCTTCGCTTGGGTATCTGCGTTGCGCATCTCATCCACTTGGCGCGCAGTGAGGGGTCGTCTGGCGTCCGCCAGTCGAAATGGGTTCGTACGCGGGGTATCCGGGCGGCGCTGCGTGCCAAACGTGTTGTCCTCGTACATGTCCGTGGCGTCCAGATTGCACAGCTGCAAGTGCAGCTTCTTCATGTACTTCCCATGCGTGAGCGGGCGGGACGACTTGTTCCTGTGATATGCCTTGTGAATTATGTAGCCATTCACGATGGCCAAATCGATAAGGCCGAGGACGAGCGACTTGTCGTACTTCTTGAAGCGGAGGGCTCGCTGCAGTGAGTAGCGCTGCAGGCGCAACTGGTCGTGGACATCCACGCCAACCCATGAAGGCGTGGTAGTCTTTGATAACGCGGGGGCACGGCACCTCCACCTGCATCGCGCCGTCCTGCCGTGCAACACGATCGAGCTCATGACTGCCACCGGTGCACAGGAAATGCACAGGACGCGAGTCCCACCAGCTGATGGCAGCCATGTTTGGAACCAGCTTGGACTTTGCAATCTTGAATGAGCCCCGCGCAATGTCCGCCGGGCGCGTCGTCTTCTTTTCGATCACCTCCTTGCAGTAGCCGAGTCGGTTTGTCATGATCGTGCCGACACAGTAGAACCCCATGAACAGGAGCTGAATCGCTAAGGCCACGGATGTATAGAAGCGGTCAACCACGACCAGTCTCATGCCCTGCTTCTTCGAGTCTGGTCCAAACACTTCCAGCAGATTTCGCACGACCGCCGCTGGCCCAGACTTCATGTCGGTCTTGTGCGCATCACTCGCGTGCTGCTTCTTGCCACAGTAGATCTCAAAGCTGTCGATATTCAGTTTAAACAAGACATATTTGTAAGGTTAAACTGCATAATGCAATGTAATGAAATGACACAACCAAAAAACAATCCGTACCGAATGCAGTAGGCTGTGACTGCACTGCAGAGCATGAAGAACTTGGTGCCCCACTTGTGGGGCTTGTCCTTCAAGTAGACGCGCATCTTGTTGAACGAAGATCGGCTTGGCAGCACTGCTTCATCAAACGCCAAGTGCGATGGAGCAACGTATCCACGAGCAAAGGTCCGCTGCAGAACTTCGACGACCTTGCGTATCTTCCAGGCGCGGTCGGTTTGAGCTCTGGGGTCGCTGTTGGGGTTGAAGTGTAGATTACGAGAGATCTCCATGAATCGATCTCGTGGCAGCACCGACCCGAAGCACCCACGCGAGATAGCACCCTCATCCGTGGTCTTCCAGTGGTTGACCAGCTTCTCGCGGTTCGGCGCAATAGCTCTGGCAATTAGCAGGCCAATGAACTGACCCAGCTCATGGGGCAAGATGGGCTTCATACCTTCCATTTCGTGTTGGATGTCACGCCGTGATTTCTTCGGCAACTTGTCGTTGATCTGTCGCTTGGCTGGATAGCGGCGATAGGCTTCGTCCACTCGAAGCGGAAGCAACTCACGATGATACTCGTTCGAACAGGCAGCAATATGCTGCCACAGCACGACGGGCATGAAGTAGAAGAATCGAGCGATGGGGGAGTCGCCCCTTCGAAGCACCTCAGCCGTAGGCCCCGAGTAACCTTGGCGAAGACCGGGGTAGCTTCCGGCATCATTCACAGGCTCGTAAGGCGTCATGAGATAGTCGTAGGTGTCAGGCTGAACGACATCCTCCCAACCCGTCGCACTCATGTCCCGCAAGACAGTGTTCTTCAGGTTACCTGCCAGCACTTCGTCCTCCCCACCAAACTGCGACAGAAAGTTCTCCGCGAAGAGAACCTCCGCTGCGATCTCTTGCTCGGTCTGCTCGGGGTCGTCGACAACGTCATCAGGGGCTCAAGAAGCGTCCACATCTTCGTCTGACCCGTACTCGCCAGTCTCGACATCGTCCTTCTCTGCTTCATCACCAGAATCCATAGAGCCAAACTGGGGCGCGCTATCTCCATCTGCCACAACATTCAACGCGTCCGTGCTGTCTGCCAGCAACTCATTGCCGAGTGCACCAGCTTCAGCTTCTTCTTCGTCGTCGCCGTGGTCCTCTACAGTAAAGCAGCAGTAAAAACAGAATGCAGCATAACATTCACCATAACATTCAGTATAGTATTCACCATAACATTCAGTATACAATGCAGCATAAGGGACAGTATTAGAGACAGCTTACCGTGTTCATGATCACTGGGTGTGGACACGGACTCGACAGGCTCGTTGTCGGGGATCTCGGTGACGTCTGACGGTGTGTCATCGAACACGGACGCTTCTGAATCTTGGACATGAGGTGACGTTGCCAGCAGTGTTGTTGGGCTGCGAGGTCGAGGCGGCGTACTCGCCATCGGGCTAGCACTTCGAACGGGGGAGCGCCGTGCTGGTCGTTTGCCCTTCGCTGGACGAGTGCGTGCGAGCGGTGGGGTTGTTGGAGTTGTAACGACCTCGCGCTCTCGATCTTGTGTCTCAGCTCGAGGAACATCCGACTGTGTTGAGGCTTGAGTTGCAGCAGCACGAGTTGCAGCAGCTTGAGCTGCAGTAGGAACTCGACTTGCAGGGTTCGTGGCCGATTGGGCTCGCGCCTCCGCCCTTTCGATGTCAGCGAGGTAGTTCAAGCGCACGACCTCAGCTGCAGCGGCAAGTTGCGCGTCACCAGGAGCGGCGCGGGGAGGAGTGGGTGGCGGTGCGCTTGCTGCTAGGGCACGAGAGCCATTCCGAAGCACTACACACGGTACGCAACGATAACTTAGAAAAACATCAATGAAAGCAAAAGCCCTTTGAAACATACCATTTGCGTAGTATTCCAGTACTGCCTCCTCGCCTCGGAAGAAATGAACGCCTTCCGTCCCGCTTGAGCTCTCGCCTGGTCGAACGTAGAAGTAGCGGTCGTCGAGACTGCGCCGTGGAGGCGGCTTCCGCGTCCACCCCTTGCCCTTGAGCTCCCGCCACACCTACTTGAAGGAGAGATCACGGCCTGTGACCTCATAGTCGCGCACTACCTTCCCGAGCGCTTGCACCATTTCCAGCACCGACGACTTGAGCTTTGGCCGCGAAAATTCTTGAATGAGGGAGATTTTGAAAAGGCGGGGGGATGGTCAATCAGGGGCCACTCGTTGGGTTGTCCGCCGAAAAGTAATACGGATCAGTTGAGGTTTTCAAAACAGCCTCTCATATTCAATATTCCAAAAAATGAAAAACATTCGTCCTTGTCCACATGAAAATAAAAAGACGCGTACAGAAACTACACAAACGCTTATCTTGAAATTTGTATACCCTCGTGTCGGGGGAAAGAACACCCATACAAATTTTAAGTCAAAAATCGCTTAAACTGAATATATTCAGTTTAAGTGGAAAGGCTATGCTGCATTATGCAGCATCCGGGTTGGAGGGGTTAATATCAGTATTGGATCTCGAATAATACCACTTTCACCTGCCAATCCGTTAGCACCTAGAATTGAACGAGTGCATGATTTTTTTTTAATACTGAGAAATATAGGAATCGATACTTGGAAATGGATCCCTAAATAAATAACAAATGCAAAGCCGTCTCCAGATTTGTGTAATAAGCAGTGCACGTGCTCACACAGTAGTTAATTATAATTAGTACCACATAGCGTACCCGTATCAATCTGAATCAAATCACAAATAGTCGGTAGCCAAATAATCGGCACACGTCGCAAATTATTACGCTTATAGAAATCGCGACTTGAAATGCATCCTGAATTAAAGTACTTCAAAGTACTTTACATTTAAGGTCATTTTCAAACTTGCTGTGTGCTATAGTTCGTACAGACTTTGGTACAATTCAGCTCGGGTTAATGTAGGTTTTCTTATTATGTCAATGTGGCGCGTCTTTCAGTCTTTTACTCTAACCAACTGAGCTATCAGTTGGTTAGAGTAAAAGACTGAAAGACCAGATTGCACGCAGCAGTGCATACACAAAAGAAAATTGCATCAGACGCGCGCGGCCTGCTACTAAAGGAATGCTCAAGCAACAGAGAAGTTGTGCATTCATGCGAAAGTACAATGATGTAAGAACTCGGACTCCCGATTGGGTACCTTAGTTCCAGGAGCGGACCTACATACAAACTAGGAGGGCACCCCCCCAGATTTGGTAAGAAATCACACTTACCCCCCTATTTCTGAGCTGTCGGATCGACGTACTCCCCTATTTTTGAGCCGCATAGCGACTTACCCCCTGTTTCTGCCCCCCCCCCTCAGATTTTGGTTCTGGGCCCGCCCCTGCCAAAGAACTGAGTCAATTCTTTGGAGACAATTTTGCACACTATTATTACGGGCAAGTAGCTGTGTTTTTCAGTATTATGATATTCCACCGGAGTGAATACTTCATGCTCAATATGACGATACGATTAAGCGTAATTAACTGTACCAGAGCCGACTTTGAAAAGATCAGAGCGCTAAGTCTGGACTTGAACCCAGGCTATTCGCGCACCTAGACTACCGGTAAATACGTATCCAGACTACATGAATCTTAGTTTTGGCTGGACGAGTTTCACTCAAGTTCGACCCTGATGATATCCTTTTTAGACAATTACGCTCACGTTATGGTCGAGTATAATTTCTTTAGGAGGCTTGATTTTTATGTAGTGCGGACTGAACCTTAAGACATAATTAGTCTAAATCAAGTTTGTGGACTACAACTATAGACTAAGCGGATGTCTTCCAGACTCATTACACTTTTCTGTAGCATAATTTAGGACGGACGAATGGTGAACATAAAATCTTGAGTGGGGAAAACTTGATTGAGCTAATAGTACACGCGCTATTTTGTATGGAGGTCAGTAAGAATAGATCCACGCTTTTGGGGGCATTTAGCCGTCTAAACAGCAATCAAATCAAATCAAAAAGTAAAAGTAGATCAAAATTTCATGTTTTTCAAGACTCTTCTCAGTACTGTATTCGATTTGAAGCCAGATTGTTTTTAACTGGAAAAATTCACCGCCGAGCGAAGCGAGGCGGGTAGCCCTTCCTGCTTGGCTTAAACCTGTCAAAGAGGCCCGCTCGCGGGGCTCCGCTTGGCTTGTTTTAACACAAAAGACTAGGGCTTCAGTCTAATGAATGGATTGAATGGAGAGATAGTAAAGCACTTTGAGCGAAGTAATTCACCTTACTCGCGGATGTTCAGTCCCGAAAGCTGTTCACGAATCCTCTCGTCCTCTGTCTCTTCATCTCCTAGCTGCTTCTTGGCGCCATCTACCGCCTTCACAAAACTCTCCACTGTTGGGTCGTCAATGTTCATCAGTGCAATTCGCTCCACTTTCGTCTCCCTTCCCTTCTCCATACAAAAGCGCACAGACTCGCGCACAATTTCCTGCGCGCCGAGGTCCCGCGGGTACCCGAAGATGCCGGTGGAGATGCCCGGCACCGCCACCGACTTGACCTCGAGTCGGTCGGCCTCCAGCAATGCGCTCCACACGGCGCGTCTCAGCTGCGCCGAGTGTTCGGCCGTCGGCTTCGAGCTGCCGACATTGGGTCCGACCGCGTGGATCACGTGCCGACACGGCAACTTGCCGGCATCGGTGGTAACGGCGTCCCCGACGTTGAGAGCTCCGTGGTCTTTGACCCACTTGTCGCTCTTATCCTGTATGGAGGACCCGCCTTTGCGTACAATAGCGCCAGCCAGACCCCCGCCGTGTTTGAGGCGCGTGTTGGCGGCGTTGACGATTGCGTCAGCAGTGCAGCTCGTGAGGTCGCCCTGCATGACGAGAAGCTCCGGTCCGGCAACATTGGGCTTCCACTGGCGCAACACCTTGCCGCCAATTGACTCAGCTGCTGGGGTGACAGAGTTCTTGGGGCGAGTTGAAGACGACATCTTGGCCAGGAATCGGCGCATTGACGAATACTCTTGACTCAAAATGCTCTTATACTGACTGTTGTATATACCAAGATGCTCTATAAATAGCACCTTACAGTTGAACAGCATGACTACCTTCTGACCTATTCGTGGCCGCATTACCTAAAAGTAGCCCCCACAGACCCTCGGTCCTTATCCTGTAGTCGAGGGAGCCTTTGACTCACATCAACTCGGCATTGCCGCATTGGATGACGTCGGACCGGGGAGCGCGCGGAACACGAGGCGGTGGCGGCGGCGGCCGCGGGGACGGCGCGCGCTGCTCGACGGTCGGCTGCGTCAACAAGGCCCAGTCGAACGGCAAGTGCCGCACGCACACTGGCGTGGGCCAGTGCACGCACGTGGGCTGCGAGAAGCAGGCGCAATACAAGGGCTCTGTGTGGCGCACGGCGGAAGACGCGTGTGTACCCATCCAGGCTGCAACAAGACCGTCACGTCCAAGGGCAAGTGCGGAGACCACGGGGGCGGACGACGACGTCCCAGTCGGTCCAAGGGCGACGCTGACGCTAAACCTGTCAAGATACAGGATAACGCGGACGCGAGTAAAGGCAGCTCCATGATGTCGCTGCTGCTGAACGAGTGGCCCAAAAATGTACCGGGGTTAGAAGCACCAAGTGTCTGCTCTGCAGGTCAAGCGGCAGGTTGGAACGGCTACAAAGACAGCAGCAACAAGGTGATCTACCCCGCACCGGAATATCCGATCCAGGCGGGGTACAGTAACTATGTCGTTCCTGTGGCCCCGAATCTGATGCAGCAGAGCAGCGGGTCGATGATGTCGCTGCTGGTCAATGGGTGGGCGCAGCAAGGAGCAACGAATCCAGTGGTTGAAGTGAAGGCGCAGGGAGAGGATACGATTCAGGATAAGGTACAGGCTGCCGTCAGCGACTCGATCAAGGTCGAGAGTACAGCGGGGCAGACGCGAAACCCGCGCAAGCGAGCGATGTGCACTCACGCAGGCTGCGAGAAGTTCGCCCAATCGCAGGGTTTGTGCGTGAGCCACGGCGGGAAGCGCTGCGTGCATCCGAACTGCACCAAGAGCGCTCAGCTGCGCGGCCTGTGCACAACCCACGGAGGAACGCGGACCTGCTCGTTCCCGGGTTGCAGCAAGACGTCTCGGTCGGCGGGCAGATGCTTCGAACACGGCGGAGGCAAGCATTGCTCGGAGCCTGGGTGCGGCAAACAGGTGCAGACCAGAGGCCTCTGCAGCGCGCATAGTAAAGCTAATAGTGAAAGCCATATCGTGGAGAGTATAATCCTATAAAACGCGTACAGCGATGCAAAATTGCGTGAACTCTTGTTTTGTGTTGCTGTTCCAAACAGACGCGATGCTAGTGTGAAACACAACACCAGATCACTTTATATACTAGTAGTACGATAGATGAAGTCCAGGTATCTGGTGCACCATGGAATGTTCTCAAGCTCACATTATTTCTCCTTTTCGTCGTGCCGCAGCGTCGCTGTCTCCGAGAGACTCACATTTTAATGTTCTTCTCCCTCATGTAAATCGCTTCATACTTGCGCCAGATCCAGTACTTCGGGTTGCTGTGCAGCCTTGCCCAGTTGCCGTAAAATCGCAGCGCAAGCCTCATGTCTTCCTTCAAGTCGAATGCTCGATAGAGCTGGTCTGGCGTGACGCGCCTTTCTTGTAGAGCTTCCGCGCCTTCGCAAGCTTTTGGGCATCAACCAGGTTTTGGACGACTTGAGTGTTCTTGACCCAGGTCGTGAGGTCCTTGGCGAGACCCTGGATCGCTCTCTCTTCTTGGTTAGTGGTGCCGAGGTCGGTGGCCTCATGACTCCTCAGCAACCGTCTAGGTTCCGAGCCTTGGGAGGTGATCTTCGACTCGTCCATCGCCGAGGCGACTTCGGTGCTGGCAAACAAACTCACGAGGATCAAGAAAAGAATAGCATGGACGCGTCCAACTGCGCGAGCTGACATCGCCCTATTCAAGCTAGCAACAAGGAGGCAAAAAACACATTGAGCTTTAGCCTACAAAAACCTGTTCAGTCCTAAACCCTATGTTAATATTGGTCGTATTAAAATACATATGTACGACCAAATCTTAAGAAGCGAGAGCCGGCTCGTACATGTACGCGACAAACAGCAGCAAGTACATCCAGGTGCAGGTACGTTTCGAAATTGTGAGGGTGGGGGTATGTGCGTGTGTGGTTGAGAGGGGCAGTGGAGGAGGAGAGGTACGACGAGAAGTATCCATCACGGATTTGGCGGCGCCAAATTGGCGCGAAGTCGCTGCCGTCGGAGCCAAGCCTCCGCTTGCAGCTGAGCAAACGGAGGCTTAGCTCTGCTACAGTACGGAAGCACATGGGCGAAAAGGAGCAACAAATGCTTTGGCAACACAATGGAGTTCACTCGTAGGATGCTGCGACGTAGTAACCATGTTGGTGTAGCTTTAAAAACCGCCACCGAATAGCGGCGAGTCGCTTTAACATGCAGCGCAGCTGTATTTTTCTTAGTCTCGGAGCTAGAGGACTAAAGCTTCGATGCTGTGGAGTTCATTCTGACATTGGGTCTCATTATGGACTCCCATACATTGTGGCCCTCTGGAAGCCTTTCAAAATAGCATTAACGACCCGACTTATCTGCAGCAGATAAGTCGGGTTTAAAAAAGATATATGTCGACTTATCGCTAAAAACCTCCACCGCAAAGGCCATACTGCTGTTATCTGCGTCCTGTTGCTACTGTCCCGAATCAAAGACTTACCATAGAGATTGGATAGGAGGAGAGATGTACCCGTCACTTTGTCCTGGACACTACGAAGGCTGTACTCCTTCCCAATTCTTCCGGATTCTGTCAGTTTCGAATTTGCACGCCGTCGAGCACACGCTGCTATGCTTGGCGAAGAATCGGACACCGCGTTGGTGCTAGCTAGCTCCTTCCTGGCGCATGACGATGCGGTCAATGAGGCTCGCAGGGAGATGTACGCCATGCTAGTAGAGGAGGCGTGGAAGATAGCGATGAAAAGCCGTCACTACCTGACGACGCAGTGTCTTGACTCACCGAGCGAGTCAGCATGGATGATGCTGTACCGGCATGGCAGTGATCTCAACTTCCCCAATGCTACAAGCTTGACAAGGTGCAGTTCTATCTGTGTTCTATCCGTGTTGCTGACGAAATCACTACATCTAACGATTGAATGCCTACAGGCCAGCCTTCCACCAACTTCTGTGCCGATTTGGCCGCTTCTGTTGCGTTTGGAATCGCCAGGGGCCAGGTCGCCCGCCGAAGCTACGCTACTTGCACCAAATCCTGGGTCTGGTGCTATGCTTCTACACAGGCTCCATGGAACAACCTACGCTATGCCTGTTGTTCGGCGTTCCCCCAACAACGTTATCCAGGACGCTGTCGCGAGCGGAGGAAGCGCTTTCCAGAGCTCTGGATGGCTACGCCCCCGCGCGGATTTCGTGGCCATCCCCTGCTCGTCAAGTCGAGTTGGCGAAGCTGGTGGAAGCACGAGAACCGCTCTTGAAGCACACCTTCGGCTTTATAGACGGGAAAAACCTGAAGGTTCGTTTTAGAAAACTATATTGCAAACATGGAGCTCGCTAACAGTTTACGTAATGTACAGGTGCAGCAGCCTGCAAACGGGGACATGTAGAACGCTATGTACAACGGGTGGCTGCACACCGTGTACGTGACAGGAACGATCTGTTTTGCAGCTGATGGCTGCATTATTTGGTGTAGACACAACTGCCCAGGATCCTGGAACGATTCCGACACCTCCCTCGGCTTTCGGACGAAGCTGCTGGATCCCAGCTTCTGTCCCGCCACACGTATGAACGTGGTCTCGGATTCCGCGTTCCCGTCCTCGACCGCCATGGCCGGCAGAATCTTGACGCCGCTCAAGGACGGCGACTTGGAGCGACTCTTGCCGTCGCTGAGGAGCTCGGCCCGCACGCTTCACAACGCGATCAAGTCCGTGCGCCAGGCAGCGGAGTGGGAATGGGCAGTATGCAGAAGGTGTACAGCCGTCTAAAGCGCCCGAGGAGTAAGGCTCTGCCCACCACCAATTCGTTGTGCCTCTTGAAAACAAGGCTGGTGGGCGGGGCTTCGACGCGCTGCGCGGGAAAGCTGCGCGCGAAAACTGCGCGCGAAAGCTGTGCGCGGATACTTGTAGGTGAACGCCAGGTTGGTGGCGCGCCACCGGCGTGAAGATGCGCCCTCGAAGAGGCTGACTTGCGCATCCTATTGAAGCGTCGCTGCAAACAACAACAAGGGTTAACTTCAATATGAAACATTCATTTGAGTATCCAGCCTCACACCGTGCAAACCTATACAACTCTTGACATGTCCTTCGCTCAGCATTTCTTCCAACATCTTCTTCGCGCTCATGGGTCTTGTTCGTACTGGATGTTTCGGTGGCGGCAGTCGTCAAGCCCACACCTGCACACAAACCAGAGGTCGTCACCGTAGTCAGCAGTCACCTCCTCTCCACGGTGCACGTCTCGCGTTGTCGCCACGACCACGGTGGTGCGTCTTCCGTTGGCAACTTCGACGAACTGAGCCACAGGCTGGCAGGAGTGGTTTACGAACCGCATCAAACCGCCCATATTCTCTGCGTTGATCGCGACGCAAACCGGGGCATTCAGCCTCTCGGGACGCTCCTTCATCACCAGTCGATAGCCGTGGTTGCGAGGCCTGGAGGCGCGCGAGATGCTCACGTGCTCCATTTCGCCCAGGTACTGCCCTAGCACCTCGCCGGCGTCGATGTCCTCAGCCGCCACAACGCCCAACGCCCTGGTACGCACGTTCCTCCCCAGGTACACCTTGGTTGACTCGACCAGCCCGTTGCCGCAACGCCCTCCGTACGGACAACAGTTGATGTTGCAGTACAAATGCATCAACGAGTTCCTGCAGGAACCAATGCGGCATGGCGACGAGCAATTGCACCACCCAAAATGTGGCACGACGGGAAACACCGTCGCGAGTGGGTTAAACTGCTCACGCAAGTGTGCCACACGACATGGCCACTGCGCAGGCACGAATAGCGGCTGAGCCCGGGTTGGTCGTGGCGGAGGCCGTGGCGATACCTCTGCACTGGTTTGGATCATCCCGCGCGGGTCGACGGCGGCTCGACTGGGACGCTGTGTCGAGGGCGAGCGCGAGCGTATGGTGCAGCAGCTTCACGGCGCTCTTGGCGTCTCCCTTGGCTACGCGGCATCTTGCGTGACCGCTGCGCAGGAGGTTCAGGCGGTGGTGCCTCTAGCAGGACAGGCGACGACGTCGTCGGGCTTGCACATCTTCGAACAGTGGTCGGCGGCGACAGCGGTGGCGTTCTTGGTCTTGGCGCTGGCGGTGGGTTCGTCGCCGCCTTTGAGCGGCTTTGCTTCTCTCTGGCGAAAGCCACGGCGGAGTCATCGTGCCCGTGGAGCCGGCGGAGTCGCTGGCTTGCCTGCCAGTGTTGTTGTCATCGACGTGCTCCGGACTGGGCATGACGGTCGGCGGCGTATTCTCGTCATCGCTGTCTTGAACGCAGCGCAGCATCCGCCGACGAGTGGAGCGCGACAGGTGTGCCATATTGGGTCTTCTTTGATCGCGCGCAGATTCAAAAGTGAGCTTGCGTTTAGCGGCGCGGAAGATATATGCAGCGCGATATGCCGCAGGAGTGATGATCATCATAAAATATACAAAAAACAAGACAAAACGTTATGATGGCTACACGACATAAAACTGGGGTTAGGGCAGTCTCGTGAGACGTAAATTACGTCCCACGAGATTTATGTGCGGCATATGCCTCGGCATATCTGCTGCAGATAAGTCGGGTCGTTAATGCTATTTTGAAAGGCTTCCTCTGATTCCGTTAAAGCAAGCACGCGAAAACGATAGGACGAAAAATCATCAGAAATCCTCAGATTTTTCTCAGATTTTCGTTTCGTTCCGAACTGCTTAACCCCTTGAACCCGGGAGCCTGGACCGTACATGTTACGCGCAAATCCTTAACGTGGACTGTACACGTTAAGCTTTTCTATACTTGGTTTTTGTATTGGTCGCTACAAATTTCAAGTCAACGAGGGGTAGGCGATGTATCCAAGGCTCCCGCGGGAATCGACATAAATGATACATTGAGAAAGGCAAAAAATGCACGAGAAAGCGCACTGCCGATCAAACTTACATATTGCATATGTACTATGAAGGGCGAACGACAGGTCGCCACTGATTTTTCTTTCATTCAAAGATTCACCGCCGAGGGCCCAGAACCCACGCCCTCGCCAGGAATGGCGTTCCAGGCTAGATGGCGAGAGCTGAAGAAGGCCGGCTGGCACTCCAGAAAGCCGGCCGGCTTATCGGTCGACTTTACCTACTTGAAGCCCGGGAAGACGAAGAAGGACATGCGCGGCGAGGACTACTTTGTTGGCGAAGAAGAGCTCATGAAGTATTTGGACAAGCTTGACATCGGTATGCCATTATGTCGCGAATTGTCGGTCATGCACTCATTCTAACGTTATTCCACCACTAGCTGCACTACAGGCAAAGAAGAAAGCGAGGCGAGAGGGCTCTGCAAACACCGCAAGACGCCGAAGCGCGGTGCAACGTCTGACAAGCAGCCAACCCAACTCTACAGACGGTAATCTGCTCACGCGCTGTCCCGTACAAGTTTGGATGGTATCTAATCGTGTATTTCATGCATTTCGTGGACATGCAGCAACTCCAACGGCGCCGACGCCCCCAGCAGCAACTCCAACGGTGCCGACGCCCCCAGCAGCGCCCCCGAAGCGGACGACGCCAACGGTGCCGACACCACCAGCAGCGGCCTCGAAGCCGACGACGCCACCAGCTGCGACTCCGAAGCCGACGACGTTGGCAGCAGCTCGTGAAGCCGATTCTCCGAAAGGTTCGGACATGTGTGATGTATATGCTAGCGTATGCAACTCATGATCTGTAACGGGGTTACACGCACAAGTGGCTACAGCCACTTGCAACTCTAACAGACGCGATGTCTGTTAAAGGTTCAAACACTTCCTCGGCCTTGATGTACGTTACATCAAGTGCCACATTCATTTACGACCACCACGACGGGTGGTCCATAGACATTTAGGGTTCCTATTGGTTGAAAGCAGCATCTTTTAACCAATGAGCGACATGCATAGCAAAGGAATTCTGCCAACCAGCCGTTGGCAGACTCCCAACTTAGAATATTACATTTAGAGGAAGACAGAAACATAAAACAAAAATAACAGTTCTCATTTTAACCCAAAAACATTATTTGGATCGTTTATTTAGATTAATCTATACTCGGAGGCCCGAGTATAATTAACTCTAGTTTAAACTAAGCTACGCTTCCTCATACACGGGCGCACACGTGTAAGCTGTTGCAGTGAGCCAAGGTAGGCCCACTACACCTGGTAGCACTTTGTAGTCCGTCCAACGACCGACTACCTGAACGTTCGTACGGGACTGTACGGACGGGGAGCTGAGAACCTTTCATGAACGCGGAGGTGCTCATGGAAAGCTCCACTACGCCTGCAACCCATGTTGTACGCGCTGACTGCCTCCACCTGTCGGATCCAGAGTGGGAGGCACTCCAACGACTGTCAACAGTCATTGGAGAGGCGGCAGTTGCTGCGATGCTGCGTACGTTATCGCCGACAGAGCAACATGGTGTTGCTCTGGGTTTCATCCTGAAGGAGCAGCGCGACGCTGCTGCCTCTACCGCGGTGCCGTCGGGGACGACACCACGCATGCAATCGTTGAAACTCAACGTGAGCAACTATGTAGGAAGAGAGGGCGAGCCTCTCCTCCGTTGGCTTGTCGAACTCGACACTGCCATTGCGGCTCGACATATCGTCGACCCGTTGTCGAAGGTCGCGTTCGCCATGTCATGTCTTGGCGGACGAGCGAGGAGTTGGGCGTACGGACGCCGACTCTCAGATCCTACGTGCTTCAGCACGTACGAAGCGTTCAAGGAGGAGCTCAGACAAGCGTTTGAGCCCCACAAAACGAGTTCCGGTCGAGGGCGGAGTTCCTCGACCTGCAGCAAGGTAAGCATGATGTCCATGCTTACGCCCAGAAAGCACGGTACTTGGTCTCGAACATCGTGACCAACCCGATTGACGAGGCGACCAAGGTCGTCACGTTCATGAAGGGATTGAGAGATGGGCCTGTGAAGACCTATCTCTTCCGTGAGTATCCGAATACTCTCGAAGCTGCGATCACTCTTGCGATGCAGGAGGAGTTTAGTCTGAGGCAGGCTAAACTGCATGCGAATGCGCCGAGGCTGCAACCACCTCCGGTCGCGATGGCGGGAGGTCCGGAACCAATGGACCTCTCGAATGCAACGGCTGTTGGCTATCAACGCCAACAAGGAAGCAATGTACGATGCTTCCGTTGCGGAAGGATCGGTCACTATGCCCGAGTGCACGGCACCCGTGCACCGAGATGGTGGTCGACGCGGCGATGCTGGTCATCGTCGCGGAGAAACAAAAACGCTGGAACCCAGTAGGCGCGGGGCGCCCTGCTGGTAAAGCAGTCACGCGTGTCCAACTCGGACATGCGACACTGAGGACTGCAGCCCCAGTGAGGACCCTTCTCACTGTAAAATGCATGATGACAAACCAAGTCTTGTCATCTTGAACGTGTCGTCGAAAAGAGAGAGCAACTCTTTTCGTGCTTTGGTTGATTCGGGCGCGTCGAATAACTTTGTTCGACTGCGAAGTCTATCAAGGCTTGACTTCGAGGATTTAAAGATACCTCGAAGTATGTCGGAGGTACGACTGGCGACGGGTGTCGTCGTCAAGACCGAGAAGCGCATGGTACGCGTGCGCTTCACGTATAAAGGTCAAGAGTTTGTCGAAACCTTTATCGTCCTGGACCTGGACGATAAGTTTGACATTGTGTTGGGCATGCCGTGGCTTGCACGGCATGATCCGGTAATCGATTGGGAGAAGCGCACCCTCGTGCGCTTCGGTCGCGACCGCGGAACAGTGAGCGATGGCCCTGTTACCGCAACGCACGCACCGACAGGTGCGCGCGACTCCCAGTCAAGACAGCGTCTAGCGCCGCTATCCCGGAACGCCCTGAGCGCGCGCACACGCGCGCGCAAGAGCAGCAAGCGTCGGCGTCGCCGCCGACGGCTGAAGGAGAAAATGTGTCGATTTCGGAAATCGACACAAACATTTCAGCGAATCAGAATGAGTCTCCGGCCTCAAGAGGCCCGGATGACGAACATGTGTCACACGCCTCAGCCGTGGAGGCTGACGCGAATGTGATTGGATCAGTCTTGGCCAATAATAAGGGCCAAGGTGATGGAACGTCGTCGACTCCGGGAGTCGATGACTTTGATGAATTTGATTCGTCGGCTCGGGGAGCCGACGCACCCTCCGTAATGGGGGTCTCCGCCAATGGAAGGCGTCGAGGTATTGAAGTCACGTCGGTTCCGGGAACCGACGCGGCGAAGACATTTCGCGTCGACTCCGGGAGTCGACGCACCCTTGCAATGAAGGGCTCCGCCAATAACAGGCGTCGAGGTGAAGATGGCGTGTCGGTTCCGGGAACCGACGCTGCAGGCAGTGCGGACGGTTGCAAACGTTCCGCACCGGAAAAACTTGCATGCTGTCGTGCAGCCGGGCTGCACGACGAAGCGCCGGGCGACCAAGCCGGGCTTGAAGTCGCTCGCCCGCGGGATGAACCCGCCGGCGGTATTAAGAAAGAACACCCGTCCATGGCTGGGCCTGGACGAGGTCAGAGACCATGCGGAGCCGGGCTCCGCAAGTCAAGAAGACGGCGCATGCGAAGGTCGCTGCGCAAGTCTCGGCCCGGGGCCGAGACGCTACAAGAGATGTCTGCCGGGCAGACGAAGGCTGAAAAGCCGAACGTCGAGACGTTGAACGTCTTGACGCGTACCTGTGCCGGGTTCCGGCACAGGAGATGACCCTCGCTAATCCTCCGACGCAAGCGTCAGAGTTGACTTCGCTTCCAGTCATGAGCTGGAAGCGCTTCGCGCGTGACTTGCACGATGGACGCATCGAGCAAATATGCATTCTCTCGGACGCCGAGAGAACGAAGAGCGAGAATGAGGAACTGAGGCAGTTCTTCATGGAGAGCACCACTGAGAGTGAAGACACTCTCAGTGCCAAGACGAAGAAAGATCGCTTTGAAGAACAGAGCTGGGACTCGCTGAAGGCGAGTCCCTACTATGAGATTCTACGGGAGTACGCGGACGTACTTCCGGAAGAGATCCCTGCGGAGCTTCCGCAGGACAAGGGCATTCAGCACGAGATTGATCTCGTGCCGGGCACGAAATACTGTGTAACGCGGCAGGGGCCACTGCCGCGAGAGCAGGTCAAGGCGATCGACGACTTCTTCGAAAGTCGTCGCAAAGCCGGACAAGTGCGGGAATCGAAGTCCCCGCACAGTGCTCCGACGTTCTGTGTCAAGAAGCCACAGGGCGGCTGGCGCATCGTTCATGCGTACAATAAGCTGAACGATGCGACGATACCGGCGCAGACACCGATACCGCGAAAAGATGTTATCATCGATTCGATGGCCAGGAGCACTGTCTACAGTGCTCTTGATCTGCGCGATGGGTTCTATCAGATCCTAATGCGTGAGAGCGATATCCCTCTCACGGCTGTGAGCACGCCGAGTGGCATGCTCTGGGAGTGGCTAGTGATGCCGCAGGGTCTGAAGAACGCCCCTGCGACCTTCAACAGGTGCGTGACGCACTTGTTGCGCTCGGTGCGCGACTTCGCACCGAGCTACTTCGATGACGTGTTCGTCCACAGCCGTGCTGCGGACGGGATGAGCGACGTTGAGATGCACAAGGTGCATCTCCGGAAACTGCTTGCGCTCATGCGCAAGCACAAGCTCTACGCGAACCTGAAGAAGTGCATCTTCGGGGCGAGCGAGATACCCGTGCTCAGGTGTCTCGTTGGGAAGAACGGTGTCCGCCCTGACCCTGAAAAGGTCAGAGTGATCAATGAGTGGCCAACACCGACGAGCGTCAAGGAACTGCGGCAGTTCCTTGGCGGCCACGTACTTGTGCAAGTACGTGAAGGACTACGCGGGCGTGATACGCCCGCTGTCACAGCTCCTGAAGAAGGACGCCGAGTGGATTTGGTCTGCTGAATGTCAGCAGGCATTCGAGGCAGTCAAGCAGGGCTTGACTGAGGCTCCGATCTTGGCGGTGGCCGACCAAGATCACCCATTCCACGTTGTGTGGGACGCATCCGATTTCGCGATCGGATGTGCGTTGATGCAGCACGATCACGAGGGCCGTGATCGTGTCGTCTACTATCAGTCGCGTCAGCTAAAGCCAGCTGAGCGCAATTACCCGGTGCATGACAAGGAGCTCCTTGCCATGAAGTATGCACTTGCGAAGTTCCGAGTGTATCTACTCGGAAGTAAACCGTTCGTGGTCTATACAGACCACGCGTCGCTGCGGACGGCTATCAAGTCGCCGCACATCTCGCAAAGGATGGCGAGATGGCTATCCTTCTTCGCGGAGTATAACTTCCGGGTTGAGTACAAACCCGGAAGACTCAATGTGGTGGCCGACGCGTTATCGCGTCGACCTGACTACGCTACGAATGAAGTCGACGTCAATGCCATTGACGCCATGCGATCGAGCACTCCCACGTCGTCGATCCTCGACGACGTGAAGGCCGCGTACGCGCACGACGCGGACGCGAAGCTCTTGCTGGCCTATGGCTCAGTGCCTTCTGACGAAGCTCGTCAGAAGTTGCCAAGACATCTTCGTGCTCGTGCACACTGTTACCGGGTGCACGAGGGGTTGCTACTCTACAGCGCAGTCAACGACAACGCGGACCGCGTTGTTGTTCCCAATGATCATGACCTGCGACTCAGGATCATGTACGAGTATCATGATGCACCGGCTGCGGGGCATCCGGGCCGTGAGAAGACGTATCTTCTTCTCACGAGGGACTTCTACTGGGCCCACCAGTACAAGTGGGTGCGCAAGTAACGTCCGTGCTTGCGAGGTGTGTCAACGTATGAAGCCTGCGCCGTTCGCGCAGGCTCCTTTGCAGTCACTACCGACTCCGTCGGAGTGTTGGCAGTCCATGTCTTTGGACTTTGTGTTTGGTCTTCCCCCGGATAGCCAGGGGAACACGGGCGTTGTGGTCTTTGTTGACCGCTTCAGCAAGATGGTACATCTTGCTGCAGTACCCGCCGAAGTGACTGCGAAACAGACGGCACGTCTGTTCGTTGACATGGTGTTCAGACACCATGGCATGCCGATGGACATCGTGTCCGATCGAGACCCGCGCTTCACCGCGCACCTGTGGCAAGAAGTGTTCACACTTCTTGGCAGTCAGCTCTCGATGTCGACTGCGGATCATCCGCAGACGGACGGACAGACCGAGCGCGTGAATCGCGTGCTCGTGGATGTGCTCAAGAGCTACGCCCACTCGTTCCAACACTGGAGCGAGTGTCTGCCGATGGCGGAGTTCGCCATCAACAACTCGGTGCATGCCTCGACCGGGCATACACCGTTCTACGTGAATGCCTTGAGGCACCCACGCCTCCCGAGTTTACTCGGGATGCTGGCTCCTTCCTTAAGTGGGGAGGATCTACGACTGCAACACAGCAGCCGCAGAATGCCGCTGACACCTGCACGGTGTCAGCCGCAACAACGCGAAAGAAGACGAAGACCGCGTCTGTGCAGGGCACAGACGCAACCAAGCAGAAGAAGACCGCGTCTGTGCAGGGCACAGATGCAAACAACAAGACGAAGACCGCGTCTGTGCAGGGCACAGACGCAACCAAGAAGAAGAAGACCGCGTCTGTGCAGGGCACAGACGCACACAAGCAGAAGAAGAACGTGTCTGTGCGAGGCACAGACACCACATCTACGAACGCAGAGGCCGGGCCTACTGCTGGAAGCGAGCTGAACGCGTTTAGCTCGGACGCAATGAACTTCGTGCAGCGCAGACAAGCCGTCATTCGGTTTGTCCAGGACGCTATTGCAGCTTCTGTCGATCGACAGAAGCTGAACGCAGACAATGTTGGCAGGGGCAACACAAATGAATTCAAGAAGGGTTCATTGGTTTTGTTAGCTACTCAAAACCTGCCTAAACATGCGGTTTCCGACTTCGGAGCGAGTAAGCTCGCTCCGCGCTTCATCGGGCCGTTCACAGTGTTGGAACGGCATGGCAACGCTTACACGCTAGACATCCCGTCTAGCATGCGCCTCCATCCGACGTTCTACGTCGGACGGTTGAAGCCATACCTGCAGCACGAGCTACCTAGCTCGGCTGAACCAAAGCAGAAGACTCGGCGGAAGCCATCATCTCCTCCAGCGCGAAGTCGCGCTGGAGCAGCAGGTCGAGCTGGAGATCCAGCCCGGCCGGGACGATCGAGGCGGTCTAGGAGACCGTCGCAAAGTAAGGATACTCAAGAGCACCGAGCGCAGCGCTCTGTAGCTACTCCACGACCGAGTTCCGGTCCTGGGGAGAAGCGAGAACAGGGTCAACACCAAGTTGACCCCACACGGGGCGTGTTCCCACCACCGCCGCCACCAATTCGTGACGCACACGGCTCAACTCGATGGATAGTTGAGCGGATTGTTGACCACAGTATTCCGAGAACGAACTTAAAACCAGTTCGTTTTCGTATTCGTTGGAGAGGATTTCCTCCCAACCAAGATACATGGGAACCGCGGAACGTCTTGCTCCAAGACGTTCCGGACATGGTGAAGGCTTACGAAGCCCACCATGCACTACACACTGGACAGTAATGCGAACGCTGTTGTTAACAACAGCGCCCGAAGACACTTCGAGGGCAGGCCGTGATGCCTGCCCCCGCGGCAGCGAAGCGCTTCGCACATTGCCGCGCATGATACTCAGCAGCAGAGAAGTCCTGCGCTGCTGCGCCAAAGGTCTTCAACTTCAACGTGCTCGTTCTATCACGAGCACGCTCTCTTCTAAACGTCATGCATTGACCAAACAGTCAATGGTGGTTGACGTGCCGAGACCGGCACGTCTAACCTTGACGGGGGGATGGTGTAACGGGGTTACACGCACAAGTGGCTACAGCCACTTGCAACTCTAACAGACGCGATGTCTGTTAAAGGTTCAAACACTTCCTCGGCCTTGATGTACGTTACATCAAGTGCCACATTCATTTACGACCACCACGACGGGTGGTCCATAGACATTTAGGGTTCCTATTGGTTGAAAGCAGCATCTTTTAACCAATGAGCGACATGCATAGCAAAGGAATTCTGCCAACCAGCCGTTGGCAGACTCCCAACTTAGAATATTACATTTAGAGGAAGACAGAAACATAAAACAAAAATAACAGTTCTCATTTTAACCCAAAAACATTATTTGGATCGTTTGTTTAGATTAATCTATACTCGGAGGCCCGAGTATAATTAACTCTAGTTTAAACTAAGCTACGCTTCCTCATACACGGGCGCACACGTGTAAGCTGTTGCAGTGAGCCAAGGTAGGCCCACTACATGATCTAATCGCGTATTTACTGTTGTAGAACCATCACCGGAACGACGACGCAACCTCATTCCTGATTTTGCAGATGCCGATGACGGAAGCGAGTCGTCCTACCACCCGGACGATGACACTGACGCCCCAGCCCATGACGATACCACATCAGTAGTAGACGTAGCAGAGGAGGCCATAGGCGATGGAGAGGCCGATGCTGCGACTGGAGGTTAGTGAACAGTGCCCATACACGATTGCGAATGTATCTAACATTTATGTACAACTTTTACCGTTTTTGCAGATGCTAATCTCGTCGATGAGTCTGAAGACCCACAAGCCTACGTAGCGTTCGAGTCCGACGCAGAGAACGATGACGGAGATGACGAGGGCGACGTACCTGAAGATGACTTGACTGAGCTCGACGTACAACTGCCCATGCCGCTGGAGCTTCGGTTTGATGAGAAGCTTATTGCAGCTGTTGGTGGAATGGAGAATATTCTGTCGGGGTCCGCGTCCGACGAGCTGCTGCGATACATGGGAGAGAAGTGCTGGTCTGACCTCTCCACGTCAACGCCGTACGACTACTTGATGCAACCCTACGAGGATCGACCAGCCAACTCGCTGAACCAAGACTATCCTAACCTGTACTCAGGAGAGTCGGGGCCGACTGCCAAGGCACTGGATGCGGCTGAGACTCCGTCTGGTGCGTTCTTCTACTTCCTGCAGCCGGACCTCTGGGAGGATATCGCTTCAGAGTCCAACGATTACTTCAAAGAGAACATGGATGAGAGGGTGGAGGGGCAACACGCCAAGCAAGTCGCTCGACAGCTGAAACACCCTGAGTTCAAGCCAAAGACGAAAGAGCAGTTACGAAGTAAATTGGAAAAGTACCCGGACATTACTCCACGCGAATTGTGTGTCTTTATTGGGCTTCTTATTGCGAGATCGATCGGGCCTAACAAGGAGAAGCTGGCGCACCATTGGCGGACGACGGATGAAGGCGCAATACCTCGCGGATGCTTTGGTCAGTTCATGGCTCGCGATAGATTCATGCATCTGTCGCGAAACCTTCACTTCAGCAGCAACAGCAACGTACGTGCGACGAGCGACAGAGCGTGGAAGCTACGCCCGGTCATCGATGCACTTCAAGACCGTTTCATTGCCGGCTTCGTTCCTCCTGCTGTCATGGCTTTTGACGAAGCTATGTTGCCATCGCGATCTACGTTCAACCGAATGAGGGTTTACATGAAGGATAAACCCCACAAATAGGGGACGAAGCTTTTCATGCTTTGTTGCTCGAAGTCGGCGTACTGTATCCGGTAGGTAATGGGCGTGGCTCAAGCGCGCCCGCGTTTTTTTTTTGCGCCTAAGATATCTTATCGTGTATCCTACAGACTAACATCTTACTATTGTTGTACGATACAGGTTTGAGGTGTATTGTGGAAAAAAGGAGACTAATGGTGGCTCCAGCTCCACAGACTACAAGTCCGGCCCAGCCGCGGTCGTGCGCAACTTGCGAGAAGTATTTGGCCCTTCACCTCCTGCGGATGGAGCGATGCGTCTTGTCGTCACGGATAGGTTTTACTCCGCGGTTCCTCTCTCGATGCAGCTGCTCACGATGGGGTTCTACTCAATTGGCACCGTCCGCACAGATCGTCTGGGGCTGAGCACGAAGCTGATCCCGAAGAAGAAGAAGGGCGACAAAAAGAAACCGCCGAAAATACCGAAGAATCGCCCAGCCAGTATTGAGAGAGGCACATACATCGTCTCCGACGCGTTGCACATTCCTGGCATGAGGGTTTTGCGTTGGTGGGACACCCGAGCCGTGCACATGTTGAGTACTGGCGGAAGTGTTGCCATGGACCGGATCGTACGCCGTGACAAGATGACTGGCGACCAGCGCGAAGTGGCATGCCCGCGCATCGTCAAGGACTATCAGACCTACATGGGCGGTGTGGACGTGCACGACGAATTGCGTCTACAAAGGTGAAGTTGAGTATCGTGTATATGCAGGTTATGATGGTATCTAATCGTGAATGCCACATGTTGCAGGTATTCGTTGCAGTTGTGCATCAAGTACAAGAAGTACTACAAGTCCCTGTTCCTCGGACTCGTGGATCTCGCCATCATCAACGCATTCATTGTCTTCAACGCTCGACGCGCAGCCAGCAATCTCCCGAAGTTTAGTCACGTCAAATTCTTGAAGCAACTCCATTTGGAGCTATGTCAGCTCCGTGAAGAAGACTGGGAGGCGCTACAGAGCAACGAACGCTTTCAGGCGACGCCGTCCAAGCCGCGGCAGCGTAGCAAGGCTCAAGCAGCGCACCAGCCCCTACAGAACGACGAATGGCGCCCGGGAAACAACCAGCAGGGGCGGAAGCGACGTACGCGAGTGTGTAAGGTCTGCTCGCTGCTCAAAGGCACTGACAATGCTCGTGGAGGCGATTCTTCCGTGTATTGCAGCGAGTGCAAGCTGCCGAACGCGTCCAAGAAGCCCATGACATGGCGAGTGTTTCTCTGCGAGAAGGTGCGACACACCTACAATGGGTCTGCCATGTCGTGCTTCGACATCTGGCATAAAGCCTGGCGGAACGGTACCCTGCTGCCTAAGAAGGCTTCGAAGCGCAAGATCCGCGCGCGTACACCGGCATGCAGTGGGAACGAGAACGAGGAGAAGGACAATGGTGGGAGTGTGCAGTCGTCGAGTGATGAGTCCACGACAGGCGGCCCGCATCTGCCAAAGCGAGCTCGTGTCGCTCCGGATGCTGTGATGGGTGATTGAGCGGGGCTTTGCGTCCGTCCATTTTCACTTTGGTTTTGTATACCTGCATAAACACGACATTGAACTTGGTTGCATCTGTTCTATTGGTGCAGTTATGCACAGTCGTTTCTCGACTCTGCTCACGGTGACCATGTCTCTCGCACGTGCATGCTGGCACATCATACCGTTTACTACGCATAAGGTGTATATTTATCGACATTTAGCTTTGTATAAAGTGGAGATACACGTTAGGCGAAGAGGCGCTCGCCTAGGCGTAGGGGTAATGTTCGCCTGTCCAACAGAAACAATCATACCCGATACCAAAATACCATCGTTTCAGTATAGTATCCCTTCCCCTGACATACACGTTACCTTAGCCGATGGGGGGGCCGAAACCCCTCCGGTCTCAGGGGGTTAAGCGCTCTACCTCGCAAAAAGATTTTCTTGGGAGGACGGTTTGTCTTAACTCGAAATTATGATGTTTCCGTCGCAACTTGTGTATTACTAGTATTATAGAATAGCACGCTGATGCACCGATGCAGTAGTACCGTCAGCTTGGTATCGTGTTCAATCCGAGTAAGTGGTAGTACCACTGTGGTAATAATCCTGAAATGTTTACCACTGGACATTCCCAACAATTTGCAAGATGGAGTAATGGAAGATCGACTGCTGCTCAAATTCTGCCCAACCGCTTGTAGATCGCTGGCGCTAAAGCCGGGAGGGCGTTTCTGAAGTGAAAACATGAAGTGGCGCTGTACTTGATCGCTGACGCAAAATACTGTTCAGCTGCTGTCTGAAAAATCAAAGGTGGGGTTCATCTTTATCTTCCGATCGATGGTCGATAGCAGCACTATACATGAAACTTTGGCAACGTTTTACCGTAGGGAATGCATAGTACACTAAGAAGCAACTTTTGACTCAAGGTCAACGCCTTTCGAAGGTAATGCCAATTTGTGAAATGACACTCTGCCTATGTATCACGGTTTTGATAAGCATATCACGTACCTATACACTGGGTTGAGCTGGTGGTAGATTTCAAATACTCCTGCTCCTAATGCGGGCAATGATGTTGGGAAGCCGTTACACAAAACCTCAAACTCAACGATGTGTATCTCGTGAGGAAGCCTTTAATAGCAAGGTTGAAGTCAATGAAGCGGAGTTTTTGTGTTTGTGCCACGCCAGTGGCACAAACTCCGCTTATGTGGCCATCATTAATACTGCTCACGCGCTCGTAAGGGTGCTGGGGAATTCTCTTTCATCCTCACCACGATCGTCAATATTGCCACCAAAAGATGAATTTTACAAACGAGGGTTCATGTTGATTGAGCAACTGCAGAAGTCCTATCGCGGTGGGTCAATGGAAAATAATTAATATCTGTTGATTCACCACTGACTTCCTGTTGTAGGGATGACAACCACTACTTACCTGTTTAGATCGCTGTTGTCCTGTGATGCGGCAACAGGTAAAAAGGTCTGGAAAGCTGTTACGCTGAGAAGCTGTTAGGTGTTTCAAAGCAAGCCAGATTGCAAAGGTAACGACAGGATCGCATCCTCCGGCGCCAGCAGAGCTGTTACCTTCCCGACCTGCTGAGCAGTTGCAAAACGAACTACAGCCTTTAGAGAGGTTATATGGCCTTGATGTTTGGGAGTTGTGAAACGACTTAAGGAATCGCACAGCGCTCGTTTGCTCACAACTCCATTTGCACCGTCGCCACCAGAAGCATCACAGCAACTCTGACGTCGGGCATGAGTTCAAGGCGCAACGCCGGGGTGGCGTTCAGCGATTCACCGGGAGACGACGGGGAGTCACACGACTCGGACATGCTCTTCGAATTCGACGATGACCCACGTCCTGGCGCCATGTCGACAGCCTCTGCATCCGTGAGGCGGGACTTTGTGCTCGTAGGAGCGCTGACCTCCTTCGCTGCTGCTCAGAGAGAGATGAGTGAGCGCGATGACTACGTCCACACGTACGAGACTCGATATGAGACCGACAGACTCCCCGTGCACGTATTCCGGTGTCGATCCCATGATGATTGTCAGCATCGATACAAAATCAGGAGGATCACGGTAGGAGACAACGACCCCAGAGACAACGACCCCGACCCAGTTGTTGAGTATCACCTGGAAGAGCATGGCGATCACGCAGCGACGGTTTTACCTGTTCGGCGCCGAGGCATTGACTGAGGAGGTTGAGGCGCTGCTGGACATGGGTTGGTGTGCTATGCAATTGCAGAGCCTCTTAAACCACAAGCACCGAGATGACCCGCGCAGGCTTCGAGTTGTACCAACATGCAAGCAGCTGGAAAACCGGAAGGCCTTCCTCGTTAGAAGTTCACCGAACGGGTGGGAAGTGAAAAAACCGCGCAACTTTTACAGCATGGGCGAGCACCAGATTATGTTCTACGCGCGATGAGTTCGACAGTATCTCGGATCCAGCGGACAGGAAGATGGACGACTTGATTGTTCTCGACGCGTTTTCGTTCGACTCGGTAGACACCGAGAGTGGAACATCGTTCGGTGTGTTAGTGACTTCACGCAGAGTGTTTAGCAATGTTGTGACTTGTGCTCGCGACCAAGGACAGCAGATCGTATGCAGCACTGACGGCACCTATAAGCTGCACTTTGGCGGATGGACAGTTGTGGACTGTGGGTCTAACGCTGTATTCTGGGATCGCAACAGCTACGTTCATCGCTTTGTACCCTGGTTGTACATGTTCGTACGAAGTGAATCTACAGAGGCGTACAGGAGGATGTTCAGCGTTACGAAAGCCAGAGCAGCCCTGGTTTTCGGCCTCGAGGTTGAAGTGGCTTTTGGTAGCCTAGACCACTGCGATGCGATTGCTTCGGCATTTTTGTCCGTCTGGCCCAGTATCACACTCCTGACCTGCTGGCCCCATCTTGCACGCCAAGCCCGTAAGCAAAAAACTTTACTGGAGTGTGAAGCGAATTACGACGAGCTGATCAAACCTAATCTGCAGTGGCTGCGGCAAGCAAGAAAGCACGCACAATTCCTCAAGATGGGTGATATTCTGATGGCGTACTGGACTAGTTACGGGGAGCGAGCATACGCTGACTGGTTTCGTTCGGTTTACCTCCATGTGCGATGGGACCGCTGGCATGTAACTGGGGCGGGTGTTGGTGGGGTCCTTCCCTCCCAACAAGGGATCGAAGCCCATCACAGTGTGATTAAAAAGACTTGTGCTCCCAGTCCCAGGGCATCGACCAATGGTGTTCTGAAAGGAATTCTTCCTAGAATACTCAGATTGGATGGCGAGAGGCTATGTCCTGCGTCGGCCGCGCACTACTGTGAAGGCCCGGTGCCGCCAGAGATGCTGGCCAAAGCACAGCGGCTTGTTGCCTCCACTAGGAACTATTGCAAACTCAGCAAGGGCAGAGGAAGCGGCAGGCGGCTCGTAGCCATCACCTTCAACGCGGCAAAGTTCATGGTGGGAGGTGCTGGCATCTTGGGGGCTGAAGTGGACCAGCAGCGCGCTGAAAAGTTTGTGCGCTCTCTCGAAGGAAAATTTCCGAGAGGTTTAAAGGCTTTGGAAATCGAATACGAACTATTGTCCCTACATCGAGTGACGATCGGCACGGTTGAACCCGAAGGCCAACTTCAACTTGACCCCGTTTGGTCTATGACGAGTATACAGATCGTACGAAGTTACGTTCAGTGTGATTGTGAGTCATACGTGCGCACGGGATGGGTATGCTCGCACGCTTTGGCCGCTCTATCACTACAGGGCTTCCTCGATTTAAATGCTGCTATGGCTAGCGTTCCTGTCCGACGTGCTCCTGGGAGGCCACCAAATCGACGACCGGCTTTGACCAGTGAGTCAAGGGTGGAAGGATACTTCAACGTGGACCGGCTCGTGCGTCTTTTCTTACAAAGACCAGGACAGCCTCTCAAGTGGAAAGTTATAGCCGACATGGATGTTGAAATTGAAGGTGACATCGAAAGCAGTATGTTCATTGGCCAAGTCGTGGGATTGCGATTATCCGATGGGGTATGCATTTGGTCCGTGCGCTTTGCTGATGGGATCTTTGCGACTACGAGGCAGAGCAGCTCGCACGAGCAGTGAACCGTGCGCATGAACTGGGCGTGAACGTGACTAGCGAGTGAGGACCAGACATCGCATTAGTTAGAGGCTAGACGTAGTGTGAGCGCTTCGGGTGCTGTGAACTAGGGACCTGCTATCTAATAAAACACAGTAGTTTGTTTTTCTTTTAACATATTTTTAGCTGTGAATGGATATGCCTCGGTGCAGAGTGTGTGATGTAGAATGTTAATCTCAACCAAAACATCAATTTCAAGATGTAACACTTCAACTGGTTGAAGTTGTGTACGTAAGTGTGTCACATCATGTCGATACTGTAGACGTCACTGTAAAAAAAGGGCGTTGTCTGAGAGAAACAGGCCAACAGGAATAAAACAAGGAGATCAGGGGTGCTTGCCGCCTCCTATTAGCGGGGAAGTTGGGGGGCGAGGTCCGCCTCGTATGGAGCCTCGGACGCACGAGGCTGCCCAGACGCAGGCGCCGAGGACGGTTTCGAGTCATGGTATACGCGGAGAAGGGTGGTGTCGGCGATGCAGCGAATCTACGAATGATGCGGATCAACGGTGGCACGAGCTGATGCCGTTGTGCAGCAGTCACCTCGTCCCAGGGGCGAATGTGGTAAAGAGATCCGCTCAAGAGCAATCCGGATGGGAATGGATCCGCCAGTTGACCTGGTGGCGGGATCCGGCAGTTGGTGACGATGTCCGGTCCCGCGGATGACGTCATGGTTGCCAGATGGAGGTGCGGTTGCCGGATCAGGGTCGTTGAAGATGGGCTGGGCGTAGGTAGTGTGGCGTACATGGATCTGGTCGCCTACATTAGGATCCCCTAGATTAGGTACGGATCTGTACCGGTTTATTGGTACAGAGGCTACGGTGCGGGACTAGGTAGGAAGGAGAGCCAGTAGCAGGCGGGATCCAAGTCAGATGGGAAGGCTGGATACAGGCTAACATAAATCAGAGTCGAATTTGCTTGGGAACCAGTCACTTGGTCTTTAGTATTGGGATTTTGTATTGGCCCATACTTTAATCAAGCAACAACTCCGGATTTGGTATATTACTTATCGGATCCACAAGATCTACGGCCAAGACCAAGGATCTACCAACCCAGACTCGCGTGAAGGAACCCCCACTGCGAATCTACCCCAACATCTCCCCAAGTCCCCGCCAAGGACGTTCAAGTTCACCCGCTGCGCATCTCGTGTCAACGAGAGAGCAGATCCAGCCCGCCGACGGGTACACAAGGTGAGCCACTCAGCAACCCCACGGTTATCGGAGTACCCCCTCCGTTAGTCGGTGTCTGGGCGCAGTGTGTGAGTGTGGGATCCCTGCTAATTCCAGCGGATCCACTCCACCACAGACATGTCTCGATGACTCCGAGTCGCCACTGAAGCTTGGTCGTCGGCTCCATTCTCGTCCACCGCCAAATCACTACACCACAAAGAACTCAAGTTAAAACTATTTCCGTGGAGTCCTCATCCGACGAGCAGGGGGAGGTAGAATCACCATGGTGGGTTTGCCAAACCCAAGCCAGTTCGTTGGAGTGGCGATACATGTATATCATCTGGCAATGCCTTTGAAAAGAAGCGATCAAACTTGGTACACTTGATTGTACATGCAGCGGTAGATTCGGCAGATGCTGCGGCTGCGAAGCAGGCGCAGGAGATGCCCGAGTCCATCGACTCCCTGTAAGGGTATCCGTACAAGCAAGCTTCGAACTGCGAAACCCCCCGGGTCCACCACCCGGGTCCCCAATATGGCATGCATCTGTACTGTGTCAGCGCCCTTTTGGCAGCTATGTGAGTGCTATTGTGCGTGGTATCGTCCAGATAGGACTTGAATTCTGGTCATTCTTACCGAAATTTGTTCCACCTTTAAGGCTTGCCAGAAAGTGGAAAAGGTGGATTTTTTTCTGATTTTGCCACTTTTAACCCTTTTGCGATGATTTTTATACTTGGAATTTGTATGGGAGCCCCCCGATACAAAACCGTAAAACATGACTAGATGCATGGTTTTACGCCGAGACCCGCAAACCAAAATCGGACATAAGACTCGATTTTATTCGTACCTAATATAAAACATGCTACTTAGCCATGTTTTAGTATGATTACCGCCCCGACCCTTACTGGCTAAAATTATCATCCTAAACTCTGATTGGGTCGATTTTGTAAAACATGCTAGTTAGCCATGTTTTACGCAGAACCATCGCAAAAGGGTTAAAGTGGTCTGGCTATCGATTAATCAGTTTATTCAGTCCTGGTCATAACTTATACCCTCCTCTTTATTTTCTTGTGCATGGACAGTTTTTTCAGAGAGATTTATCGAAAATCTTGTGGTCACCAGAGTTTTCCGTGACATAAATTCTCGATAGGCTGATATTGTGTAATTCTCCAGGGGGCAACCAGAGCTTTCACAACAGCAGTAGTATTACGACAACTATCAAAGCGTGCGAGCACAACCTTGAAGCGTAACTACCCGCCGCATTTCTTGCCTAGCAAGTGGGGGGAAGAACTACGGCGATTTCTTTATGAGAAACCTGAGTATTAAACATCTTGTATCATAGTTAAAGTGCGTTTTTGGTCGCATTGTACCCTGGAAACTATCTGTAGACCACGACTTCTACTGTAGTCGCCAAGATGCGCGCCGTATATCACCGTGCGTTGCGGTCGTGGGGCCATTAATGTAGTCGTGCCGAAGTAGCTTTAAAATTTTGTGGATTTCTAATAAAATAGCGTGCTCAATGTCAAAGTTTGGTATGAGTTGAGGACTGTACTACATAGAGTAAATGTCTCCTGCGGTCACACTTTCGGTCTTGTAGCTACTGCATTGGTACTTCTCAGTTAAAACTCGTGTTGTCCTCATATCGCTCCAAACTTGCTAGAAGTACTTATACGGTATCTACTTTTCAGATCCCATTACCAGGCAGATGCTGCGGCTCCGAAGCAGGCGCAGGAGTTGCCAATGGGTAATGATACAAAAAAACTCCTATAAACTAAAAAAAAAACAACAGATATGGTCAAATCCACCTATCCTAGCCTTTGCGGGGCGCGGTGGGTGGTACTCCGGCAATCGTTGTAGCTGGGTCGTTAGTACGTAGGCCGGTTGCTTGGTTTAGTGCTAGAATACGAAATGGCACGTCCCATGGCCCTGCAAGTGCCTATCAGCGGAACCCAGTTCAAATAAATCGATTTATGAATGGCTCGTGTGGGGCCATTAAGAATCTAGCTGCATCTGCTTAGGCATTTTATCTATGAAGACCTTGGATTATTAAGCTTGCCTTAACTACAAAGCTTGCCTTAACTGCATTATAACCCACAGAGATCCACTAAGCCCATTTACTACTGTAGAATAATCTTTTACTTTATCCTGTTTTTGTTAAAAACAACTCCAAAGTATTTTGTTACCGATATTAGTTCAATGCTACATGAATCCGGTACGTTCACTTTAATACTTCGTAGTACTTGATAAATGGCAAAACACACTTGGACGAATGGAAGCTGGGAGTTTTGTTGAGGTTAGATATACATGCGGCCCGGACAAATTCTGTGTACGGCTGCGCCATGTTTAATCAAACAGAGTATGAATGCTCCTACGTTGTATGTACGCCCCGGATTCCTGTTAAAGAGGAAGCTCGGGCGGACATCGTCAACGCGAACGACAAACACCCGGTGTATCCTACTCCTACACGCGATTGAGATCTGCTAGACCTTAGTCTTATTAACTCATCGGGTTACCCTGCAAGTTCGGTAGGGCAGTTAGCCTGGCAGCGCTAGATACTCGAATGCACGGGGTTTTCCTGTTTTTTTTTCGCCACCTGTAAGTTCCCGAGCACACCATGCAATCCAAGAAACTTAGGATTTCGCCAGGGCATCAGCGCACATTTCAGAGGCAGGAATGATATATATATACGATAATTTGCTAGTTGTTGATAACCGTTCTACCAACTACAAAAGAAGTAAAGTTAAACTAAATCCGTGGAGTCCTAATCCGACGAGCAGGAGAAGGTCGGTGGGCTTGTCTAACCCAAGAGTTGAAGTACAATTCGTTGGAGAGACGATATATGAACTGGCAGTGCCTTTGAAAAGAAGCAATCAAACTTGGTACACTTGGTTGTACAGTGGTAGATTAGGCAGATGCTGCGGCTGCGAAGCAGGCGCAGGAGATGCCCCAGTACATCGTTTCCCTGCAAGGGTATCCGTAGAAGCTAGCTTCGAACTGCGAAACCCCCCGGGTCCACCACCCGGGTCCCCAATTTTTGCTAAGGACACAATACTTAAGATAACGAGGGGTACAGGAATAGCGACGCCCATATTTTGATGGTTATCTGGGCTTATAGCTGATTACAGGCTGCACTTCTAAATGACATAGCCTACAAACCAAATAACAGAAACTATGAAAGTGCAATAACACGTAGGCTTAACTGACCACATTGTCGACAGCAATATCTACCCCGCCACAACAAGCAGCTCATGTCGACGCTTATTTCAACTTCATTTACGATGGTGACTATGTAGTCATATTAACTATTTAAAGTAATTGTACGTATGTGGACCCGGTTTACAACAGAGTACCGTACAAACACAGAATGTTTCACCTTGCAACATGCAATTACTTATAGGTACTCTGACATAGTAGATCAAATGGTAGACCATTACGAAACTGATACTTAACTGTACCACCTAAAAACATTTCTTTACCGGCACACAATCGAAATTAAAACATTGGACTGGATAAAACCACCGGAGCGAAGTGGAGTTGGGCGATCCTAACTACTGTGACTAACTACACTCCTCTCGGCTAGTTAATTACTGTACGCCGAACCTAATCTCGGGAAAGATAGACTATCTTTCCCGAGATTACGTTCAGCGTATGACAGAGCCTGCTAGTACAGAATGGGCAAGAGAACAAGCGGTTCTGTGTATGCTCATGCACAGAACCGAACAGAATGGCTCTGTGCATGGTAGCAGACTAGACGAATACCCATCACAAGAAAACAGATGCAAAGCGCGGATACACCATACACAACATCGCCAATGTCTTAGTGGCGAGCACCAACATGGTGCACACACAACATGGGCATCTTCACTTAGGGGGCGGACACTCGCCCGTTGGCTCTCGCCTGCGGACTTAGCGACGGCACTTCGGGGCCCGCCCTCTCTCGCCCCACCCCTCGTGCCTTACGCTAAGTCCTCGGCTCGGCCAGGCGCGGTGTCTAGAAAAAATATCGGGTTGCAGCGCTCGCGTTCGCTCGCTCGCACAGACACGCCCCCGCCTAATCGGCGGGTGTTGGTGGTCAGTGAATGCACTGAGTGAGACTCGCGCTCGCGTTCGCTCACCCTCGTCTGTATTCAGCTCATGCAGTTTATTCATGCAAGAACATTATCTAAACGGTTCTGTAAGGACGCAACGCTTGTGCTTACGCCCTCTTGCCTCCATAATTGCTCAAATAGTACAAACCAACACTCGTTGATCCATCTACAAGCTATCTATGCTCTACCTTTAAGTTACCGCAGACGTGGTGCTGCGTGGCGCGCCAGGGAAGCGAGGCATTGGTCGCGGCGAGCGGTGGAGGCTCCGCCGCGGAGCATTGAGTGGTAGGCGGCGTTTTCGGAAATGAGCAACTCGAGCCACTCGGCCTCGAAAATGATAGACAGATGGGATATGTAAGTCATCCTCGGATGGGTTTTTGTGACATAGCCATCCTCTCCATTTTGTACTAGCAGCCACTATCTTCAGCGTATCTTAGAGCATCTCCGGTGCTGAGTAAAACTAAAAGCAAATTGCCCTCAGATCCGTGCTTACAACGGGACAACCGTGCTAAAGACAGTGCGCAGCTCCACCGGCCATTGAGACTCGCAGCGAGCGCGTTAAAGCTCTTGGTTCGGCGCTAGCAATGGCGTCGGCGAGTCCTAGCTGTACAGCCCTATAAAGATGAAAACGGGCCCGGCAGCACGTTGAGGAAGACCCAGGGATGACGTAGCATGGGCGGCAGTGCGGTCTGTGACGCTTGCGCTGCTTAGAACGCTTGACTTGGCCCTACTACAGGTTGGTCGACATTTACTCAACCTTGTACCCAAAGCCTCCCGTTGGCAAACTTGAGCAAAAATTTGATCTGCGTAAAAAAATGGAGCAATTTGCTCATCATTTACTTAAACCAGTGGAGCTGTACAAAACTAAAACTATAATTAAATATTGACAGAAAACACGGTTATTTAATCTCCGGCAGCCCGCCCTCTATACCAACGCCTCGGGGCGCCTACGGGCTCCACCGTTGTAGTTTACGTCGCCAGTATTTCCATTTGTGTATGATAGTGTACAATTCTGCATATTGAGAAGTCCAGATAACCAACAACACGGTTAATCGTCCCCTAAATATTGACAGAAAAGGGGTAAAATTTAGTTTTACTCACGACTGGTGGAGATGCTCTTAGATAGACAAACCGAACGTCGATGAGCACTTCATGGTGGGCCACTAATGGTGGCTACAGACAACGACGGATAAATCAGGGCGCCACTAAAATCCAGAGGACAAAGTCGCGTAGTGTACTTCACGGAAAAATTAGTACAGACTAGAGATGGACAAGTGCGTGCGTATCTATAGGATAGTTGCAATACCGCATGTGCTGGTCGCTTACTTGTAGGGCTGAACTTGAACGCATAGTATCTATGGGGTGACTGAATGTCATACCCCATAGTAAAATGCAATGAAATCCCCGTCCGTTTCCACTGTAAAAGCACTTTTGACCGACATAAAATACACAATAATTTATATTAAGTTCACAAAAGCATATGATTTACAAACACCAAGTCTAGTGGTCTAGTCAAATATGATTGGCTGAAACGACGCTATTGTATCCAAGTGCAGGCAAGTATCGGTACTGTAAGCTTGGCTGAAATTTCTATCGAGGTACGGACCTCAACAGTACCATGCCCTCAATTGTGTACATAGCCTTTGAGCCTTATCATGGACTTGGGTCACCACGATAACTGCGACCCTCTCAGTGGCAATTGCCAATGATAGAGCTTGGGACAGTGAACAACTGACCAGTAGGAAAATTGTAAAATAATTTAAACACAGCAAAACCACAGCGCGATCTGATGTATCTGATTGACTGAAAAGCTGTGCGTTGTACCCCCTGTGCGTTGGTAGATAGATACCATCTAGGCATATATGGTAAGTAAAAAACTGGACTTGGTTTCGTGCATAAAAATGAACCCTCAACCATACCTAGGTATGTACGTGTAACTCCATGTGCGAGCACTTCAAGCTAAGCCAAATCATCTGTAGTAAAGATCGAAGAGGACGAGTAAGTATTAGTTGTACCTTATATAACGTTAAGCTGCACGGGTGGCAATACCAAGGCTAGATCCGCGAGCTGCAACCTTCCCCGGGGAGGAACGATCATGTACGTGCCATGACAGACGTCGAATTCCTGATGAGCTGTGCAACCATATCGTGATCCTTGTATGCTTCCACAATCGGGAAGCACATCAGCATTGCGGTATGGTTATATTGCTCGTACATGGGTCTTTCGTCCTGCAGAGCCACAGCGTTCTACTCTCGGTTTTGTTCATTCCCAAATTTGCTTCTTTGGCCACAACTTCGTCGTCTTCTGCGTCTGCCATGCACTTGCTACTGAAGCTACTGGTCGTGGCCGTCATCGTCTGTCACTCGAGCTCGGCGGTAGGCGCCGCCAAGGCGGGGCCAGTCTCGCACCACGCGGAGCTGCTGCCTCGCGAGCTCTTCTCTGACGTCAACGTCGCCGGTACCAGACTCCTCCGAGGCAACGAAGACGTGGATCCGGAGGAACGAGGGCTGATTCCCGCGTCAATCAAACGGTTCGCCGACAATGTTAAGCTTTACGCGAAGACGACGGTTGGCTTGATCCGAGCTGGTAGCCTCGAGAAGTTCATCGACCGCATCTTCATGGAAGCGTACAAACAGAGCCCCATGACGCCTGCGCAGTTGGCGAGTGAGGTGCGGACCATTAAAGATGGGGCTCAGAAAGTCCGCTGGGAGAAGTTCCTCGAGCACTACACGCCTTGGTACAAGAAAGCTCTGGAAGAAGGGAGGATTACAGCTCCTGCGCTATGATAGCCGCGGCTTAAGAGAGGAGTGAGAACGTTGGCTCACACAAGAACAGTGTTGGTGAAGCCTCTTTTGGATAAACCGGGAAAATAAAGTTCGACCCCCCCACTTTTCCTAACGTTATTTGTTGTCTTTTTCTGTTTGGCCGGACTTACGGTAACTTACATGTTAACTATTTTTGTGTGGCAAACTGTCGGCAGGAGAGTAACAGTGCATCAGTTCAACAGTGGATCAGTTATAAGGTGGCTCTCTCAGACGCCACGCACTGTATCGCCTACCTCCGCCTACAGTGGCACCTCCCTAAATGAACCCCTCTAAGCCCGAAATCATCTACATATGACAGAGATGCTTCAACCAGTAAATTACTGGTTACTGGCAGTAATGCACCGTGTATAGGGAGCATACGGTATGCTACGGCTTCGGTGCCCGGGAAGGCGAGCAGCTTTTGCGTTGATGCTGCCAAGTTTGTGACACATCCGCGCGCATATGCCTAGAGTAATCTACAACATTGACAAGAGCAACTCGAGGTTACATTAATTATGATTGGATGAAGTTAGGGCCCGACTAGGCCTCATTGGGTAAAAATACGTCGCTGCCGAGCAAAGCGAAGGCAGCCTGAAAAACAGCTGTCTGCTTTCCGGGCCCCGCGCATTTATTTAATACTTACTTATTATTAACTACTTAGTAATACTACAGTAATAACACTGCGAGTAGTGCAGCGAGCTGACGAGGCGATCGGAACGGGTGCGATGAGATTACCCCGCCACGATGCTTGCCTCATATAATTTGCAACACCTGCCACGATATTAATTAGTCTAGTCACGTAGCATCAGCGAATGCAAGGGCCCCCCAACAATATAATAGATAGTAGAGCTGCGCGTAGTGCGTCGTAATTGCGATAGCTGGGTCTGCTCCACTACTTCTTACATAGCAATGCAGCGAAATTGTTGCTCTATAGACAAGCTGCGATATATACCTGGCTCACCGTGCAGTTAGCGATAGCAACACGTAGTAAACAGTAGCAATATGTAGTAAGCGATACAAACGACAGTAGTGCGGGTACATGTAGCGAAAGGTACACTTGCTTTAACGTGTTTCGAATATATTTAGGGGTAGGGGTAAGATTTTCCTCAAGCAAATTTGGCGGTTTGTCAAGCAAATGTCATACCGGTATGCGCAGAGCAAATCCGTTAAGTTAAGTTATGAAAGTTTATTTAAAAATTTTACGCTTTAGGATTAATTGGTGCTGGTATCGGTAACGTTTTTGGTTCTTTAAGAAACAAAGGTTAGTTGATATTGGAGTAGTTTCTCTAAATTTTTAATTCTGAATTTTCTGGTAATACTAATTTCATATAGAATTTGACCTTTTTTAAAATAAACTTCCTTTTGTTAAAAAGTATTTTAAATAAAATTTTATTTTTATAACTTGAAGGCATGACATCAAAGTACTGAATTAACCCATTGATAAGTATTACATCGAGGAACCTTTTTATCTTAAGATAATGTGTGAATATATTTACTCAAAGAAATATAAATGTGTATTATAATTATTAACAGTAGCGAACTCAGTTCGCCGAACTGTGAAAAGTAGCTTGTATTTTGTTTAAGTGCCTGCTATAGTGTATATCAACTTGAGTAAGATGTACTAATGTGTTCAAATTTGAAAAGGATGCCGAGAAAGTGAATACGAGTGGCACCTACCGGTATTTTGCAATCCATGCCCGCTCGACACACTCGGCGAGTTCTTCAACCTCCAGATATGCTGTCACTCCATGTTCAAACTCGCAGCGCCAAACGTACACTTGTCCGCGTAGTGCGTACGTTTTAACTTGCCCTGGCACCGTCTCCAAGAACCCTTTGACTTCATCGAGTACGAACTCCTTCAGAATCTTTCATTTCAACGGTAGGCCTGGGCGCTTGATAAATTTGGCAACCAGTTTTGCAACCGAATACTGGTTGGGTACGCCGTCGGCACGTAGGATTCACTCTTGCCTTTTTAGGGGGTCTGCCCGGTAATTTGCGCGGCTCTTGTTCGTCCAGCATTTGACTGATTCCGATATTCTGCAGCAGTTGCAAGATAGCGAGAACGTAGGTGCAAAACCCAGTCCGAGGAATAAAAGGAAATGCAATCGCAGTTGAACTTAGCACGGATCGATTCCACAGTTTCTAGGGCCCACACGCACTGATCAAATGTGGCTTCGACCGTAAGCTGGTTTTTTATTTGCACTCTGTGTAGGCCCAGACACTCACGCGCAACATCCGCCAGTGTGACCTTTTTATTTATCCTCCCGCGCATCGAGGCCTTGTAGATCTTGACGCGTTCGTCATTAACTGATATCCCGAGACTATTTCCATTGTGAAACATTTGCGCCCGTGAATTGAAATAAACAGCTGCAGACCCATTCTAGCGCTGCGCGCTTCTCTCCTTTGAGCACTCCAGTCGCTCCTACCTCGAGGGCGTGAGCGCTGTGGCTCAGGGCCAGCCCCGGAGCAATGTGGCGGACCCAGCAGCTCCCAAGCCTATTACCGGACGGCCGGCATGCCGGCCTTGAGCCCACGGGGCGCTGGTGATCAAGCCGATCAAAAGCGTCTAGGACGTCTGGGCAGTCTTGGCGGAGGGGCACCTCAAACTCCCATAAGTTCTCTGAGTGTGGGTACCCTCGCCACTTCACCAGATACTGGTTTTGACCCCGGCACCGCCGCTCCACATGGTAGTGAAGGTTTCTTTGCTCATCGAGCAGCGCCGGTGGAGGCCGCAGTGGAGCCCGTTGCGACTCAGAGTGAACTCCTCCAGGTGCAGCAGCAGTCGGACCGCTTCCGGGACCATGTCCATGACGTTGATGCGCGTCTGGCCACGGAGTTTGAGGAGCTTGGCCGGGACTTCGGTTGGGTTGAAGTGCCTCGTGAGGTCTGGGACCGCCTCCGATACTTGGAGAGCTGGGTACAGTATTACCGCGATCGCGACGACCGTCGCGGACAGGAGCTCTCCGAGCTTCGGCATCAACCGGCTGCGTTGCAGGGTCAGATTGACCTTCTGGCCCGCATGCAGGGCCCGCCCGCTGCGCCTCCTGCGCCTGTGGCTCCCGTGGCGGCGGTACTTCCAACTCCGACTCTGCCGCCAGGGCTCGCGGCACCGCCGATGTCCGTTGGTGCTTGCAGTACCTGCGTTGATGGTCGCGTCTGCGACGCCTGCGACTGCGTCCTCGACGCTCGCGACCTCCGCGCCTGCGACCTCGTCGCCCTCGGTGCCTCCATCTGCACCTGCGTCGGGTCATGGTACGGCTTGAGCAAGCCCACGTAGAAGACTGGGTGCGTCCGCATCTTCTTCGGAAGATTGAGCGTGTACACAAGGCCCTTCTTGGCCACGACCTTGAAAGGCCCGATGAAGCGCGGGCGCAACTTCGTCTTGAAGACAGCTGACACTGCATGTGTAGGTAGGTTTTTAGCGTTAAGCAATACCAGGTCCCTGACCTCATAACTGTCAACAATGCCTCTGCCTCTAGCATCTGCATGTTCCTTTTCCTTGTCTTGGCTCTCAGCCATTGCGTCGCGCACGCGTCGTAAGACACTCAAGCGCGTCGACAAGAAAGTGCCAACCTGTTTACGAACAGTAGCCGGGCTGACATCAGCTAGCCGATCAGCTAAATCGGCTTCCTCTCCCCACCAAGCCCGAGGCCACCACGTGGCGGCGTCAGCGGGACGCGGGGATGAGACAAGCTGTTCACGTAGAACGGCGTGTAGCCGGTCGAGGGGTGCACAGCGTTGTTCAACGCAAACTCAACGAGTGGCAGCATAGCGCTCCAACGCTTCGGCGCCTCAGCGCAAATGCTGCGGAGCACGTCCTCGACGACGCGATTCACTCGCTCCGTCTGACCATCGGTCTGCGGGTGATCCACCGTGGGCATGTCTAGCTTGGTGCCAAGCACCGCAAAGACCGCGCTCCAGAAGTTGCCCGTGTAGCGGGGGTCTCGGTCCGAGACAATCGACTCAGGGAGTCCGTGTTGTCAAAACACTCGGTCCAAGAACAGCGTTGCTGTAACTTTACCATCGATGGTATCCGGCACAGCCGCAAGGTGAGTCATCTTGCTCAGTCGGTCCACAAAGACCACGACTCCAGTGTTGCCCGCCGCGTCCGCCGGCAGACCAAACACAAAGTCCATACTCATGGATTGCCAGCAGCCCGAAGGGACAGGCAAGCTCGCCAACGCCGCTGCAGCATGGGGTGACGACTTCACTCGCTGACACGTCTCGCACGTGCGCACGTAAGTGCTCGTCCACTTGTACATCTTCGGCCACCAGTAGTGGGTGCTCACCGAGCTGTAGGTCTTCTCACGGCCTAGATGGCCAGCCAGCGGCGTGTCGTGGGCCTCATAGAGGATACGATACTTCAGATCCTCATCATGAGGGATGACCACGCGTGGCGTGTCCTCGGAGCCAGTGCTGTAGAACAGCAGGCCACCATCGAGGGTGTAGCGATGCAAACGCGCGCGCACACGCGCCGACAATTCAATGTCCGAGTCTTGAAATTCCTTGCTCCCGAGACCCTTCAGCAACGCAACACAAGTGTCATCGTTGGCATAAGCCGTTCGGATCAGATCCGGTAATGACGAAGTCACGGTCGTTAGATGAGCTAGCTCATAATCCGGCCTACGCGACAGTGCATCCGCGAGGGCATTCTGCCTGCCAGACTTGTACTTCACCTCAAAGTTGTACTCCACGATGCAGGACAGCCAACGGTCCTTCCGTTGCGAAAGGTGAGGCGACTGAGTCACAATGCTTAACGACGCATGATCCGTGTAAATCACGAACGGCTGAGAGCCCAACAGATGAACCCTGAACTTGACGAGTGCATGCTTCATCGCAAGTAGCTCTTTGTCATGGACAGGATAGTTCTTCTCAGCAGCCTTGAGCTGGCGAGATTCGAACGCCACCACGCGCTCGCGCCCCTCGGTGTCTGCTTGCAGCAGAGCACAGCAGATGGCAAAGTCCGAGACGTCACATACGACACTAAACGGACGAGCGGGGCCTGGCAAAGCCAGAATAGGCGCATGAAGGAGGCTATCCTTAATTGCCGCAAACGCATCTTGATGCTCGGTGTCCTAACACCACTCCGCGTCCTTCTTCAGGAGATTGGAGAGTGGCCGAGCCATCTCAGCGTAGTTCTCGCTGTACTTGTGCAAGTAATTGGCCAAGCCAAGCCACTTGCAAAGATCCTTCTGGTTCTGGGGAACCGGCCAGTCAACAATGGCCTTGACCTTGATCGGGTCGGCCCTCAGGCCACGCTTCCCGATGAAGCACCCTAAGAAGGGGATTTCTTCCGCTCCGAAGATGCATTTGTCAATGTTGGCATACAACTTGTTTTGGCGCATGCACTCGGGCACAGCACGCAGGTACTCGACATGGTTCTTCATATTAGTCTTCCCGTGCTCCGCACGACTGTGGACAAAGATATTATCGAAGTACGTCTGCGCGTACGCCCGATGGGGCCAGAAGAGCTGCGTCACAAGACGATTGAACGTCGCTGGCGCGTTCGAAAGCCCTTGGGGCATCACCAACCACTCCCAGAGCATGCCGCTCGGAGTACTCACCGCAGTGAGGGGAATGTCGCTCGTCCTCATGAGCAATTGGTAGTAGCCATCGACTAAGTCGAGCGCATTGTACATCGTACATCCTGCCATGTTGTTCTGAAGAACGTCCTACCGAGGAATCGGCGTCTGCGCCGGAATGGTGACGGCATTCAGCTTGTTGAAAGCATGCACAATATGCCACTTGCCAATCGGCTTTCTGACACAGAACGTCGGCGTAGAGTGTGGAGACTTACTCTCACGCACCATGCCCGCCGCGTGCTTCGCACGGAAGAACGCGTCAATGGCGTCACACTGCTCCTTCGGCAAAGGCCACTGCCTCGTCACGCAGTACTTCGTTCCCGGAACGAGATCAATCTCATGTCGAACACCTCGATCCGGAGGTAGCCCGAGGGCGGTTCCTTCGAGACCACGTCCTGGTAATCCTTCACCACGTGATACAAGGGGTCCGACGGATACTTCAGGATCGCCGATCCGCTTCGCGCATTCAGCGCCTTCTTGGTGTCCTCCAGGGCAGCTTCATCCAGAAGCGAGGACGAGTTCAACTCTTCTTCAGGTCGTATGACCACCACCTCCGCCAAGGCTCCAGCCTTCAAGGCTTCGCCCAACTCGGCCAAGGACATCTCGTCCAGCTCTAAGAGAGCAGATAGTGAGGGCAAGTCGTTGAGACTGATGTCTCCGTCGACGTCGCCCGTCACCCCATTCACGAGTGTGTAGAGCTGCTCGCTCTCGTGTGGAGCTTCACCGCTCGACACTACCTTCTCGACTCGTGAGACCGCAGACGCTTTGCGTCGCGCAGCAAGCGGTTTGCGGCGCTGCCGCCTCTTCATGGACACTGTCCGCCCAGAAGAGCCCCGTGATTTCGCGTGCTTCTTGACGCCACCTCATTCAGCTCCAGAGGAGCACCAGTGTCTTTACCGACAGGCTGCACGACCCGCAGCCTCCACTCAATGGATTACGTGCCACTCCACGATCTTCATCCGGGCAAAGCCCCTTGTTCCTCGGCATCGTGCCGACCGCGCCATCACCAGCACGCAGCAGGGAGTCGCCCTCAGACGCACACCCGCTCAGCCGAATTAGTGCCGCTCCACATCCTTCATCAGCCGGGCCTTGCCCATGACTCCTCGGCTCCACGCCGACCTTGTCCTCACTTGGATACAGCGGGGCGTAGTCCTCAGGCACACACCGCTCAGCGGAATTCTTGCCGCTTCACCTGCAGTCCACAAGCCACGCTCGTTCTCGACACACGCAGTGTCCACCAACTCGGAAACTCCGATGTCCAGCACATTGACCGACTCGGTCCAGTGCTCGCGCCAGAAGAGCTTCTGCTTCCTAGCATAGGTGGGTTCATGACTCTAGCACCAAGGGTCTTCGACCGCCAATCGATCCAAAGCTCATGACGTTCCAACCACGCCATGCCAAGAATGAGATCATATCTCGAATCGAGGTCTAAGACCAGACAGCGTTCCACGCTATCAAAATCCAAAAACTTCACGCCCAAGTCCACAGGGATTTTAGGCACCGTGACACGAGTGCCCGTCGCGAGACGAACAGTGACGATGTCACTCCCACGCGCTACCAGCGCCTCAGCATAAAGGTGACTTCCGTCCATCGTGGAACGCCGGGCGTAATTACCCGACGCTCCCGAATCGATCAAAATCGTTCATGGCTTTGTGAAGCCCTTCGCCCAAGCCTGGACGACTAGCAAGCCCGACTTGCACACACGTTCCGTGTTATAGAGTACAGATCTCTTCGGAGCTAAGTCCTGTCGACGTCCACCTCGCCGAGGTTCAATAGAACTTAGTTCTTCCCCAGTAGGCCGCGCCGCGCCTACTGGGTCTTCTCGTTTCACCGAGACGAACCAGAGCCCTGGCTTGAACCCGAAGAGCGGCTTGTCGAAGCCTGGCGCTGGAGGCGCAGCGGACACTCGGCACGCAAGTGACGCGTGTCACCACAGATAAAGCATCGGTGGATGCCGCGCCGCTGCTCAGCAGCCCGAAGCTCGGCTTCTTCGTGCTGAGGTCCATAGGCTCCGGACCATTGGACGAACTAGTGTGGGGAGCATGCCACCCAAGTCTTGACGACTTGAAATTATGCTCTGCGCTCAACGCGATTCACACAGCCTCTTCAAAAGAGCTTGGATGAGTACGGAAGACCTCCGTCCTGGCCACGCCAGTGCAAAGCCCTTCCATAAACACCGCGACGGTGACTACCTCAGCCAGCGGGTCGGCAAACATGCCCGCAATGAGAGTTCTTAAGTCCTGGACATAGTCCACCAGCTCCTTCTTGCCCTGCCGAGTAACCAGGAAGCGCGAGCGTACGCGATACGCCTCGTTAGGCGGAGCGAACACACGGGACAGTTGCCGCTTCAGCTGGTCCCACGTCGGGAAGGCCGTGTCGACCGACGTCCCTGACGTTAGTGCCCACTCTCTCGCTCGCCCACCGACCTTTGAGATAGCTAGCGCCACGCGCTGCGACTCCGGCCGGAGTAGAGCTGAGCTCATAGCCATCTCGACTTCACGGGTCCAACGCAGTAAGCTTTCCCCTTCCTTGCCTTCGAAGGTCTTCACGCTCAACATGAGCGGCTTGGGTCTTGTTCCACGTCGGATGACGTAGCGGGCGCTTGCGGGGTCGCGGCCGTCGCCATCCTCTGCTGGAGGTGCTCCAACAGAACATTCTCGTAGCTGGAGAACGCCTCGAGATGCGCATTCACCGCGTCGGGGCCTTGTTGCGCCAGTTGCGTCACGCCCTCCGGGCCCAGCAAGGGCATAAACTTTTTAAGCGCATCCTGCTGGTTCGGGGGCAAGTGAGCGAACTGCTCCATTCTCCACAGAGGGTCAGTCTATCCAGACCCAGGTGTCGGATTGACTACAAGTGCTACCACGTGCAGCGGGGCTGCCGTAGCTTTAGCGTCAGAGGAAGACGTAACAGACTCACAGAGTCGCGGCTAACGATAGCCCGTTCTAATACCAGAACGTACGAGTCCGTACTCCACACGGACTCCAAGAGTCAACCCTAACTCTTAGCTGTGAATCTCAAACTGAATATATTCCTCCTTATCGCGGCAAAGCCGCCTTTGGTGTAAATGTATATTGTTCACTATCTCGCATAGTGAACCCTAGCCCTATGCATAATCTGTGGCTCTGAAGCCATGCAGTGATTCTCCTACTGAAATAGGTTAGAAAGTGCGCACCACACAAGCCTGTGTGTCCCACACTTCGTAACCCTTCGGGTAACTCTCTTGTAACCCCGGTACAGCGTGGACAGCGTCGGCCATAGCCGCAGGCGCCACCTTGGACAGTTGGGCGTCCGTCGAGAGAGCGCTGCTGCTCACGACGAGGGCGAGCGCAACCAGAAGGAGGAGTCTGAGCTCTTGTTCATGGTGAAAGATTCTTGGAAGGAGACTTGGTTGTCGAGCTCGAAGCGAGTTGGAAAGTGAAGAAGTTTTAGCTGCGAGGCTTTGGACTGGCGGTACCGGTTCTTCCGCTGTAGTTGCAGTAGAGCAGCAGTGGATACTGTACAGCCTTGCGCGTTTGGTGAAGGCAGCTTACTCGAGACTTGTCACGACACGTGCCATCTCGTCAATCTGGTCCTGCTCTGCATCTTTCTGTCCGAAGTGGAATATGAGACCGTAGGAAACACCCGCAAGGCGACCCAGCTCAGGGCGGCGCAGTCGGCAACTGGCAGGGCGTGAACCCTCTGCAATGTAATACTGTTCCGTAATGCAAGCGCTATAACTTATGATAAGGCTGCCTTACCAAATCTCTATTCTGTGTACCCACTTTTATTACCCTGAATGTATGGTACTGTAGATACTTTGAAGTATTACAGAGCACGGACATGTTGAGGCTCGACCAAGAGGGCAACAGGGCGAAGATCAAGGCCAACGATAAGAGCTCCGCGGCCGATGATGTCGGCCCTGTCAACTCGAACCACCAGCGAGTGCAGCAGGCGCAGATCGCCATGCGCGAGAAGAACAAGACGGAGCTGGAGAAGAACGTCGAGCACGAGAAGGAACTGCTTACCGAGGACAAGGACAAGGCTGAGAAGACGACCGTGAAGAGGAGAAGCAGGATCTCATCGACAGACCCAGCTCCTGGCTGATCAAGAACTGTACTGCGTACCCTGACGCCTACCACGTCAGAGCTGACTTAGGATGCTTCCTAAACTAATGCAGTTTCATGTTATTTGACTTCGCTAGTGTTGGTCGCCAAGCTTTTCCCTAGTGAGCTATGCAGTGACGTCCGCGAACTCGGAGCTGTCGCCAGCAGCACGCCAAGCTTTGGCAGACACAATACGTTCTCGGACGCTAATAATTATCACCACGAGCGGTCTATTTGCTGTTGATTTGGCAAATAGCGTGAAATCGGCAAATTTGGACGGAATTCATAATAGTGGCTTTGTCAACTACAAGTCCGGCAAGAACAACATCCTTGTCGACGTGCTGTCCCGCCGACCAGACTACGACCCACAACGACTAGTCGGTCAGCGACTTTCTGACGACGATAACGAAGATGAGAGCTGCGCATGTTGCTCCGCTCTGGGTATCAGCACGACGATCAAGAATCCAGTCCTGCCACTGTGTCAGCAGATTGCTCATGCGTACGAACACGATCCGTTCTACGCCAACATCATGGCGCATTTTCGTACTCCAAGTGCAGAGACATCAAAGAAGCGGACACACCCCACACGCAGTCACATGGAGCGATACCAGATGGTCCGTTGTTGGCATACACAATGGACGGCTTCGATCCTCCGCGCGTCATCATCCCCGCTGATGACGACTTTCGTGCTCGTCTCGTCCATGAGTATCATGACGCTCCTGGAGGCGCACACTTGGGTCGCTAGAAGACGTTCACGGCGATCCCGAGAGACTTCTATTGGCCTCGGATGAACAAGTGGACCCGCAAACGGGTTCGGACTTGCGAGACTTGCCAACGCGTCATGCCAGCCCCATCACCGCAAACTCCGCTGCACCCGTTGCCTATCACCACAGAAGCGTGGCGATCCGTCAGCAGGGCTTCGTCTTCGGCCTTCCATCGGACGTCCAGGGCCGCGCCCAAGTGACAGCTGAGGCGGCTGCGTCCCTGTTCCTCGACCTCGTATTCCGGCATCATGGCCTGCTGGAATCCATCGTCTCTGGCCACGACCCACGTACTACCTACCTATCTACCTGCGTCCAGCTTGCACGCGAGCTACGACGATTGCCAGAAGACCGCGGCCCCTGAACTGACATCGATAATAGTTATATTCATGACCGCGCCAGCGCGTCACGTGCAATTCAGTAATTCAGCGGTATGAACTGAGAAATGCAAATGTTTTAGCTACAAGATCGAAAGCGTGATAATAGCCCTGAATGCATGAGGCCAAACTTTTACAGAGACATTGAGCAGATTATTTTTTTGGAAATGCTTAACTTTCAAAACTTGTTTAACACGTTTAAATTGCTGGCCCTGGGGAGCCTAACGATTTGGTCGCCACAACTACTACGTACGGCAATATTGCAGCTGGAAGGGTGCAATATTACAGCTGGAAGGGTGTACTACAGAATATTTCAGGGTACTAAAAATGCCAAGTAGAGAATACTGCGAACTCATATACCTTTCCTGGTAGTGCAATGGGGTACACGTTGTACGGACAGCATAATAGGGATTAATTCGATATATGTGGACCACTCATCTCGTAATCAATGAGCTACTACTTTTTCATGTACAATGCGCTTATAAATTTGTGGTTTTACATCCAAACTGATAGGCCTTTACATCACCCTCCTCTCTAAGTTGCACTTAGGTAACTTTGGCGCAGACGCAAAATACACTGAAGAACACACTGGGCCACGTCGGCAACGGCACTTGGCACTGCGCGGCCGAGCGGTGTGCTTCGTATAAGCAAATGAGCGCTCAAGCACGCCCAACGCACGCGCAGCCGGTCGGGAACATGATGCTTTGGGGGAGCGAATTGAGGTGTCGCTGTCGGATATGCTTCGGCCGCGTCGACATGCGCGGGACTTTGTCGTCATCGGATATGTCGTGACCATTCGCAAAAGTTTCGTCGCTAATGCTGGTGTCGAAGGCAGCGTCGTAGTCCAGACACAGAGGAGGGGCGCACTCGTGAGCGATCATGCTCACTATCTCGTGGTCGTCGGTGCAGCTATCCCCGTCGGAGACCAGCCCGGTTTCGTACTCTTTCACGATGTCTGGGATGTACTCCATAAGACGGCGACAAGGTTCCCACGTGTCCTCCGCTGGCGAATATCCCAGGCAGCGGACGCGATAGTGCTTCTCAGGGTACGCGCGTGGCTTCGCTTCGGCTTCGCCCGCGCACTACTATCGCGAGGAACTTCCTCGCGACTCCGGCGGATGTCATGGTCTCCGATGTGCTCGGCAATCCAGCGCCGTTCGCCAGCCGCGTCAATTAGCGGGGTGGACTATCACAATGGTAGGGCGGAACGTGGGGGCGAAACGTCGCGCGCGACCCCCAGCCGTCGGTTTCGTCGGCCTCGTCAACTCATCAGCTACCTGCGCTGTCGGACCTACTGCGGCTCCGCGGCCTGAACAGAACCGAATAATGATGGCCGAGGCAGAGCAGGCCCGAAACGACGCGCTGGACGCGCAGAACCTTGCGGTGAGCGCTTGCTCTCGAGCAAGCGCGGCCGAGGTAGTGGCGGAAGAGTCTCAGCGTGATTGACGCGCGCTGGTGGAACGACTCCGTCGTCCGGAGAGGGCTGGGTTCGGGGCATCGCAAGCGGAACAGCTGCGCGTGAGCGTCAGGGCTTGGGCCAAGCGGCCAAGTGTCGACGTCATGGAAGGTCCGACTACGAGCCCACCCGCGGCGCTGCGGACGAAAGTCGGGGACAACAGCAGGAAGTTACGGCTTGAGGCGCCCGACGAAGAACGCCGGGTGGAGACGCATAGCAATCGGTATGTCTAGCATGTAGGCATCTCCCATCACTTTGATAACCTTGAAAGGACCGATGTATCTTGGCGACAGCTTGTTCGCGCCAAGATTCGTTATTGCTGTCGATTGGATTCCGGTGGTCGACAGCAGGACTCGACCATCTATGCGGAAGACGCTCGTCTTCTTCCGGCCTCGCTGGTCTGCGAATTCTTTCCGCTTGTCTACCGCAGACTGCAGCGCATCACACACGAATCTCGCGATGGCTTGACGACGCTGTATTAACTCCGATACCACCGCGGAGTCGATCGGCGAAGCAGCTTCGCGTGGGAGGAAGTTGACCGCCGGTAGCCCAGATGAGGGCGCAGCGTCGATCGATCTTCTAGTCTTCGAATGTGTCTGTGACGCAATTCTACACGCGGCAACCGCTGACGTAGCCGACAATTTCGCATCCACAGCTACCGGCGGCCCTCACGCCAATGTGCTGTTGCTATTCCCTCGTAGCTCGGCTTCACTCGACACTAGTGCATGGCGGTTCGGCGCTGCCACCAAGCGCGGAGCGCGCGGAGCCGGACGAAGACCCGAAGGCGAGCGGCGCTGGAACGCGCGGATGCCGCACGTTGTTGATGAAGAACGGCGTCAAACCTGTCGACGCATGGTCTGCGTTGTAGATAGCGAACTGGACGAGCAACAGGAACGTACTCGACGACGGGAACGACGAGGCGTAGCTGCGAAGGACATCATCAATGAATTTGATTGACGCGCTCCGTTTGCCCATCCATTTCAGAATGAGCTGTCGTCACAATCAACAACCGCGCACCAAGCTGTTCGATCAACCGATCCCAGAAGGTCGATGTGAAGCGAGCTTTTCGACTCAGCGCAGGTTTGGTTGTGAGGCAATATCTGGAGTGAGGCTTCCCGCCTCTCACAGCTTTTCTTAGCATCCTGTGGTGTTTAGAGAATGGGTTTTGGGCCGCCATGAAGCGGGAGCTACCAACCAACTGCACCAGAAGCCAGTGATCTACCACAATTTGGTACATTGACACCATCAAAACCTTCCTACTTTTGACCTCTTCTGAAGTTTAGTTTTCTTGTTTTTGACATTTTACTGAAATTATCACATTTAAAGAGGTCTGCATAGGTCATAAAAGCCCAAATCGAGTAAATTCGGACTGCGGTAACTGAAGCCAGTAAACTGAGGCCGGTATACCCTGAAGCCGACAAACTGATGCCAAGTCATTATTTGTTTACCGCCCGAAGTCACTCACTTTCTGTCAACTGGTAGGTTGCTGCATGACCACATCCATTGTAGAACAGAACTTTAGCTATTGAGCCATTTCCCATTCTACCACTTAACCGAATGGTGACTAGCTGCAACATGCGTTCTTTATCCTCAGGTTTGCCGATGAGCCAACGACCAACCCAGCGAGCGCGGGAATACATACATGCTCCCTTGTGGGTATAGAGCGTCGTTTTCACGCGTAACCTCGTAAATTGTGTAATTTACAAAGTCGTGCTGCGCACGAGGAAGCTTTGAAATTTCCAGTGCGGCGTTGACATGGTTAAAACTACGTCGTGAGAGGCAGCAATGATAGCAAGCAGACTAATGTAGGAGGGCAAACGAACTGTAGATAAAAGTTATACTAACTTAGTACTGATTCGAGATACTACATGTACTAGTAGTATGCACTAATTCCTTGCGTTTCTGTGTCGTAAGCCTCCAAGAAGTGGCGATAGTTATTCACTAAAGTGGTGCTGAGCATAGCAGCGCAATTGTTTTTCGCGTAGGCGTTGATGGAGTTCTTACACAGCACCTCGAGGTCTTCATGGTGGTTGTCGCAGTGTTCACCATCAAGTAGCGCTGTTCGGATTGACCGTCGAGCTGGCCGTTAGAAGGCGGCGAGAGGGGCACCAGCCCACCGGTACGCTGTAGAACAGCTCCAGGTGGACCTCATAGACGCCGAGAATCTTGTAGAGCAGCGCGGCGCCCATGACAGCCATCTCGGACAAGCCTTCGAACTTGTTGTAGCTGGTGCTACACTGTGTTGCCGTTGCTGGGATCTTTCCCAGCACACCAACATTCTGCAGAAGATGAACAGCTGCGGCAAGTACAGACGGTTTGTGCCACCGGAGTGGTCACCTACAGGAACATGCATAGGCCAAAATCAGCTAGTGCAAGCCAACGAACTGCTCAATCCATATCACTTCTAGATTTCGTTTTGAAGCGACACAACAAAGAGTTCTTTAGCTGGTCAAGTCACCAGCATAGAAGAACCGAACGAAGCGATAATGCCAGGAATGCAGAAACTACACCTACCGGTTAAAATGATGGGCAGAACTCTACCGATTTGGGAAAGGGACCTGAGTTTGCGGTTTCTGGGTAGTTTCTGTAATGAAGTGTGTGAAGAGGAGAGAATATTAATCCATTATTTTGCGTTACGTCTTTGTATGAGCTTTGTATGCGACGAACATTTGAAATTTGGAATTAACGTTTCGCAATGTATATATACCCAGAGACACATTTACGAATTTAGCTGGTGCCGCCGCATGTCTTAATCAACGTTGCAGTTTGTTATAGCACTTGAAGAACTTATATCGAAGTAGTAGGCTTCCTAAGTTTTGCACGGCACCTTAAGGGTTAATTGAATCCATTGGCAAGGAGACTACGATGTTGTGCGTACACGCTTGCAAAATAACTTGCAACTATTTACACATATTTAAAGTAATATATAGCAGTGTGTAGATATTATTTGACGCTATGCGAGTGTGCATCCTTTGGCTGCCTAGCACATTGTACAGCATATTTAAAAATGCTGCCAATACGCAAAAATTATTTTCCATTAAAAATAAATAATTCAATTCTTAATATGGAATATATTTGACCGCCTTATTATTTTTTACGGATCCCTGTCAACAACCGGTGCGTAGCGACAGCCAAGGAAAGGGAGATCGATAGAATGTTCAGCTGCAGCGGCACCGTGAGGATATTCGTCTTCGAGATCTTCTGCTGCTTCAAGTTGTATGTCCCGTGCGTGTCCTGGTGGCGTAGCCGTAGTAGCTTTGAGTAACCCTAAAACACTGTTTCTACGCACGTTGGAGCTCCAACATGATAATTTGACTAGGTGTTTGCTAGAAAAGGCCATCTTACTTTATTCAAGTCATGTTTGTGTTACAGAAAATCCGATGCACAGGTGTGGGGGAGCCGGAGGTAGACTAGGGAGAACATGAGACGGGAGAAAGACAGTACGCCTCAAAACGAGTGGCCTATAAAATCCCACCTCTTCATTCGGAGATTTTGCAGCGAGACACGCAAGCTAATGGTGGCGCCTGCTGGGAAGGCACCGCAGCGCCAAATGACTGCGGCTGAGAAGAAGAAGATGGCGGACATGAAGCGCTGAAAGCGGCGCATCCGACGGGCTAACGAGCCAGCGCCCCCTCCCCGTCTATCAAGATTCGAGATGAGCTGCGAATGACGGCGAAGAATAATTCCGCAGCACCGTTGGTGAGAGAAGACACGGCTCTTGGCGGCGCGACCGCGGCAGGCAAGATGATGCAAAAGAAGCCAACGACAGGTATGCATTTTATATTGAGGTTGCTTACCATGATCGCTAATATATGTGGCTATGCTTGTGTTGCAGCCGCTGGGGATGTCGAGCGGATCGTGACTCGGACCCTAACCGACATGACGTGCAATGTGCAGCTTCTTGCCGACTTGGGATCGAGCGATGAGGAAAACGAAAGTGCGCTCACTACGAGAGCAATTTCAGGTGCTTCCTGTACCCGCTCTCCAACACCAACACCGACTTCGAGTGCTGTTGTTGTAGCGCTTCCAACATCGAGGCCAACTTCAAGTACCGGACCTGCAACATCGGCGCCAACTTCGAGTGCTGTTGCTATCACACCTCCAACATCGAGGCCATCTTCAAGTGCTGGTCCTCTAACATCTGTGGAGGCTCCTACGACACCAATACGTGGCCGCCCACAGGAGCGGGCACTGTCAACCAGTGCTGGCAAAAAGAAGCGGAAACCAAGAGGCAATATGGAAAGCGGTGCGTCCGAGCTGGAAGACAACGCAGACGTTGTGAGGGCGCAGGTGGCGGATGAGGGTGAACACGTCGGGAATGAGGATCCATGATGTGTTGGAGAAAGCAATGCAGAACAAGAAACCGCGTTGGATTCTGAAAGCGAGGAGAGCTCGAGCGAGATAGGTGAATTTGACGAAGATGAAGATGGAGAAGAAGAACAATGGGATCTTGTTTGTCCGACGGACGAAGAGGAAGGTGACGCAGCCGAGGAACTACCCGATAGCGAGTTTTTGCAGACCGCGACGAACAAGAAACTGATGAATGACATGCGGAAGGGCGGGTGGGAGTATGGTAAGTCGCGTATTTCATTGTTGCATTAGTGTTTATTGACAATAATGCTTATTCTTTTGCAGATCCAGCCAAGTTTGGCCCCGACCCTCATTACGAAGACCTATATGAAGGCCCGTATGGTCCAAGCCGTGCGGTTTTACGTGTGGCCGAAAATTTACTGGCATTGTTTTTCTTTTTTATGCCACCGCAGCTTTGGCGCAAGATTCAGAAGGCGACTTACGTATACCACATGCAGAATATGGTGAATCGAAAAAGGATGCTCATGCGCGGCTGCGAACGGTGGAACCTGTCAAGCCTGCTGAGATCATATGACTAATTGGGTTGTCGATTGCGAGAATACTGTGTCCTCACGCAAAAGGTCTGTCGGCGCATTGGAGAAAACGACAGCACGGAGCTGTGCAACTGGGGACGTTCAGGCATTGGCCCGCGCGAAACCGCTTTGATCACGTCATGCAGAATTTGCATTTCACGAACAGCAAGTCAAGTCAAGCAAGTGTTGATTGAGGGTGGAAGGTACGCAGTGTTGTAAATACGTTCCAGAAGACGTTCGCACGAGGCTATAGGGTCGGTCCGGTCATTGCATTTGACGAAGCCATCATCCCGAATCGCTCAAGGCGGAACCCCACGCGCCAGTACCTCCCTCAGACCGCACAAGTAGGGCACGAAGTTCTTCGCGGCATGCTAGCATACTGCATGAGGTATGTGTGGACTAACTTTTTTTTTCGGCGAGCTTCGGCCCGCCGTGTTTTTGTTTTGGCGAAGTTCATTATGTCGGAGGATACTAACTTGACTTGCTGTGCTCCAACATGTCTCCAGCATAGGATTGAGATGTACGTTGGTGCCAAGTCACACCTAGCCGTACCACCCGCCGGCGACAATTCTGTGTTGCTGCTGCCGTCGTACGTAATCTGGACGTGCTTCTTCCTCTGTCGTTGTGCAGCCCGTATCGCATCGTAGGTACCGATCGGTACTACACTTCCATTGTTCTCGCGCTAGAACTGCTCCATCGGCACATATACCTTACTGGTACCATCCAGATCCAGCGAGCTGGGTTCGCAGAAGGCGTCATCACGAAGAAGAAGGTCTACAAAAAGAAGCCGTCCGAGCCTGTTCGAGGGACGGTGAAGCTGGCAGAGAACAAGAAGTTCCCACAGATTACCGCGGCTATGTGGATGGGTAATCCTCCTGTCTACATGATATCGTCAGGCGGCAGTCGTGTACTTGGACCAGTGTGTAAGTCAACTATGTTGGATCTGATGTTGTCTATCGTAACGGCTGAGCCGAAAATGTTGGAGGTAAAGCTAACTATTGTGATATCCTATGTAGATCGACGTGTTGGTAGCGAGAGGCAAAATTTCCCAGCTCCAGGGCTCGTGAGAAACTACCAACGTTGGACGGGTGGCGTAGACATTCATGATCAGCTGCGCATGCAGTGCTACATCATACAGCTTGCCATCAAGAAATATTATAGCTCCATATTCTTTGGGCTAGTTGACATGGCAATCGTCAACGCGTTCATTGTCCACCGCCACCACATGAAGAGCACCGGCCAAAACGCTCCTGAGCATTGCAAGTTTATGGAAACACTACACGAGCAGCTACTTGCCATCGACGACGAGACAGTATTCAGGTAACTATCGCTCCTACGCTCGCTTATCACTTTCTACTAACGCAAGTATTGATGCACAGGCTGCGACAAGAGCCGACCGGACTACTACCTCCCCGGGAACTCAAAACCGCCGTGCTACAGCGCAGGGGAACGCGGCAGCTATCTGGCCGAATGTTCGGATTTCGTCGGATCCAAGAAAGTCAAGAAGCGCGTCGCGCGCTCATGCAACGTCTTTGTAGTCTACAAGGTCACGCCTAGGAAGTTTACAAAGTGGCACTGCCCTGGATGGTCGCTAGACAATCTACAGTACGTGCAATTAGTGCGCTTCCACATATTTAGTACTGACCCGTGTGCGCATGGTACAGCAAGCACCTCTGCAACGTCGTGCGCGACGGACGAGGGATGACATGTTTTCAGATATGGCACGAGGACTAGGCCGGCGGGCTGCACATCCCGCAGCGGCTGCTAGACGGTCGCCGCGTTCAGGACCGTCGGTCAGGCCGCAAGCGCGCTCGCACAAGCAGACGTGTCGGCATAGACGACGAAGCGGAGGAGGATGCAGAAGCAGAGGAGGAAGCGGAAATGGATAGTGGGCGGAGGTCGCGACAGGTGGAGCTGACGAGTAAGCAGCCCTGCTTTCGTTGTGCCGTCTGTGCATGCCTACTGGATACTTGATGCGTCACGTGATAAACAGCGCCAGCATTGGCTTTTATCAATTAGCTGCGTTCTCCTTTTGTTGTCCGTATCTGCACAAAACATTGTATACTCCAGTAAAAAGGGCAATTACTATGTTGGCTAATCTATCTTAAGCAGTGCAATGGAGATCTCTCTAGCCAACATACAGCCTAGTATGCTAGAGGTGTCAATGGTTTGTACGGATAAAGCCTCATCCCTTACCATAGCCCTCCCGCCAACAAAACCGAACTTAGAGCTGATATATACAAACGTTCATATTATTGTACTGGCAGAAAATGAAAGGGCTAGTAAAGACGGTCCTGTGCTGAGCTCAATTTTGAAAAAAACCTGGTACAGCATTTAGATGTGTGGTAAAGCCACACATTTTGAGTATGGTTCTGGTGCTAAAAATAGCTCATTCGCAGCCGTTTTTGCGCTACAAGCTCTGCAAAAAGTCGTCTCGGGCACTGTATTTTTGGGGAAACGGATTTTAGAACGGCGAGACTGGATTGGTGGAGTGGTGTGGATAGTGCATAACACGTTACACGATGGGATCTGCAATTTTCGAGATTCCCCGGCTCGCACCCACGATTGGTTGGTCAAGTGCATGTCATGGGACAGGGGGATAGCGACACGTGACATATTGGAGGGAAACCGAACTCGGCCGAACTCGCGTCAACGCTGTACAAGGACTGGCGACCCCGGATAGAATATTCTCCAAGGGAGGATCCCGGATGGAACCACATACCGAACGAGAGGCAAAGCCCAGGAGAGCGTAGAAGTGCCCCATTGTGGGCCGCCTGCTCTTGGTGCCGCGTGCGACGCAAGAGGAGCCCGACCGAATCGAGTGAAGACCCTAGAGCCACGAAGATGTCCAAGATACCCTGACTGTGAAGATCGACTGAGACGTGAACCCGATTGGAGATGACCGAGAGTCCCGGATGGACTACCCCGGATGACAAGATTCCAGTATACGAAACCCAAGATGTTCACGACCGACCAATTCGACCGACCAAGATCTGTTCGGATTCCGTGGAACATTGAACTTCGCTTGCGTACCCAGTGATGATTATACTTGCTGGAAGTATGCTACGAGGGCGCGGCGATTACGACGACAAGACCATAGTGAAGACAAGTCAAGATGGAGTGCATGTAAAGATCGACAGAAGATAGCCAGACAGACAGAGAAGAGAGACAACAGATAACAGATAAACAGAGTTCGTTTTGCCAAGGATCGCGCAAGTGAGTTGGAGCAGCCTACCGGACGTGCATTCCCAGAGGACCGACTAAGTCTACGCGTGAGGGCCCAGCAACTGTGACACCTGGGTCGAGCTCCCGCAACAGTGTCCAGCCCAAGTTGGGGTGAGTACCCGGACCAGCCCGAGGTTGATCCACTTCCATTTCATTTCCTAGTTGCGGTTGAGCTCGTCCCTCACAGAAAGGCCCCGCATTTCATATTACCGATTACCTTGTCACCTGGTTGGAGTAGCCCCAGGTGGGAAGTATTGATTTAAGTGCTATTGTGTGGTAGGACATACGTGATTGTGTTAGTTTACCTCAGTACTTGAGGGTGGTGCGCATGAGCCAAAGCCGTCCGGGATTGACCAGTATCCCGGAGTCTAGCTGGAGTTGACTGGAGTAGTGACCGACTCTTTCACGGTCCAAAAGAATAAGGAAGGACTACGTGTTTGTATATAACTCTGTATCTGTTTGTATTGTTTGGTTATCTGAAAGCCGTCAGAGGCGACGTCCAAGAAGGTTACGTTCTGCCCTGCTGCCTAGCGATCTACAAGTATCAAGACAACTCATCCACGGTTGAGGACCCCTGGTTACGAAGACAAACGAACCCACAGGGATTGTTCACAAGGACACACGCCACGCCGGTTGGAGTGTACATCTAGGTGTGTCACTTCCGGCTAGGATTGTTCTGGGTGCACCCCATTCGGGAGTCGGGCGCGCTAACTATACACCTGGGCGGTCAGGCGTTCACCCGCCTCGCCTCAGCTGGTGCGCGTGCCCGGATTCGAACCAGGGATTTCACCGGAGTTGTTTATATTTCGTAAGTTTATAGGTGTGAGGTGTGCTAAAATTACAAACAAGCGTCTATTATAGCTAATCGAGGAGAAATGCGCGAAGGAGGACGAGGACGCGGAGAGGCGTCACATCAATCGCGTCGTGCGGCGGGGCTGCCGCACGAGGAGTAACCGAGCCTGAAAGAGGTTCAACGCAATGCCCGAAAGGCAAACGCTGAAAAGCGTAAGGCAGCCTTGGTCAGCGAGGGGTCTTCGAACCAAGTCCAGCCGGCACCCGAGCCAGACGTTCCAAATCACGCGTACCAAGTGTCGAAGGACGGCAAGCCCGAACGTGCTGTCGCGGGCGCGGCGTCGAAGACCGCAGAGGGGGATCCCAGCCAGGGTGAACCCAACCTGGCGTCTGAGGGAGGCGCCGATGTGGATGAACCCCAGGTGGTAGGTCGAGTTTTAGACTCCTATCTGCCTGGCCAAGATGTGCAGCCGGATGCGCAAGTGTCCGGCGAACCCAAGCCGACATCGTCTGCTGACGAGGAGAAGCCGGCTGCAGTCCCTGCGAAGGCGGTAACCCCTCCCGCTGATGCCCAACCGAAGACCCAACTCTCGGTGAAGGCTAGCCGGGGTAGCCCACCGACGGAGCTGCCGGCCGAACACCCAAGTGACAAAGTGGCGAAGACGTATGCGGCGTTGCAGTCGTCCCGGTGGGAGAGGGCCCGGTCTGGGCTCACACTTCCTCCGAATGTGGAATACGCCTGGCCGGAGTCCCATCCGGATTCTGTGCTGTGGTTGACTGCGACGCTCGCGACGTCCAAGTACCTGGCGTCCAAGGTGGCTTCGTCGAACCCGGCCGAGGTTTGGTTTACCGACCTGGCACCCAGCCGTCGAGACCTGTCGACTGCGCAAGATCTGGCCGGAGTCCAGATCCCGACTGGGTTGCTGGACTCGCGGGAGTGCGTTGCGGTCCTCCAGACGCTCCTGGTCGAGGCTGGGTTCCAGTTCGTCAACGTGGTGCCAGCTTGGGTGGAGACGTGAGTGTCCAAGGTGGAGCCAATGTCCGTGCGGACTCTGGTTGGGGATGTCCAGCGACTACTTGCCGTCGAGCTCATCGAGTGGCGTGAGCTGGTTGTTAGAGCAACGTTCAAGATTCCGCCAGCGTTGGAGGCTCAAGCGAAGACAGAGAAGCCGCCAATCATGGATCACCACGCAGAAGACGCGGACGGAGATCTATTGATGAACGACTATGAACTCTTGCTGGGCAGGACCTACGTCCTACGCCTACGCTTGACTGGTCTTTGTCCCATCCGGAGTCCAAGCGGGTCGTCCACCGGTGAGCCAGCGCCCAAGCGTCCGCAACATGCACCACCGAGGGCTGAGAGCTCGCTCGCGTCCCCGCTGTCCCTGTTCGAGTCGCTTCCGTTCGAGTTTCCGTCGGCTGAGAAGCCTGCCCGGGGTGACCCGGCCAGAGGTGCAACTTCGGACCCTATCCCGAGCATAGTTGGCACCTCTGACCGGGCTTCCTACGGCGCGACGTCCGAGTCGTACGTGTCCAGGAACACCACCTCGGACTCGTCGACCTCGACGCTCGGGTACAGCGCTGCGTCGCACATGCCAATGCCCCAGTTGGCAATGTCCGACGGAGAACCGGGTGGCGTGTCAGTCGGCGCTGGAGATGTGGGTTTCCATGTGACGCGCGAAGTGGCCCCCAATGCGAGAGCCGATCTCTGATCAGGCCGATGCCAACATGGCGCGCTTGGACGAAGTGGCCAGTCGGGTGACATCCAGGACGCACACGTCGACGAGGTCCCGAATGCATCGACGCTCACGGCGTGACTCGCTGTTGAGTGGCTCAGACTTGATGGAGATGGTCGGCGTCATTGCCGCCGTTCCAACCGGAGGTTATCGCGAGATCGATCCCAGTCCAGACGCTCGAGTCGATCCAGGCGTTCGTACCGGTCCAGCAGGTCCGGGCGAACTAACTTGTCGGCGCAGTCCGGGATGGCGGAGATGGCGGTGTCGACCGGGAAGGATCCTAACCGGGATGCTGAAGCCGAGTTTGCCTTCGCCGAAGCTCAACGGGAAGCGCGTGAAGCTGAGCGTCGCGCCCAGGAGCTTGACCGACACCTTCATGAGGTCTACGCTCAGGCGTCCCAGGCCGCCTCGCAGTCCCTGACGGCTGAGGGCGACGTCGAAGTTGCCCGTCTTGAAGCAGCGCGGGCTGAGTGTGAGCGTGTGGAGGCAGATGCCGCGGAGTACATCCGCCAGCAGTTAGCTGAAGCCGACGCCGCCGAGATGGCCGCACGGGCCGGGCAGGCCCTGTAACGGGGTTACACGAATGTTACCCGAAGGGTTACGAAGTGTGGGACACACAGGCTTGTGCGGTGCACACTGTCTAACCTATTTCAGTACGAGAATCAGTACATGGCTTCAGAGCCGCAGATTATGCATATGACTAGAGTTCACTATGCTAGATAGTGAACAATATACATTTACACCAAGGGTGGTTTTGCCGCGATAAGGAGGAATACATTCAGTTTGGAGATTCACAACAAAGAGTTAAGGGTTGGCTCTTGGAGTCCGTAGGGAGTACGGACTCGTGCGTTCTGGTATTAGAACGGGCTATCTTTAGCCGCGACTCTGTGAGTCTGTTACGTCTTCCTCTGACGCTAAAGCTACGGCAGCCCCGCTGCACGTGGTAGCACTTGTAGTCAATCCGACACCTGAGTCTGGATAGACTGACCCTCTGTGGATAATGGAGCAGTTCGCTCACTTGCCCCCGAACCAGCAGGATGCGCTTAAAAAGTTTATGCCCTTGCTGGGCCCAGAGGGCGTGACGCAACTGGCGCAACAAGGCCCCGACGCGGTGAATGCGCATCTCGAGGCGTTCTCCAGCTACGAGAATGTTCTGTTGGAGCACCTCCAGCAGAGGATGGCGACGGCCGCGGCGCCGCAAGCGCCCGCTACGTCATCCGACGTGGAACAAGACCTGCCGCTCATGTTGAGCGTGAAGACCTTCGAAGGCAAGGAAGGGGAAAGCTTACTGCGTTGGACCCGTGAAGTCGAGATGGCTATGAGCTCAGCTCTACTCCGGCCGGAGTCGCAGCGCGTGGCGCTAGCTATCTCAAAGGTCGGTGGGCGAGCGAGAGAGTGGGCACTAACGTCAGGGACGTCGGTCGACACGGCCTTCCCGACGTGGGACCAGCTGAAGCGGCAACTGTCCCGTGTGTTCGCTCCGCCTAACGAGGCGTATCGCGTACGCTCGCGCTTCCTGGTTACTCGGCAGGGCAAGAAGGAGCTGGTGGACTATGTCCAGGACTTAAGAACTCTCATTGCGGGCATGTTTGCCGACCCGCTGGCTGAGGTAGTCACCGTCGCGGTGTTTATGGAAGGGCTTTGCACTGGCGTGGCCAGGACGGAGGTCTTCCGTACTCAGCCAAGCTCTTTTGAAGAGGCTGTGTGAATCGCGTTGAGCGCAGAGCATAATTTCAAGTCGTCAAGACTTGGGTGGCATGCTCCCCACACTAGTTCGTCCAATGGTCCGGAGCCTATGGACCTCAGCACGAAGAAGCCGAGCTTCGGGCTGCTGAGCAGCGGTGCGGCATCCACCGATGCTTTATCTGTGGTGACACGCGTCACTTGCGTGCCGAGTGTCCGCTGCGCCTCCAGCGCCAGGCTTCGACAAGCCGCTCTTCGGGTTCGAGTCAGGGCTCTGGTTCGTCTCGGGGAAACGAGAAGACCCAGTAGGCGCGGCGCGGCCTACTGGGGAAGAACTAAGTTCTATTGAACCTCGGCGAGGTGGACGTCGACAGGACTTAGCTCCGAAGAGATCTGTACTCTATAACACGGAACGTGGGTGCAAGCCGGGCTTGCTAGTCGTCCAGGCTTGGGCGAAGGGCTTCACAAAGCCATGAACGATTTTGATCGATTCGGGAGCGTCGGGTAATTACGCCCGGCGTTCCACGATGGACGGAAGTCACCTTTATGCTGAGGCGCTGGTAGCGCGTGGGAGTGACATCGTCACTGTTCGTCTCGCGACGGGCACTCGTGTCACGGTGCCTAAAATCCCTGTGGACTTGGGCGTGAAGTTTTTGGATTTTGATAGCGTGGAACGCTGTCTGGTCTTAGACCTCGATTCAAGATATGATCTCATTCTTGGCATGGCGTGGTTGGAACGTCATGAGCTTTGGATCGATTGGCGGTCGAAGACCCTTGGTGCTAGAGTCATGAACCCACCTATGCTAGGAAGCAGAAGCTCTTCTGGCGCGAGCACTGGACCGAGTCGGTCAATGTGCTGGACATCGAAGTTTCCGAGTTGGTGGACACTGCGTGTGTCGAGAACGAGCGTGGCTTGTGGACTGCAGGTGAAGCGGCAAGAATTCCGCTGAGCGGTGTGTGCCTGAGGACAACGCCCCGCTGTATCCAAGTGAGGACAAGGTCGGCGTGGAGCCGAGGAGTCATGGGCAAAGCCCGGCTGATGAAGGATGTGGAGCGGCACTAATTCGGCTGAGCGGGTGTGCGTCTGAGGGCGACTCCCTGCTGCGTGCTGGTGATGGCGCGGTCGGCACGATGCCGAAGAACAAGGGGCTTTGCCCGGATGAAGATCGTGGAGTGGCACGTAATCCATTGAATGGAGGCTGCGGGTCGTGCAGCCTGTCGGTAAAGACACTGGAGCTCCTCTGGAGCTGAATGAGGTGGTGACAACTGGCGTCAAGACGCACGCGATATCACGGAGCTCTCCTGGGCGGATAGTGTCCGTGAAGAGGCGACAGCGCCGCAAAGCCCTGGCTGCGCGACGCAAGGCGTCTGCGGTCTCACGATTCTAGAAGGGCGCGTCGAGAGGCGAGGCTCCACGCGAGAGCGAAGCAGCTCTACACACTCGTGAATGGAGTGACGGGCGATGTCGGTGGAGGTATTAACCTCGACAACTTGTCCTCAATATCGGCTCTCCTAGAGTTGGACGAGATGGCCTTGGCCGAATTTGGCACAGCCTTGAAGGCTGGGGACTTGTCTGAGGTGGTGGTCATACGACCTGGAGAAGAGTTGAACTCGTCCTCGCTTCTGGGTGAAGCTGTCCTGGAGGACACCAAGAAGGCGCTGAATGCACGGAGCGGATCGGCGATCCTGAAGTATCCGTCGGACCCCTTGTATCACGTGGTGAAGGATTACCAGGACGTGGTCTCGAAGGAACCGCCCTCGGGCTACCTCCGGATCGAGGTGTTCGACATGAGATTGATCTCGTTCCGGGAACGAAGTACTGCGTGACGAGGCAGTGGCCTTTGCCGAAGGAGCAGTGTGACTTCATTGACGCGTTCTTCCGTGCGAAGCACGCGGCGGGCATGGTGCGTGAGAGTAAGTCTCCTCACTCCACGCCGACGTTCTGTGTCAGAAAGCCGAATGGTAAGTGCCGTATTGTGCATGCTTTCAACAAGCTGAATGCCGCCACCATTCCGGCGCAGACGCCGATTCCTCGGAAGGATGTTCTTCAGAACAACATGGCAGGATGTACGACTGTGCGCTCGACTTGTTCAATGGCTATTACCAATTGCTCATGAGGCCGAGCGACATTCCTCTCACTGCGGTGAGTACTCTGAGCGGCATGCTCTGGGAGTGGTTGCTGATGCCCCAAAGGCTTTCGAATGCGCCAGCGACGTTTAATCGTCTTGTGACGCAGCTCTTCAGGCCCCATCGGGCGTACGCACAAACGAACTTCGATGACATCTTTGTCTACAGTCGTGCGGAGCACGGAAAGAAGGCCAACATGAAGCTTGGCCTCTTCGCGATATACTGTTGACGTTACGGTTGGAATTTCGAAGGTCGTGGCAACCACTACACTACAATCCAGCTCAAGCTATCCAGCGTCCGGTGGTATCATAGAAGGCACTTGGGTATCGACCTCATACCCTCACCGTATTTGACGCTTCTCATGCGAGGTATTATACGGTGGTCGGCTCCGGTGTGTAAGAAGCAGCCTGTCAGTCCGGCTTTTCTACGCCTGCTCTACGGACACCTCGATTTCTCGGTACCCCGCAGTCGTTTACTATGGGGCTCCGTCCTATTAGCGTAACTCTTCCTCTTACGTCGTTCGGAGTACCTGTTGATCAAGGGTCAGCGGTGCAGCTATTGCCTCAGGTCGGAAGACGCGTTTTTTTCCGACGAGCACGGGGTTCCGACCGCGGTACAAGCTGCAACGTCAGTCACCATCGGATTGGCAGGCAGCAAGAACGACTAGTACGGTCGAGGAGCGTGGCGGACAATGCACGCGACTGACGACGTCATTCTCTGCCCATTAAAGGCTTTCTAGCACATCAAGAAGGCGACTCGAGAGCTGACCCACTCTGAACAAGCGTTTATGTGTGCGGACCTGGACGCGACCGAGGTGGCCCACGCCCTTCAGTTCAAGCATTGGAGTGCCTCCGCACAACTACTCTACACACTCTATTCGGATTGGTGGCGCTACTGCACTACTAAATGGTAAGGCGGACAGTCTCTCCATCAAGCTGCAGGGCAGATGGATGAGTCACTGTTTTGAAGACTACCCAGTGTTGTCAGCTCAAGCTACCGTCGGGCTGGCAGGGAAAATGATCTAATGGTCTGCTTGCTCCTGCCCCCAGCCTGGACCTCGCGGCGAGCATTTAATTTGGGGCAGCCCACCGCGCCCTCAGTGCTGGCCGGTGAGGGCAAACATTTCATCGTTTGCCCCATGAAGATGTCTTGCGCGAGGAAATGGCCCCTTACCATCGGCCTGTTTCCTGACTACAGCCTAGACGAAGAGTGGTCACTCCTTCCATTCACGCTATTATTATCAGAGCTCGAAAAAAATGTCCATCGCTATCGATACACTGAAAGCTATTCGCTTCTCTTCCGTTTCCATCGCATCGTCCTCAGGGGGTATCCCTTCAACTTCAGGGTTTGTACGAGTTGGGTCCCGATCCGCTCCAAGTTCTGAACTAAGGAAACAAGAGCACCACTACGCACAAAGTGTCGGCCACGGACGGACCTGTGTCTTGATGGCAGCCAAGTGTTGCGTACTTGAGACTCGCTCTCTTTCGATCTCGCCTGTACCGAGCGCCTTGCAGCGGTCACTGCTGGCCTCACGTTGTCGCGGGGGATTTGTAAACTTGAAGTTCCAGACCGTCCTCGTGCTTGGGCTCACTTCCCAATCTGCGGTGTGTTGTCACCATGGAGCACCTCCCACCCGATACTCTCAAGCTATTGAGCAGCTTCTTGACTGGACGCGACGCCTTCAACCTTTCTCACACCAGCTCCTGGTGGCTCTAGTACGTGGCGGACGGCGCTTTCTGGCAGCGACGACTGCGGTCAACGACGACGTGGACAAAACGGCAAATGGTGGCGCCGTCGCTGCTGTTCCAGGGTCGAAAGGCAGGGAACAACCTCCACTTGGACTCGTTCGCTTATCTGATGGATACGCAGCAGCCAGACAAGCCCCAGCACTTTCGCTTGACCAGTCTCAGCTCTCAGAGCTTCAGCCTGGACGTGTGGTTCAGTCTTCTCCCAGCTTCAGCCGACGCGTGTTTTGGCGGGGTACTGTACGGGCTGCAGTCCGCCAAGCGGGACAGTCGTCCGTGGCCACATTATCACCAGCCTCTCATGGTCGTGAACGCGTCGGGAGACTTGCACTGCTCCGTGCTAGACGCCAAGCCAGTGGTGGCGAGTAATCTCCAGCCCAATCGCTGGCACCACCTCGCACTAACCTACGATAGCGACCGGCAGCGTCAAGACGTGTACCTGGATGGAGAGAACGTTCGATCGGACATTGGGGCTTTGCATGAGGAGTGGAGCCACTTCACGCATGAACAAGTGGGGACTGGGTGTGTCACTGGAGGTGACGTCGAATTCCCGTACCGAGGGCGTTTAGGCTGGTACGGTTTCCACGGTATCATGGACGAATTTCGTGTTTGGGAGGGAGTGTTGGCTGCTGAGGACGTTGCTGAGGCCTGTGGCGGAAAGGGGATAAGGAAGCGACAGCGAGGCTCGATGAAGTCACACGCGGCATCGCTGATGTGTTCGGAGAGCCTATGGGTAAACTTGCAGCTAGTCTCATGCACAAGACCATCAGAGCAGACCGAGATCGAGTGCATGAGGTCTGTGGGTACACAACGTCCCTAGGCGTGACCGCTCGCTCATTCCTCGATCTACCACGCGTCTCCCAAGATGGAAGCGATCGGTCGGATTGAGCGAATTTCTCCACAACACTTGCCTGCGGACATCCTCGAGGGTCTCTGCAGCCTCTTGACGGGCTTCGACGCGGTGAGTTTATCCCAGACAAACGCGTAGTGGAGGAGCTACTTGTCGGACGATTCCTTCTGGCAGAAGCGTCTTCAGGGATCGACGGCTCGCCAAGATCCTTGAAAGAAGAGGTACTTGAAGTCCAGGTCCATACTGTTCAAGGCCCTCAAGGTGGGCGATGAGAGCGAGCGATTGGACGCCTTCACCTACTTGACGTACCGAGTTGAGCAACGTCGACGCGATCTGCATCGCCCGTCGCTCTTCCAGTTATCGCACCTGGGGAGCGAGAGCTTCAGCTTCGATCTCTGGTTCAGTCTCCTGCCAGCTGCAGACGACGAGTACTTCGGTGGGATCCTCTACGGCCTGCAGAGTTCGAGTCGTGAAAGCTATCAATGGCCTCACTACCACCAGCAGTTCGTGATGGTCAGCTCCAGTGGAGAGCTCTACTGCTCCGTGCTCGCTGGTAAACACGCCGTGGCGAGCGACTTGCAGCCGAACCGGTGGTACCACGTCGCGCTGACTTACGACCATGACCACCAGCGGCAACAAGTGTATCTGGATGGAGCTAGAGTCTGGTCGGTAGTGGGATCTCGACACCATGAATGGAGCCACTTGACTTCTGGACAAGTGGGAACTGGTTGCGTGACTTCGGACTTGCTCGACTGCCCCTACCAAGGGTATATAGGTTGGTACGGATTCCACGGTGTCCTTGACGCGTTTCGAGTCTGGAGAGGGGTTTTATCTGGAGACGACGTGAAGCTGCTGGCTACTGGCGGCGAGTTGGAGACCGAAAGACTGCGAGCTTCAGCAAAGCCGAGCTCACCAGGCAACACACAAAGGAAGCTACAGCGCAACGTGGGGATGGTCAAGTGCACTCGACCAGCTGAAGGAATGACGATTCAATTTTTCGCATCGTGACCGTGGCGAGTCTACTGGGCTACACCACGAAGGCATCAAGAACTGTTAACATCAGCACGCAACGACTTACTTAGTACTTGGACTTTGCGTTCGTATTTGTGCCCTCGATAGCATCACCACCTTTGGCCTAGCTCGCAATCTGCCATAAATTCTTTGACATGGTCCATACGCGATCGTTGAAGGCCCGGTTCGTCTCAGGAAGCAAATTACATGCTCTCTAAAGAAAACGGTTGCAAACTTTTAATCGAACGCATCTCGATCGTTAGGTTCGGCGCTGCCGCCTTCCCCAAATGCTCATCTCGAACTCCGTCTTTTGTGTCCATGCTTATCATCCAAAGGCACTTTTGGTTGCTACAAGCTTCAGACACACAATCGTCTCGCCTCAAGACCTTCGTTCTTGTTATTGCCATGCAACGTTTTCTAGCGCAAGCTACCGTGTTGTAGAGCCTATTACGAAATGACACAGTCAGGTTTCGAAGAAGACCTAAACTTCACCTGCTGCATGCTTCGTCCTTCAGCAGGGCGAGTGCACATTGTCAACTGCACGTTCACCCACGTTAAAAGAGGACGCACTAGGTGCTCGGGAGCACCATTTGCCTTCACGGAAGCTTGCAGTCTCTCCGCTGGTAGAATTCCGCCACGTACAAGCTCCGAGACATCGTCCTGCGACAGCGCTCCACTCCAGACGCGGAAAGCATCGATAACACCATGAAAGCCGTACCAACCCAGGTACTTTGGGCGGGGGAAATTGAGGGCCCCAGCGGTGATACAGCCCGTCCCCACCTGCTCGTGTGATAGATAGCCCCACTCGTGGTGAAGTGCGCCAGTACTGGAGTCAACTTTTTCGCCATTGAGGTACACATCTTGCTGCTGCTGTTCATTGTCGTAGGTGAGGGTGAGATGATACCACCGATTCGATTCCAAGTTGCTCGCAACAACTGGTCTGGAGTCCAACACCGAGCAATACAGGTCGCCCGTAGAGCTCACAAGCACAAACTGTTGGTGATAGTATGGCCACTGGCGACTCTCGCGACTGGAGGATTGCAGACCGTAGATAATGCCTCCAAACTGCTGACCGTCTCCACCTGGCAGCAGACTGAACCACACATCAAAGCTAAAGCTTTCGCTTCCAAGATAGTTTAATCGAAACTGTGACCGTCGCCGCTGTTCGTCCCCTGCGTAGGTAAGGTATGCATAGGAATCCACTTGGCGGTCGACGTGACCCTGGAGCCCCCGAAAAACCATCGAGCGCGACAGCATGTACTGCTCCTTCCAATTTCTCGCTGCATCCACGTCACGTGTTGCAACTTCAGGTAGACAACTTTCCCATCTGGACCCGTTCGCCAAAAAATGCATCCACCAGGAATTCGTGTGTGACAGATTAAACGCGTCGAAGCCAGTCAGGAAGCTGCACATCGTCTCGATCGTATCCGGCGGTAGCTGCTCCGGTCGAACAATTGCACCTCGCCTCCTGCTGCTGTAGTTGATCATGCCCGCATGCTTCCCTTCCACCGGCCTGGAGCAGCGAACTTCACACACATTCCATCTCGAGCCTCGTGGTGCTCTTCCCGGCAGCTTCAACGTGCCTATCATCACCATCTTCTCCACCCCATTCTGCCCTCGAGCCAATTCAGCCACATTTTCCTCCGCCAAGACGTTTCCCCATACTCGAAACTCATCGATAAGCCCGTGGAACCCGTACCAGCCCAAGTACCCGGGCTTGGGGAAGTGAAGATCATTGGCCGTGATGCATCCAGTCCCGACCTGTTCGTGCTTCAGAAACTCCATCTCACGGTGCAACGCGCCCGTGTCCCAGCGGACTCTCGCTCCGTCCAAGTAGACGTCTTGGCGTTGACTGACATGATCGTAGCTCAGAGCGAGATGGTACCATCTCCCGACTTGCAGGTCGCTCTTCAGCACTGGGCGATGGTCGATCACGGAGCAGTACAAGTCTCGAGTGGCACTGACCAGCACGAATTGCTGGTGGAACTGGGGCCAAGTGCGACTCTCAGCCTGCACCGACTGCAGACCGAAGAGGACGCCACCGGTATAAGCTCTGTCGGGGTCTTGCGGCAGCAGTGCGAACCACAGGTCGAAGCTGAAGCTGGTGTCTCTTAAACGTGATAATTGAAGTGATTTCCCCGTGTTACTCGATACTTTGAGAATTGATGCGTATGAATCAGACGCACGAGGAGCTGGAGTATTAGATATTGCAAGACCTGTGAATTCCAATGACCGCGTACGCTGATACAGAGCCTTGTACGCGGCGGCGTGGAGCGCGTCGGGCAGCGCCGGCAGCCGCGACTGCCACAGCGGTGACGCGTCCAGTTGCTTGAGCCAGAAGGAGCTGCAGTGCGACAGTGAGAGTGCGTCCAGCCCCGTCAGGAAGCTGCAGATGCAGGTCATCGCCGGTGTCGATAGAGTCTCCATTACGGTGAGGAATCAGATATGACATACAATTTCCAAGTGTTGCGAGGAATGATGGTCAGTGGATTACTCTCCGTCCCTCATTGGTCGATCCGCAGCCAATGATCGCTCAGTGTTAAACCCGCCACCCAAGTCACACATCGCGATCGAACCGAGGAGAATGGCGTCGTCGTCATCCGTGCTGCGCCTGTACCGCGAGATGCTGCGCAACGCGGCCAAGTTCGAGGTGCGTGTCGTGTAGAACTGCGTCTCCGCTACGCGTCGATATGTCGTTCAGTGCCTGAAACGCCCGAGATCATGTCTGAAATGGGGTTTTACTAACGTATCCGATATTTTGCTTACTTTTTATTCTGTAGACCTACAACTTCCGCAGCTACGCGACGCGCCGCGTGAAGGAGGACTTCCGCAAGAACAAGACGCTGCAGGCCGGCAGCCCCGAGCAGGAGAAGGCGCTCGAGTTCGCGCGCGAGCAGGCGGCCGTGCTGTACCGTCAGGTGGCCGTCTCGAACCTCTACCCGCCGCACATCAAAAGCGTCATGGAGACGCTGCCCAAGTAGATGGAGACGTCTCTACGTCTCGGTGTTTCAATAGAACACACGTGCTGATCCCCTCGTGTGTTGCAGATTGGAAGCATGGTGCTGTATGAGCTCGATGGCTTGCTGTGGGGATTTTACATGTACATGCAGGTTTTAAGCCTAGTGGTTACGCGGCAGATCCACGTCCAAAGTGGGCTACAGCGCCCACCTGTCAATGGGCTCGAGGAATGGGTGCAAGAGCTCGTTTAGCGCTGACTGTTGGATGAATGAATCGTACGATGGTTCAAATTGAGTAACCTGCCGGTAGTTCGCACCCAACCGCAATTTATTCCGACGACCAGGCGCTTTGGAGGTGTTGGCTGGACTGGCGGCGCATCAGTTCGTACTGCTGTCGCTGCTGCTGCTTCACCTTGCGCTCCTTTCAATCGCCTCGGCGTCTTTCTTGCGCTTCACGCGCACAGCGACGCAGGCGGCGATCCCCATCACGAACAGCAGCGACCCAACGAACGCTGAAACAATGAGAGGAGGGCTGAAGGACACAGCGCTGGGCTGGCTGGGCACGATGCAGCGTGGTCCTGACCAGGTGCTGCTGGAGCACTCGCAGCGCTGGTTCAGGCACCGTCCGGTAAAGATGACGGTCGATCTGCTGCTGGACGAAGATCTCTTACGGCGACGGTGGCTCGTTTGAACGGTGCAGTCCTCGTCCGCCCGGCAGAAGGCCCTCCCATGCACCTCGACCAGTTTGTTCTCTTCGTCTTCATACTCGTCCAGGTGATCGAGGATCCATTGACGCGTGGGGTGCGTCGTCGGGTCGCAGCCCACGCTCATGACCGAGTCGGGCGACAAGTCCTGGTAAACACGGACGTAGTCGATCTTCAAGTACATGGGGAACGCGTCGCAGATGCGGTTGGCTACGGGATCTAATCCATCTCCACGACACGGATTCTTCGGGTTGGGCGGTTGAGCGCCCCACTTGCTGGACATGGCCACGTTGAAGATGAGGTACAAGGGCTCCTCGATCATGATCTTGCGGGGGTTCTTGACGTTGGCTCCTTGTGGAGGGTTAGTGACGGTCTCGGCTGGAATCTCGAACAGCGGATCTCCATCCAGCGTCCAGCGCACGTAGCCATTGGGGCCGGGCACCCACTCCACCTGGTACCGGACGAAGTCCGTGTAAACCCCCATGTGCACCGGCCAGTTCGCTGACAGCGCGTCCATTTGGAAGGCGAAGGTCGAGTCATCAGCGGGTAGCGCTGGTGCGTCGTCGAGGGGTTTGCAGCCGGGGTCCGGGTTGCCGGCGCTGCAAATGAACTCGCCCATGTACGAGTTCATGGCGGAGAAGCAGGTGCCGTTCGAGTTGATCCCCCAGCGATCGTCGCCGTCTTCCCCCATGAAGTCGAGGTCCGAGTTGATGTCCAGAGATCCCGGACAAGTGTCGACAGAGCACACGTTGTCTTCAATCCCAGCTTTCAGAGCGGCTTCCACCGTGGCGTAGCGTTGGATGAGGCTGGCGTTCTGCTCGCAGAAGTTGTTCGAGGCGTAGCGCAGCTTCTGATACCACGACGGATGGCCCCGAGCTCCGATGTAGACGCTCTCGGGGATTCCTGGGATGTTGGCGCCGGGCGTTTTGCACGAGCTCGAGTAGATGCACAGCTTGTTCTCGCCCTCTGGTGTCACGACGCGGAAGTCCGGCGGCATTCCAGGCCCCACTTGGATGGACGACGAGATGGTCGTGCCTCCTCCTTCGACGATGTCGATCTCGGGTGCACCACGACCTTGATATGGGTTCATTCCCGAGCCTGGGTCCGCATCACACGCGCTAATGCGTTGGTTACTAGGCGTCAACTCGTCCGGATCACAAGCGTCGTAGGAGAATGGCCACATTCGATTCGTGGAGCCGCTGAAGATCGCCCTCCCAAGGTTTCCTAACAAGAAAACAGGTTAATCTCAAGACCAGAAGCTGGGTAATAAAGCTGGAGACGTACCTAGCAACCAGATTCCAGGCCAAGTCGGGTAATAACGCAGAGACTGGGCGCGCGCACTGGAGTCCAAGAGCAGGTCGGGGTTGCCAGAGGATTCTGAGAGAGCTCCAGGCAGCTGGGCTCGAACCTCAATCATACCGCCCTGCATGCAGAACTTGTTCCAGGACTGCACCATCCCCCCACGGTAAAACTGGCAATGAGCAGCAGCAACAGCAACAAAAGCGTCAACAATACGCAGCTCCAACAACCGTGAGAGAGTTCAAGCACTTACAAACGTGACGTTCTCGAAGCCCGGCGTCTGTAGAAAGCTGTTCCACACTTGCAGCTGCGTGACCGAGTCCTCGAGTTCAATCTGGAAGCTGCAGACGCCCGTCGCCTCATCACACGCCGTGGTGGTTTTATTGTGCGCGTAGACTTCCATCGCCTCGTTCACGCCGTCCGGTTTCTCGATGGACGTCCACATGTGATCGTCTCCAGGTCGGAAGGACCGTCCGGGGAAGTTGAACTCGTCGCTCATCACGAGCTCCCAGGTCTCTCCACGCGAGCTCTCCCACGTGTAGGAGTCCAACGGCGTCTGCGGATCGACCCACATCTTCAGACCCGACTGCGTCACTAACCGGTTGTCATTCCTTCGCCTTGGTCGCGCTGCAGAAGCCACAGCGAGCCATACCACAACGAAAACCGCCGAAATTCGAGCGTGTAGCACCATTGCGGCGTGAAAAGTGACTTGCATCCAGCGATAGCAAGACCGTTAGTTAGTATGATCGATCTTTTCCCCGCCGTTGCCATAGAACTTGACGGGTACTGGGACGAGCAACAGCCAAAATTTGCGAATATTTTTTTTTTTTTGGTAGACTTCCAACTGCCACTTCAGCTCGTATTTAACGTTAGGATACTTTTTTCTGCAAATCATTTGTTCTAGCTGATTTCCTGTCAAGATGAGGCCCGAGTTGATGCCAAGGGACGTATTGGAGACCGTGCTCGCGTTCCTGACAGGTTTCGACGCGTTCACGCTCTCGCATACAAGCCCCGAGTGGTTGTCGTGCCTCTCGGACCCCACGTTCTGGCAGGAGCGTCTTCACGGACGCAGTGCGGTGGACGCTCAAGGGCCGCCATGGATGAAAGAGTTGAAGGGCTCAGCTAACCGACTGAGATTTCGGATGAAGGGCATCGTCCAGAGAGACGTCGGGCAGCACTGGAAGAAGAAATATATGCTGGAACGATCCGTGTATTTCCGAGGAATGGGGTCCCAAGACTTCATCTACCGACGTCAACGAGGACCCTACGCGTACCTGGAGCACAATGTGTCCACCGAGTCGCGACAGCAGCGACCAATGGCGTATCTGGCTGGGAACGCCAGTCTCAGCTTCGACGTGTGGTTCTGCTTGCTGCCGAACACTAGAGCGACGGCGTCTTCAAGTACGCGGCATTATGGTCGCTGTGCTGGAGGGGTCCTCTACGGACTGGACTGTGACGACATGGGGGACGATCGGTGGCAGCCCGTCGTGGTCGATTCCAAGTGCAATCTGTACTGCTCGCTTCTAGAAGGGAGGACGATGGTGGCGCCCAAGCTGGAGACTAATCGCTGGCACCATCTCGCGCTGAGTTACGACAGAGAGAAACACACTCAACAAGTTTACGTTAACGGAGTGAAAGTGCACTCTGGGACGGGGGAAAGACGCCGCGAGTGGGTTCACATGGCGTACCAGCAGATTGGCACTGGCCACGTCGTGGCTGGAGAGGGAGACTTCCCTTATCCTGGTTATTCGGGAGCGTACGACTTTCGAGGCTTCGTCGATGAGTTTCGAGTGTGGCGAGGCGTGCTTTCGGTGAAGGATGTGCAGGAGCTGGCTCGTGGCGGGGCGCTGCCGTATCGAGATGCATGGGCATCGATGAAGCTGCCAGGACGCAGGACGATGGGACTTGGATTGGAGTGGGTGCGATGCACTCGACCGGCAGAGGGGGGCGTTGTGGCGCTAAGTAAATAAAAATCTGCGATGGAAAGTCGAGGTGAGTAAACTTCGGGCCATTAGACCTTGTCGCTGCTACGCTTATGACGATTCCGAGGCCACAATTTGGTTAACAGTGATGGCTTGATCGATAGCTTGCCATTGACTGTCCTAAGCTAAGGAACTACTATAGTATTTACTACTTCGTATTTGCTTGATAGCATTCAAGTAGCTGGGGCAGATTGTGCTTATGCAGCATGGTACCATTGCAACGACCTGCTGGAGAGGGACGACTCCGTGTTCCGTTTTCATGCTGACTGAACAAATTAATAGTGCTTCTGATGCGTCTGTGGAATTCTGATCGAGATGGGAGGATATGGTAGTCATTTCCCGCCGTTACCTGAAGTTCTGACGCGCTCTACCACGGCACCTCTATTGTAGTGTTCCCTCCCCCAAGTGTATACTGCAACGGCGGCAGTATCTTAACCCCTTGGTTACCAGAAAAATGGCTTCAAAACGGCAAATTGAATGTCGTATCTTACGACATGCGAGTTATCTAGATGTTTGTATTGGTGAATGATACCACATGGGGATAGGTGTATAAATTTTCCAGAGGTTTTTCAACGAATGTCGTATAAAATCCGGCATGGACGCACTACGAGTACTCTCAATGTCGTAAGTTACAACAACAATGGCTACTTGGTCGTCTAGAAAAAGGTCAGGCAGTGGGACTCCAAGGGCAGTCAGTTCAATTTTTGAAGCGCAAAAGGTACGAGATTCAAGCACGATCGTACGAAAGCACACACACATCACTTGCTGACACGCTCCCATCCTATCACAGCCGACTGACCTGGAGCTCACACATCCTCAAAGTCGCTGTCATCACCACTGTGGTCGCTCGAGCTTGCGCCACCAGCAAGCCGCAGCTCGCGGCTCGTCCTCTTCCTCTTGCCGGCGCGCTGCCCAGGGCGGCGAAGAACGACACGCTTCCCCAAGGTAGGAGGAATGCTTTCCCCTGCGTCGAAGTCGTCGTGCCAGATCTCAAAGCACGTCTTGTTCACGCCCTTGTACTGACGCCGTATCTTGTTGCACAGCCACAGCTTCGCATCGTCCAAGGAGCAGCGCTCGCAGAAGAAGGTGGTGGCGTATGACTTCTTGGTGTCCGTGCGCAGCAGAGCGCAAACCTTGCATGAGCGCTGGCGCCGCTTCTGGACACCGCTCACTGTGACCCAGTCTTCACTCTGCTCAGGGTGGTGCGTGAGACGAACAGGCGCGCGCTTCCGTTTCTGGCCACCTGGTGGAGGAGTAGCAACGACACCGGCAAAGTCCTCGGCCTTGAGCTGCAGGAGCTGGTTCTGCAGGACGGTGAACCACTCGCCGCGCTTCATGGCCGGCTTCCCAGCCATCGCAGCCGCCTCCTTGTGCGAGATGTAGGCGTTTACCAACGCCATGTCCACGAAACCGAAGAACAAGCTCTTGTAGTACTTGACAAACTTGGTCGACGTCTGGATGGAGAAGCGCTGGAGACGGAGCTGGTCGTGGACGTCCACGCCGCCCATCCAGCGCTGGTAGTCAGTGACAGCTCTAGGACACGGGACAGTCACGGGCCCGATACCCTTGACATTCCGCCTGGTCGACGACTCGGTCATGACTGCACCCGTGCATAGGTAGTGGACGGGCTTCCGGTCCCACCAATGGAACATCACCATGCTTGGAATGGCCACGGAGCGAGTGAAGGTGAACGTGCCCCGGGCAATAGAGAGCGGTCGCTTGGTTCGCTTCTCCTTGACTGCTGGGTCGAGGCCAAGGCGGTTGGTCATCACGGTCCCCACAACGTAGACATTCATCGCCAAGAGCTCGATGCCGAGCAGAACTGACGAGTAGAACCGGTCAACCACAACGACGTGCCACTTGTGTCGGTTCTGAGCGAGCACGACCTTCAGGTTGCGCACCACCGCAGCAGCGCCAGTCTTGTGGTCGAATTCGGATGCCTCCTGATCGTCACTGTCGCGTTTTCCAGCGTACATCTCGAATCTAGTAAGTTACGACATCAAGAGGATGAGTGGCGTCAATAGAGTCATAAGTTACGACATTGGATGCGATACAAAAAAAAACGACCGGTGGCAGTAGGCGGTTCGCGGGTCGCACGTCATGAACATTTTGGAGCCGTAACGGTGTGGCTTGTCGGGCATGAACATCCGGGTGGTGTTTCGTCGTGACGTCGAGGGCAATACACCTTCGTCGAAGCTGAACGCCGAGGGCAGCGACCATCCAGCGAGGAACCGCTGCTGGAGCTTGTCGACGACCGGTCGGAGCTTCCACAGCTTGTCTGAAGTAGGCGGCGCCGTATTGTCAACGAAGTGCAAGTCACGTAGGATATCGGTGCACCGATTGCGCGCCATGTAACGCCCGAAGTTACCCGCTGGCACAGCTCCATCCTCGACCATCGACCAGTGAGCAGAGAATCGCCGCTGCTGCGGGCACAGCATTCGCGCAACGAGTAGACCAACAACGTGCAGGATCTCGTGCGCCTCGTACGCCTTCTTCGCCTTGAGACGCCGGCTGATCTGCTGGACCGTGTCACGATGACCTTGCCGCTGCTTGGCGTGCAGCGCAGCAGCCCGGCTGTCGACTTGCTGAAGGTTGTACCGGTTGGTTTCTGTGTTGATCGCTACCCACAACGACTTGGGCATGAAGTAGAAGAACGTCTGCAACGGAGATTCGCACACAGCACGCAGTTCGGCAACAGGATGAGCCTCTTGGTAGTCAACGCCGACGAACGCGTCTTCACTATTCTCGAAAGCAGACGATGGCGCTGTCCACTCCATAGCTTTCAGCGCCTCCTGTCGCTGCTTGATCGCGCGTCTGTCTTGTTCGCTGGAGCCAATCAGTAGCGACCGGATGAACGCCTCGTCGATCTGCACAGCATCGCTGTCGGAGAGCACATCATCGTCGCTTTGGTCACCCCCGCCCTCAGGATCTTGGTCGTCGTCGACGACAACACCGCCGTCACTGTCGCCAGAGCTGATGCTCTCGTAGTCGCTTGGGTTCTCGTCCTCAGCGACGTAGTTGACGTCCACCTTCACACGACGACGTCGGGTCACCCGACGTTCAGTCTTCTCTTCCTCGTCAGTGTCAGGACCCGACGGGGCAGAAAGTTGCTGCAGACTAGCAGCTGCAGCACGCTCCTCATCGTTCACCTGCAGCACGCCCTGCGACAAATCAAACGCTCGAGCGACAGCTCCTTGCGAAAGAGCGACTTGATCGTCCGCGGCTTGATCCCCGGCTTGATCTTCTTCTGAGCTGGGCGGACGAAAGAGCGCGTCCACGGTACCTTGGGTAAGCACGAGATCGGTGTCAATCTGCGACGACTGCAAGTTGTCAGCGGGAGTGACGGGCTCGTCCTCGCCCGGTACATTCAGCTCCTGGGCTTCACCGTCTTGCTCGCCGTCGTCTGAGACGGAGAGCTCATGGGCTTCATCGCTCTGCGCGTCGCCGTCCAGCACGCCACCGTCAGTCTGCGCGCCGTCGTTCTGCGCGTCGCCGTCGTCCTGCGCGTCGCCGTCGTCCTGCGCGTCACCGTCCTGCGCGTCACCGTCGTCCTGCGCGTCGCCGTCGTCCTGCGCGTCGCCGTCGTCCTGCGCGTCGCCGTCGTCCTGCGCGTCGCTGTCTTGCGGGCCGTCGTCTTGCTCGCTCTCGTTCAACAGACCGGACCTGTGCGCGTACGCAACGACTGCAGCCTCCCGACAAACGAACGCGCCCCATCAGGTGTCGTGTAGCTCCAGTCGTTCGCGAGGCCGGAAGGTCGCTTCGCCTTCCAGCCCGCCGCCCGCAGCTGCCGCCACAAATGCGGGAAGTCGATGTCACGGGTGGCGGCAGCGACCGCGGCGGTGGTTGTCCGGCGACTGGTCCTCGTGCGCGCCATCCGGCAAATTCTGGAATGAGGGGTTCGGGACCAGTCGTGCCAGTTGTTCCCCTTACCCTCAATCCCACTTCCCTCCGAACTGTCCCGTTTCTGTATTTTTCGATTTTACCTCTCAAATATTTTTCTTTCAAAATCACTTGACTACAGTATAGTCCTGAGCCATTTCCTGTTTCAGGAGCTCGTATGTCGTAACTTACGACATAGAAGAAAACCAATGTCGTAAGTTACGACATTGGTAACCAAGGGGTTAAGTCTGTGCACTCGATTATGGTGCTTTTCTAGAAAGCGATAGGGATCCGACGAAAACGTTGCAGCCGTCATCAACCAATTTGAATTCTTCAGCGAAAATACGCAGTTCGACACGGGATCGGTTCATATTATCCAGGAACAGGCAGTTGGAAAGGATGGAGAAAGCATAAACTAGAGGCAGAAAGTGGATGGTTGAGGATACCGTAGCAGCACATGCACCAGAAATTTCGTTCCACTCGTCGTCCGCTTCGTCATCTTCTTCTTCGTCGTCGTCTTCGCTGTTGGCGTCTGCGATGGCTCTACCACTGAGCTTCATGCTGTCCGTGGGGCTGATTGACGCATTCAACGCTTCCAACAGCTTCACCGGCGTAAAATACGACACGCTGTTTTCGTTGGGGCCTTCTACAGGGGTGCTAACTATTATCTGTTGTTCTAGCACTAGCCGCCTGTTAAGTACCTATAGCCCCTACTCGCGTGTTGTCAGTACCGTTCATCTGTTACCTACAGGATACGTCAGAATCGCATCGATATGAAACATGGTTTGTAGCTGTTAGCTCTTCGTAGTAAGTGACAGCAATGATTCCGAACCGAAAACAAACAAAATACTCAGAAGGAGGATACCCACAGCCTGCCGAAGATTGCCCATGCATTCGGCCGCGTCGCTACTGCCCACCTAACTTTGTAAAAGGCCTACATGACCCAGGCATACTTGTCAGGGGCTTCCAGACGCACACGTACGTGTGAGGCTCACAAGTCATGTCCACTGGCTCGTCAATCTTCGGCAATCAATAACAAGGCGAGTGTGGTGGTTGGTGAACCCACAACCTGCATCTAGCAAAGCTTAACTAGGCGCCACTACTGGATTCCCATGATCGGACTGAGAGAAGGCCCCAGGTACTTGACCTGGTGGCGTATATTTAGGCACTTATTTCGGAGCCTGCTGGAAGCAGGCACTTTGACGTCTAAGTGAGTTACCCTAAACTATTCCTAGTTGATCGTTTTCCCTTCCTGGGCGGTTTGAGGGGATGCGGTTGCAGAGGTTAATCGGGAGTTCCATTAGGGGGGTGACTTAGGGGGTTCCAGGAGATGTAGTGATGGAGGTAGTCGGGGGACGGAAATAGACTTACGTGGCTTTTGTATCGGAATCGCTCCGGGCGAGACTTGAACCCTCAGTGGAACGCTTGATCTTCGTGGGCCTTACCCACAGGGACACTAGGAGCCCCTTCCCATGATCGGACTTGGGATTGGCTGCCTGGCTTTCCTGGGCTGCCAGCAATGGCAGGTGAAGGCAGGCAGTAGATTAGTATCAGTTCTCAATTAGCATCCCAAGGAACAAGCAATATACGTTGTTCTTGGTGGGAGTTCCAGCTCCCAATCTGCCGTGTTCTAGTTGCTTCAAGCTGCAACACGTCACAGCGAGGAACGCATGCGCGTAATTACTCGAGGTTTGCAGGTTTTACTATCTTATGGCTACTTCTACAGTTGAGCTTTGTTTTCGTCTTTGTGCGACTCCTACTGCAGCCCTGTGCCCCTTGGAGTGCTTCAAAGTGCCTATGCTGTCCTAGTTGATGTCATTTTGCTTTATGCATCTATCCCTCTTATTATAATTGCAACTGGCATTTTCAGGTCGATGCGGCTTCCCTGTTGATGTGTAACAGCTAAACAGGGCGGCCAACAGGCGAACAGGGGCTGTGAACACACAACAGGCCAGCAGGGGCAGAACAACAGGTATTAATTATTTTCCCTTCTACAGCACCCTCCGGCTTCTGGCACGTCGTGGCATCCCGGACAACGTTAAAGCATTAGGAGACCAGCGAACTCTGAGTCCGCAGTGCGACAAGCACTTCCCGTCACGCAACACAAACTTAGTGCATCCAGGCGTCGAGCACTGTACACTGTGCGCTTGGCATCTGCCGTTCAACACCTGCAATTTGGGTGCGAACAGCTTTTCTACCTGTCATAGTTCTTCAAACTCTCACGTAGCGGTGCTTGAGTCTCCGCTGTATTATCCACTGGGAGCGACTGCCAGCTCCTGGTTGACCTCCTAGTGCGACGCCTGTCGTCAGTGCATCCCTGTCGTTGCCTTGATGAGACCCTCCTTACGACGGAATCTATTGGCAGTTCAGGAGCCCATTCCTCCTCGTCACTTTCGCTCGTATCACTTGGAGCACCAGGGACCCACTCGTCCTCGTCCTCGTCCTTGGTATCAAAGCGCGTCATTCTTCCTCCCCTTCGCTGTCCCAAATTGTGTGCTTTGTTGCTCTCGCCATGAGGTAGCGTCAGACGCTTCGGGGCTGTTATTGCCTTGAATTCGCGCGACTTCCCCTGACCACAAAATCCGTTCCTCGAGGCTTCTTCCAAGCGCCCTGACGCCTCACACTTCGCTTTCCCTCCGTGGTCGTAGCACCGTCCTCTCCACAAGGCTCGCTCCTCACACTGCGAAGACAGACACGTGTCAGCACCTGCTGAGCCATTTGCTGTACCTAACTTGACGAGTAGCAAAAGTGGTCTGTTGATAGCTGGGATCACTGGACGACTGGTCTATACGTGAGGACCCGAGCTCCAGTGACTCCTCTTGGCTGTATCTCATGGATGCCACCGGCATGACGATGTCCGACGACACGAAGAAAGCGGCCGAGAACCCGAACATTAACGCGTTGCACTCCATGGTTACGGCCAAGCAACTGCAGGATTGAGGGATTTGGCATAATATTTAAGGTGTTGCAGCGTAATGAACATTGTGGTCACATATAAATAAATAAAGGTTCAACACAAGAAGACGAGCTCATTCCAGCCTCGACCAGGATATGTATTATAATAGCAATGGACTGAGCAATCACCAAAACTGCCATCAGATTCAGCCGACGCCATTGTGAAGATCGTAGCGGAATTATAATTATCAGTGATCTTGCATTGTCGAATATTTTCGAGCAAGAAAAAGATTTGTTTTACTGCAGTGCTAACATTTCACTTGTTCGGATCCCATCCGATGAGTGGCCGTAGCAAAGACCGCCGTATTCCCCTTTCTTCTGGCAGTTTGGAAGTGCGCAAACTCCGCCAGCGATGGGCTTGATACACATTGTGCGCTTCCTGCTCGGCAGGCTGCCGTATTCAATGTACACCAAACGTTCAGCCCGTGAATCCCTGTGCGTCTTCATGTCCCCGCCAGTTTTTGCTCGCTCATTGTTATCGAGAATTGTTGGAGTCGACGTATCAGGTATCGCGCGAATTACTCCCTGTTCCTCTTCGCTGCTGTGCTCAATGTACTGCGAACTTCCTGTGTGCATTGGTTGATGCAGTCTGCGCGAGCACATTGCATCATACATTGATTGAGACCGAGCAAGTGCTCGATGTATTCGTCTTCGGTCGAAAAGTAGATATCCACGTCAGCATGTCCTCGTGCAGCGTCAGTATGAACCGTTGCGGTGGGCACAATTGGGTTCGTGTCATTTTCCCGCGTGTTTTTGGCTGCTTTCGCGTTCGCCCACGGCCTCAGTTGAGGGCTCGATCTTTTCTACAGAAGGAGTTGGCTTGAGCTGTGGCTGCTATGCTGCTGGTGGCCTTCAGATTGCGTGTCTGAATCAGGCTCTCCAAGCTTGCGCTTGCCTTGGAATTGCGCGAGCTCATCTACCAGGCAGGCGCCATCGTGCTCGCCACAAAACCCATTCGCCTCGGCTTCCTCCAAGCACCCGGATGACTCGCATTTGTCAGCTACATCCGCTGAGCACTTCACTACTGGCATGACGGCATCCAGTGTGCGAGCACACTGGATGCGACAAGCACGCACAGTTCAAAGGCTTGTGTGCTGGTCACGGCGGTAGAAGGGTCTGCTCACATCCAGGCTGTGAGAAGAAGGTAGTGTCGAGGGGAAAGTGCGGAGATCATGGTGGGGGCCGACCTAAGTCGGCTGTTGACAGAGATGCGTCTACTCAGTCAAGAACAAGCTACGCACCCGAGGTTAATACACTGCCGTTGCTTTATCGTAGGTGGGCGATGCCAGTTCCAGACAGCCAGACTGGAGCGTCAATGATGTCTCTGCTGCTGGGCGAGCAACCCCATCAACTGATGACGGGTGGAGGCACAAAACGAAATGGGAGCGAAATCGTCAGCGAGGCGATAGTTTAACAGCTCCAGCATATGTACAGTAAGTGGACTTATACACTGTACCGGGAGGGCTACGTAGTAGCCTGTAGGGCACCACCAGCTTTATCCTGGGAGACCAGCTTGCTGGTTTATCAGCCTCACAAACTTTAATTCGTCACGAATGTATTCCCAGTTACAGGTAACGTTCAGGAGACATCGAAATCGCAATTAGGGTGGGTATAAAAACTTCTCAAAAACAAAATACTTCTTTGGAAGTTTTTCGTTCTTCACAAGTTTTAAGAAAATAGGCAGACATTTGTTCGTTTCAATTTGACTAGAACATCATTTCATACTTCTCCGGTTGCAAACTACCGGCCAGATGCTGCGGCTGCGAAGCAGGCGCAGATGGCCGTATATATCATTAACTAACCGTGCTTCTTGACTCAAACTTTGTCCTTAGGCTAGATGTTGTGCTACAAAAGCACCCACAGGCGTCTCCTGCGCCTGTTTCGCAACCGCATCATCTGCCTGCGTCCGACTGCTAGGGTTCTCGAAAGCGGCAGTATGCGTAGTTCCACCGGTAGTTCACCAACTACTGCACCGACCTCTAAAGAATATACAACAGGTTCGCTACAAACGCGAATTAGAAGTAAACGCGTCGACTCTCAAAGAGTTTTCGATTGCGGAGGGCTACATCTGAACATCTTTAGTGTAAACTACCTGCCTGTGACAACCATGCAGAACTTTCACTTCCACGACAAAATTACTAAGTAAAAAAAATGGTCTCCCAGCCAAAGCGCAGCAACCTTGTTTCGTTCAAAAATGTCGACTGAGTTACAGGCAACATTTGCTGTACTATCCCATGACACCTTTGACAACCTTCGACCATCTCACTGCTCGCCGTGGGGTTCGACCTGTGCTAGGTCGAATCACTCACAGGCCCGCGATGAGGCTTCAGATCCCAGCTTTCTACACGGAGGTAGGACGCTTCGTGCGGCTGTGCTTTATGCTGCGGGTCTTTGCCAGCGACTTGGGCAACACGGCGTTCGTGGTGCGAGAGGGAAGAGCCTGCGCATTCAGCTGCGCCAAGACGAACGACGAAGTCGACGATGAGGTAGTGATTGACCCAGGTTGCTAATTATAACCTGTTATTATACCACTCGTGAGGCTGTCACCGTTGGGTATGGTCGCTCTCCGGACCCTCCCCCGCCCTGTGCCATTTGTGACTCCGCGCCTTCTGACCCCACGCTGTCCGTCATGCCTCTGGCGCTGGCGCACGACCCCGCACCTGTTACTCCGTCTGCGCTACTGGCGATAATCCGTCACTACCACACGGTGCTGGAAGCTTTTGACGAGCTACGTCGGGCGTACGCTCTCGCTCGCCAACACACCACGCTGCGCCCGCTGCCATGCGACGGATCGCGGACCGCTTCGTGTCCTTCGTTCAACGCAAGTACAATGCCAGTCAAGCCAAGTTGGAGGACGCAAACCTCCGGGCCGCCGACGCTATGGCGTCCATGGATCGCATGAAGGATCAGCTGCGTCAGTTTGAGGTGCTCAAGATCGAGCACGAACTTCTCCGAGAGACCTCGACCGAGGCGTACGACCGTCTTCAAGATTACGCGGCTCGACTGGAACGACGGATCGAGGGTCGTGTGATTGATGGCGAGCTGGATGGATCCGTGCTCCAGATCGCTCAGGACCTGGGTGAAGTGCGTCGCGAAAACGCAGATCTCGCGCGTCATGCTGCCGACCATCACAACCAAATTCGCTCTGCTCAAGCGGCTCAAGCGTCAACTTCGGCCGACCTCGACCAGTCCCGTCGGCAGTGTGACCAACTCCAAACGCGGCTCAAGGATCTGTTGGCCCACGCTCAGCGAGTGGAAGCCTCCAACCAGCAACTCCGGGAAGATCTTCGCGCCATGTCCGGTGGTGACTCCGTCGTCCATTCGCTCCGGCTGGAGCTCCACGTGCGAGGGGAGCGGATCCGCGAGCTGAATGGGCTCCTCGACCGTGTTGCCGCTCATCGGGATCGCCTCCAGCAAGATCTTCAGGCTGCCCAACGTCGGGCTGACCTAGCTGCTGCAGCCGTGGAGCGAACTAACGAGGCCACAGCTTGGCAACATGATTCGGTCCATGACGCACAGCGTCGCGCTCGAGACCTTGAGGAGCAGCTCGATCGGTCCCGTCAAGCTCGGGCCCAACACGCGCGGGACTATCAAGCTCTCTCGGCTGATTATCGTCGGTCACAAGAGCGGTTGGCGCAAGCGCACGCACGGGTGGCCGCACTTGGCACGCTGCAGAGCGAGAATAACGCGCTCCGCGAGGATCTGCGCGTGGTGACTGCTGCCCGGGACGCACTGCAAGCTGACAAAGAGGTGCTCCTGTCCGACAAAGAGGCGCTCCAGGTCGAGTTGATGACCACCCAAGAGTCCCTCAGCCAGGCGCAGGCCCAGGCGGCCCCGACTGTAGTTGTCCCTCCTGCCGATCCTCCTACCCTGGTACCACGCACACCGGTGTCGCTCAAGTCCCATGCGGCAATTGCCGCGAGTTTTTGGCGCAGATCGCGGACATCCAGGGCGCCTACAGTCATGTGCGTCGCGACTTCGACGACCTGGAAGCCGAATTCCGGTCGCTGGAGACCGAGCATGACGGCTTGAGACCGTCTACAACACCTTGGTGGAAGATCACTCACTCGCCCTCGGACGTATCCAGGAAATCGCGTCCCTGGCGGTAATCGCTCCCTCCCGCGTTGCTGGTGTCTCGCCTCTGCCAGCGTGTCCTCCGTCCGCAGGGTCCCCATCTCCTTCTAAGCGGGCTCCGGGCCCCACGTGTGAACACTGATCCTCAGGAGGGTCCCGCTCCCAAGCGCGCTCGTCGTGGGTCTTCGTCTGCCGTCGTACCTCCCGGAGGGTCATCTGACGCCCAGCCTTCAGCGTTGGCTCCACCAGCGGTCCGCACGCCCCTCAACCTTGACTCCATGGTGGACCCTGTAGGGGATGAGCTGGATGATGACTACGCCTGCTCCGATACCAGTACAGAGTTCATCGGATCCGACTCCGAGAGTTCCGACGACGAGGACTTGCGTGTAGCCCGGGCTCGATCTCGATCCGACTTGCGTCGTCGCAGCCCTGAGCCGGGGTCACGCCCCTTGTCTGTCCAAGATGGGTCAGCTGCCGCACCGATCGAAGTGGGCGACGCATACGGTCAAGAGTCGTCGGATCCTGTAGAGCCCCTGCTGCCGCCCCTGCTCGGGGTGATCGGGCTGTTGCAGGAGACGCCGCTACTTGTGCCTTCGCCCCTTTCGGCCCCATCGAATCTTTTGTCCCTGGTCTCCGACAGCAACGGGTGGTGTCAGCGGCTGACGTCGCGCCGTGGGAACCTTCGCAGATCTCTATCTTGACTATGGATACCGTGACACCTCGCGTGATCATCGAGTACCAGGTGTTGACTGCTGGCTGGATGTTTCCTGAGCGCGTCGGGCGTGGCGGCGCCTTGGATCGTCAGCTATACGCCCCAGAGCTTATCACCCGAGCTAACGTGGAGGCGCTGTACGCTGAGGAGCCCTGGCAAGTGTTGGCTACCCGTCCCGCGCCGCACACCTTCGATCTGGACCTCTCGCCCCAGCTGATGAGCATAGTGGACGGATATCTGGAGTTCGAGAACGATTGCTTGCAGGCTATCTGGGAGTCGACGCATCCCTTCCCGATCACCCAGGAGTTGAAAAGGTCTGACGCTTGGTGGTCTTCGTTCTACACCCGCCGCAAGAATCGTAGCTCGCACGCTCGCGAGAAGTACCGGAACTGACAGGAGCAGGGTTTCGCGAAAGCTCGCCGGACCGGGTGTTGTGATTTGGATCTCTGGTTGGATCGCATGTTCGCTCGATTCCCCCAGCAGAATGAGGACACTACCTGGTTCCCCGGTCGCGAAGCTGTTGCTGCTGGACGTCCCGCACCCACGAACCTGCTAGCTGCCTTGGCTGATTGCGATCGTGCGGATCCGTGGCGTAACCACTTTCGCGCGGCGCCTGGCACTCATCCCGCTCTCGCGATCCCTCGCCTGTTGCTGAAGTTTTCTCGCACTTCTTGAGGGTCTTGGTCGCGATCTTAAACTTCACCTTTTCCCCGTCTGGCTCAGGTTCGTCCTCGTGTTAGCGCTTAGTGGCTCGCCAGTCCGTTCACGTTGTAATCCCGACCCAATACCACCTTCAGTAGTCTACATTGGTTCGTGTCTCCACATGGTCTGATCCATTCGTCAGTTCATCATCATCTCACTTGTTCGTCATGCACACATGTACCTCCAATCCTCCGTAAACGGACAACCTCCTTGCCCGTTTATCGCATCAACTCCTTCCTCATAGCGTCCTGTCTGCCTGAGGTCCCTCTCCTCCTTGATACTGTAGCCTTCCTGCAGATCCTTCACCTTTTCTTCAGGTCAGCAGCCTACCTGCCGACCTGGTTCCCCTCGTCACTCCTCCTCATGTGACTGCATGGCTTGGAACCGATTCCGTCTCGCACGGTTCGTCAAGAAGTCATGTATCAGCGCACCACAGTTCAGATCCGCTTCGTCTACCCAGGAGGGCTCGTCATACCCCTTCCACCGGATCTTAAATTCCCGGAGTGTGCGGCCGTATCGAGTCTTCCTCCCTGTCCTCACGTCCAAGATCTGCTCCACTTCGAACTCATCTTCCTCCAGCACTCGATCCCAGCTATCTTCGGGCAGTAGAGCTTCATCAAAATCGACTCGATCAGCTTCGTCGACAGTCAACTGGACCCGTGGGCGCCCTGGGAACTCTTTGACCGGTTTTAACTTGGAGATATGCACCACCGGAAAAAGGTGGTATTCCGTCCCTGCTGTCTCCAACCTCACCGTATACTCGTTCACCATCTCTAGCACCCGAAAAGGTCCATGCCACATATGTGCCAGTTTCTTTGCGTAACCCTCCTTCACTCGATCCAGGTATAACCACACGCGCGATCCAGCCTCGATCCGGTGGGGTGTGGCTTGCTCGTTTCGCGCCTCAGCCCGTTCCGAGATTGCCTTCTTCAACCTCTCATTCACGTCTCGCCTGGCCAGTTGGTAGAATCTCTGGATCCTGTATCGCCAACGGCGAGGGTTCGAGTCTCGTCTCTTGGTACTGCCCACGGGCAACGTTGCTTCCAGTGTAGTCCTTGGATCCCACCCGTGTGCCAGGTAAAGGCGTGTCGCCCCTGATCCGATCGTGAGCGGTGTTGAGGGCAAACGTTAGCCGTTCCGCATACTCGTCCCAATCGCGCTGATCTTCATCCTGTACATACATCTTGATGGATTTCGTGATAGTCTGCACCATCCGCTCCGCCGTCCCGTTTGCCTGTGGTCGGTAAGCCATCGTAGCTCGTTGACGCTGACCCAGGATGCGGTTGAAGGCGCGAAAGAAATCGGACATAAACCCGGGCTCCCGATCGTGCCGGATCACCTCGCTCGCGCCGAATCGGCGGAAGACACATTCTTCGTAAGACTCCGCAATCGTCTGCGCCGTACGCGATGCACTGGCCTTCGCCACCACATAACCCGTGAACAGATCCACCCAGATGAGCAACTCCGTATTGCCCTTCACCGACTTCGGGAGCGACGGGATATGATCCATCGCGATCACCTGGAACGGGTACGTTGCTCGGATGTTCCCTGGAGATCTTCCCCGGATCGTCGGCTTCCCTTTGCCCGTTTCACAATCTACGCATTCGCCCACGAATTGTTGTACCGATCTGAACATTCCTCTCCAGAAGAAGTGGGGCTTGATCCGCTGGTAGGTGCGACCGACTCCTTAATGCCCCCCTTCCAGGCTCACGTGATAGTGATGGAGCAGGTCAGGCTGCAGAGATTCTGGTACCACTAGCCGGAGTAAGCCGTCTCGGTCCGCTTCTGCCCTAGCCGATGGCGCACAATAATATAGCAGCCCCTGCGTATCCACTTCAAAGTCCGCTGCTAACATGCTGCAAGCCTTGGCTTCCGTCTGCGACATCGCCTGGACGTCTCCTCGTAGATATTGTTTCAGCTGTTGGATCCACGCTTCCTCTTCTTGGGCTTGACGGATCCGCTCAACACGTAACTGCTGCACCACTTCTTCTTCTAGCACCTTCGCCTTCGTACTCCTTCCAGCTTGGGACCGCGTCCGTGTAGCACTGACCCGGACTGTGTCGCCCGTCATGGTCGGCATTAACACTTCATCCAGACGGTTGAGTGTGATCAGGTCCTCCATCTCTCCATCTGCCTCTACAACTCGTCCTTCTTCTCGTTGCAAAGCGGCACTGGCCAAGCTGTCCGCACTCGCATTCCAAGCTCTCTTCACGTGCAGCAGATCGTGAGTTGGCCATTTGCGTAACCGTTCCAATGCTCGCTGTCTCAAGAGTGTTAGGCTCGGAGCTTTGCAGTCTATCTCTCCGCGCATCTGGCGGATCACCAAGTTGGAGTCGCCGCATATCACCAGGCGTCGTAGGTCCAGCCCTTGTAGCAGTTCGAAGCAGAGCAACAGTCCGTTGTACTCCGCCTCGTTCACCGTAAGGTCGGCTGCATACTTTGACGCTGCCGCCACCACCGTCCACCCTGGTAGAGCCCATACGATCGCACTGAAAGCTCCTCCGCCCCTTTTCACTCGGGCGGATCCGTCGAAGCTCGCTACCCATAGCTCTTCCTCCGGTTCCACCGTCGGGATGGGCATGGATATCACCTTCCGTGGCTCCTTCCGGGGGGCGATTGCAGCTAGTGCCTCGTCGACCTTCTCTCTGGGGGTGATGCAGGCTGCTAACGCCCCTAGTATCTCATCCTCACCCTTAACACAACGTTCGATTTCGAGAGTCCATGGCGACAGTAACGCAGCCCATTGACTCAGACGGCCTTGGAGCCCCGCCGACTTGAACAGCCATGCCAACGTGGAGTGGCGGGTTAGCACTCGGATCCGTTTCCCCACCAGCATGGAGTACCCGAGATCCAACATCCGTAGGATCGCCAGCACTTCTTTTCCGCGATGCCGTAGTTCAGCTCATTTTGTTTCAGCGTTCGACTGATGAACATCACCGGCAAGTAGACGCCGTCATGCTCTTGCGTAAGCGACGCGGCGATCGCCCACTCGCTAGCATAGACAATCACCACGGGTTCCTTTTCTGCGTCGAAATGGCGCAGGATCGGCGTAGTCGCTACTTTGTTCTTCAACGCGGCAAAGGCAGCCTCCGCTCTGCTCCACTTCGAACTGCAATCGTCCTTCTCTGGTTCATCGTCACCCGATCGTTGCACTGTTGGTTGTTGTCTCAGCTCTGCGAAGTCAACCTCCCGCAACTCGTACAATATTGCTGCGTATACTGCCAGATTCTCGATGAAGCGACCATAATAATTTAGGCTCCCGAGGAACGACTGCATCGCTCGGAGGGTCTTCGGGAACGGCAGCTCCGTTAAGGATTGCAGATCCTTAGGGTGGGCCTCCAGACCTCCAGCGGACACTCGGTGACCGAGGTAGTCCACCCTCTTGAGGCCCCAGAAACTCTTGGCTACACTGATTGATAGATTCCACTTGTGGCACGCTTCCAGCAGCCTCCGCACCTGTCCACACAGGTGATCCCACGAGGTGGCCGTCACCAGAATGTCGTCGATGTACGAACGTCGCCCCAGCACCGATGGTTCTCCCCCGTCATTTGGCTCGCCTTCCTTGAAGAGATCGACGAGATCGCTTCCCTCTGAAGCTGGCGGGATCCGGAGAAACCCGTACAGTGCGTTGTCGATCAACCTCTGGTAGATCTGGGGCGCGTTCTTCAACCCAAATGGCATCCTGTTCCATTCGTACAGGCCCGATGGGGTGATGAAGGCGGAAATCGCTCGCGCGCGCTCGGTCATCGACACCACCCAAACTCCGCTCGCCATATCCAATGAACAGTACCACAGCGTCGCATCGAGATCTTCTAGCAGGTCCTTGATTAGTGGCATGGGGTAGATCATCAACTTTGTCAGGCTGTTCACCAGTCGGTAATCGATGCAGAGGCGGATGTCTACTCCATTTTTCTTGATGATGACCATGATGGGGGACGCCCATGGGGATGTCGATGTGCTGATGATCTTAGCCGAGAGTAACCCCTTGAGGAGATCCGAGAGTTTCTCCCGGTACTGCGGGGCCACCTTGCGCACACGTTGTGCGATCGGCTTCGCGTCTCCCACGTCGATGTCACACACTGCGCCGACGGCGACCGGGGGTAGAGCGTTTCCTTGTCCGATGAGGAGATGCTTGTACGCCCATATCTCGTCTATCAGCTGCTGGATCTCCTCCGGGAGTTCTCTTCCGGATCACCTACGTGCAGATCCTCCATCTTGACTTTCTCCGTGGTAGCCGTCACCTCCGGCAGTACTGCCAGCTCTCCTTCGTAGTCTTCGGCATGTAGAGCACTCGCCTCGTGCACGTACGTGTCTGCGATCAGGGCCGGGCCTTCAGTCTCTGCATCAGTAGTCTTAGTCTCTGGCCTGTCGTCCGGTCCCGGAGTTATCTCTGGCTGATCCGTCAACGTCTGGCTCGAGGAGTCTCCTGTAGCTCGAGGCTCCGACCCTTCCGCTCGGTCTCCTTGCGCGTCGGCGGTCTCCTTTGCTACTGGCTTCGTTGAGTGCCCAGACGGTCGCGGGGATCCACTGTGTGTGGGATAAACTGGCGGCTTCTCTGCACTTCCTGCGGCCTTCGGGATGGGCTCTGAATCTTCAAGATGCGTAACAGTCAGCCCGTCCTTCTGAGCCACGCTGCCTATCGCCTCCACTGGGCACTTCAACGGCGCTTGTGGCTCACCTTTTGCCTCGGCCGCCTTCGGCTCCCCTTCTGCTTCCAATGTCTGATCCGGACGCTCTGGAGCCTGCCTTCCCGGCCGCAACGTTGACACGCGTGGGGCGGCTGGCGTGTCTCTAGCTACTCCCTCCGGCCAGCTCATTATCGCTTTGGGTGTCGGGTAGGCAGGCTTGGGGACCGCCGGTATCGGCGACTCTGAAGCAGGCTTGGGTCGCTCGTCGGTCGTGGCGCTATACACCAGGTTCTGCCACTCAGCATACCGTCTCGATCCGACGGATACGAAGCCAGGTTTGCGAGGTACATGATCTCCGGTTAACCACATGCCTACTTGATCGTGATGTTGCAGACAGATCGGCTCGTCCCCAATGTTGGTGATCCGCAGGTACCGTGTCCTCCCCAGCCCAGTGGCCAACGTGGGCACCCATTTCTTGCCCCTTGTGAGCCACAGTTGTTCGGAGTCGGAGAGACGTATACACTGCGGCAGCTCGGCCGTCTCACCCGCTTCTAGCGGCAGCCACTGACCGATCGTTACCGTGCGCGCCCGGTCGCTGAAGATCTGTCGCCGCCCATGCAGCTGGATTCGGATCTCGTCTGGCAGGCACATGGATCCATCTCCAAGATCCAGGCGAATCCCGGCTGGTACCATGAAGTCCATGCCCAATATCGCCTGGTAGTCCGGAGGTAGATCATCGCCCACCCATACATCGTAGTAATACACCAGGTGCCCTGCCAACGTGAGCTTGATTCTTGTCCTCCCGGTGGCCACATACAGCTTCTCCCCAATGCCGAGACACTCTTGACTCTGACTTGTATCCACATAACATCCTACCTCACGAGCAAAGGTGGTGTCGATAATCGACACCTCGGATCCAGAGTCAAGCATGACTACAGCCTTAGTGTTGTTGATCTTGCTGCCGACCTTGGCTTGCTTGAAGTGTTTCCCAGGTACATAGTATTTCCAGTACCCTCTCGATTCTCCAGGCATCAGATCCAAAGTCATAGACACTTCTGACCTCAGGTATTCATCGGGTGCACGCAGACTCGCAACAGAAGCAACACGCTTTCCTTCATGATCACGTGTATTATCAGCGAGTCCCGGTCTTGCGACCGTCTCGGGACGTCCTGACTGCTTGTCCACAAACGCATAGATGCAGAACGTAGAACGCTCGTCTCGTACCGGATTCAAACCCGGCGAGCGCTCTTGTTTAACATCTTCTCCGCCGCCTCTGGCAGGAGTCCCGGGTGCTTGCTGGGGTCGAACCACTGGCGGATCAGGTTGTAAAATTCTTCCATCTGACACTTGCCGTGATCGTGGAGCTCACCGCATCCACGACATACGAAAAAGCATCGATCCGAAGGGTGACCCTTCTTGCCACACTTCTGACAGATGAGACGCTTCCAACACCCTAGGTCCGAGTGCTTCCTGGATCCACAATGCGAGCAGCGCTGTCCGTCGTTCGGGAAACGCGGGCGGCGATCTTGGGCATTGGGATCAACCACCGGTTGGGTCGTAGTCAGCGAGGTGGGGTTGTCGCCGTTCACAGGAGTAGGCTCTGTCGGTGGCGCACCACTCGCCGCTGCCACGTACGCTCTGTGTAGCTCGCTCTCTGACCCTGACTCGTCTGTGTCCGATTCGCTGTCCGACGTCGGAAGATGCATCGCCCTGACTGCCCGCGTTGGCGCTGAAGGTTGCGGTGCCGCTGGTGGCTTCGGCCTGAACTTGGTTCCTCCTGCCGGCTTCTTGTGCCGGGACTTCGATCGCTCTCGCGCTCGCAGTACTTCCTCCAACTCTTCCGCATCGCTCAGTCGTAGCAGCGTTAGCTGGTCCGCAAACTCGGGATCTCCCAAAGTTTCGATGAAGTGCTCCACGTGTTCACGGCGGGCTTTAGCGTCACCATCCTTGATCCTGACGCGGGCTCGCATACCTGCTACGTTCAGCCGGTGTAGGTACTCTAGTGGGGACTCATCACTGCGCTTGCGTGCATGATAGTATTGCCACGCCACTGACACTCCTAGCCCACAATACTGTGACTGGAACTCCTTCACCAGATCTGTCCATTTCGTTCGCGTCGACCGGCTCAGCTGACGGTACCAGTTCCTTGCTGGGCCGGTGAGCAGATCCGCGAAGGTAAGACACTTCTCCTCGTCCGGGGCCTGGTCTCTGGTGAATGCTGACTTGACTTTGCCCATCCAGGCTCGGGCCCGTTCTTCATCATGGTCCTTCCCGGTGAATTCCTTTAAATCGGAGATGGCTGAGATCCTGACTCGCTGGATCATAGCTGTCCCAGCCACCGGCGCCGTTGTCGTCGTCGTGGCTGCCATTCTCCGGGTGCCTATTGCTCCCAGGTCGTCCGGGTCATATTCCCAGTTCTCTGGATGATCCTGCGATCCCACTGACTCCATGTCCACGTCTTGCGTCCCCACGTAGGTCGCAGCCGCGGCCGACTTGCTCCGCCGTGCAGTAGTAGGATGCGTCCTCGGGACCGACGTCATGTTCCGCTCCTGCAAGAATCTGTCCATGGCTGACTGGAAGTACCTTTCCAGTGGACTTGTCGACTCGTGCGGTGGATCTGCCTTGGTCGGCTGGACTAACGCCCGAGTTGGAGTCTGGTTTGGCCATGCTACTTTCTCTTGCGGTACCTCGGCGGACGCTCGGTGCCTTAACAGCTCGGTACCTGCCGGGCCTAGCGGCATACGCTTTGGCTCGGTCGAACTGTCCGATCCCACTTCAGAGGTGGCTGACTCGTAGGTAGACGATCCTGTGTGGTACTCCTGCGTCGGGGCTTGCTCCTCCTTCGCCTGGTTTGGCCGAGCAGGCTCTGGCGCCTCTTTCTCGCCCACGATAGGCTTCAACTTGTTGAACAGCCGTCGCCGCTGCGATCCGGATTGTATCTAGTTCCAGGCCGAAGAGATCCTTAGCTTCGAAGGCTCCGACTGTAAGCCCGGCCTCCTGTGCTAGGCGTAGCAGGTCTGTGGCGGCTTCCAGCTTGTTCATCGTCATCGATGGGGCCTGCACGGGCCCGGTGAGTCCTTCGGGTAGCTGTAGCTGAAGGATTCGCATTACATGGTGGTCTCGTAGGAAGTCCTGCAGCACGATCCGCCTGTAGGCTATTTCTAGCTTGGACTGGGTCCACGTCGCCTTGGTTGCACTTCGATCTTCGGGCTCGGAGTCTGGAGCTCTCAGCTTCTTCCGCGCAGCTCGTGTCTTCTTCTTCGACGTAGTTCCTTGACTCTGCGCGGGGTTTTTGGGCGAGGATCCAACCGCTTTCGCTGCTGGGTGCTCGTCCGGCGGGTCCTGCTTCGCAGCGCGACCGCGGGGGTCCTCGGAAGGACCTGTGGAGGGGGTAGAGGCTTCTCCTCGAGATCGGGATCGTCCCGATCTGCCTCTGGTCCGCCGATAGAGTTCCTCCTGGCACTCTGTCGGTTCGAGGATCCATTCTTCAGCGACGCCGCCGGTGATCCTAGCTCCGTCGGCGCTTCATCTCCTGATTCGTTGCTCACATGCGCATCATCTTGGGACTCACGGTGAAATCCCTGGTTCGAATCCGGGCACGCGCACCATTGTGGTGGAGTGGATCCGCTGGAATTAGCAGGGATCCCACACTCACACACTGCGCCCAGACACCGACTAACGGAGGGGGTACTCCGATAACCGTGGGGTTGCTGAGTGGCTCACCTTGTGTACCCGTCGGCGGGCTGGATCTGCTCTCTCGTTGACACGAGATGCGCAGCGGGTGAACTTGAACGTCCTTGGCGGGGACTTGGGGAGATGTTGGGGTAGATTCGCAGTGGGGGTTCCTTCACGCGAGTCTGGGTTGGTAGATCCTTGGTCTTGGCCATAGATCTTGTGGATCCGATAAGTAATATACCAAATCCGGAGTTGTTGCCTTGTTGGGGTGTTGTATCCTTTTCCTTTACGTTGCTTGCCGCCTCCTATTAGCGGGGAAGTTGGGGGGCGAGGGCCGAAGGGCGCGAGCTGCTGGCCAAGCTATCCAGCGGTCTGCCACGTGTGCGGGGAAATTACTTGATTAAAGTATGGGCCAATACAAAATCCCAATACTAAAGACCAAGTGACTGGTTCCCAAGCAAATTCGACTCTGATTTATGTTAGCCTGTATCCAGCCTTCCCATCTGACTTGGATCCCGCCTGCTACTGGCTCTCCTTCCTACCTAGTCCCGCACCGTAGCCTCTGTACCAATAAACCGGTACAGATCCGTACCTAATCTAGGGGATCCTAATGTAGGCGACCAGATCCATGTACGCCACACTACCTACGCCCAGCCCATCTTCAACGACCCTGATCCGGCAACCGCACCTCCATCTGGCAACCATGACGTCATCCGCGGGACCGGACATCGTCACCAACTGCCGGATCCCGCCACCAGGTCAACTGGCGGATCCATTCCCATCCGGATTGCTCTTGAGCGGATCTCTTTACCACATGTCCAGCGAGGTTCGGCGGATGCTGATTGGCCACTCTGGACCGATGCCGAAGACTCGTCGATACCCACGCTCGAGATCCAGGACTTCAAGTTCGATCCAAACCTACAGCGAACTTTGGCCCGAGATCCGCACTTAAGACGACCGTTCGAGCCCCGGCGACTGCTCCAAGTCAGGGAACCCCTTCATCGTCCAATAGAGGCATCCGGAGACCTCTCGAGCCGTCGAGAGGGCTCTGAAGAGTCGGTTGGTTACCTTGGAGGATCCAAAACGGACGCGTTTAGACTAGATATTTGTATTGAACCATAGGAAAGAGAAGATAGAACAGATAAGCCCTTTGGGCAACAACAACAGAACAGCTTTTCCTCCCAACCGCACAAGGAAGACGTCCGGGCTATCGGTGAGTTCCCGTAGCATTTGGATAAACCTGTTGGTAGGATCATGACTGTCGGTGGACACGCCTACTAGTATCGTAGCGTGTGTTTACCCGTGGTCAGGCCAAGAGTAGAGAAGAAGTGGCCGTGTGTAAGAGCGACGAGTCGTCGCCGAGTAGTGGAGGAGCGAGAGCGCACTCCATTTATCCTTCCCGCCGGAGTATAGCTCCGGCACCCTCGTATCAAGCCGTGACTGGCTGGGACCCTTCCTTTCTGAGGGCCTGCGAGGTATATTTGCGTGTGAGAGCGTGCTAGCCTGTGCTCGTGGCTAGTGACGCTGGGTTTCCGTCAGTTGACTAAGCGGAAACACGGTGCACAGAGGAAACATCAACCCGGTGCAAGGGAAAGTTCCTGGGCCTTCAGGTTCTAACCCTAACAAGCTTATTGAGTCTTCGGGCTTAGTGAGTGTTGTTGGTGGGGAAGTGTGCCAATATATATTTTAGCGCGTGTTCCTACACGACAACTGGTGCCGCGACCCGGGATTGGTGTGACCTTCTGTGTCTCGTGCTACAGCAGGTCAACTGACATTACGAGCAACAACCAAGAAGAAGAAGAAGAAGAAGAAGAAGAAGAAGAAGAAGAAGAAGAAGAAGAAGAAGGAGAAGAAGAAGATGGCGAAAGGATCTCAATCGGCGGTACCAGCAACTCCGACGAAGTCCGGCGGAACGCGAGGCGACGACTCGACGGCGGCCCTGATCACGCCGCAGCTCGACCCGATTGCTGAGCGACACGTCAGCTTCGACGAGTCGATGATTGGATCCGACGCCAAGGATGAAGACATGGATGAAGAATACGACGACTACGTGGAGGAGAAGGCGCCTGCGCCAGCGGTGGTGACACCCGAGACTCCGGAAGATACAATTATGTCCGCAGGACGCAACGGAGGCTTACGTTTTCTGGCGCGAAGTCTGGCGAGCGAGTTGGAGGACGACGCGCCTCCCGTACAGTGCAACCTCACGGACGAACTGGATAAGGTGAACAGCCCCGAACGTGCCGACAATGGCTTGGGTGTATTTGAAGACAGCGGCAAGGAGGCATTACATGCACGTGCCCCGAAGACTCCACGTGACGGTGGCACCGATGACTCAACGAATCCGGGAACAATACGTGACGGTTCTGACGGCTTGCCAGTGGGCAATGATCCGGAACCGAGCTCCTTGAGACCGGACAGAAGCATTCGAGCTGCTCCCGACGACTCGTCAGCCGACCTCCAAGCGGCCGTCATCGCCCCCGATCGCCCCTCGATAACTCAGTGTCCGACTGCAGCAACAAAGGGTGACACGGATGTGAGATCACATTGTGACCAGACCAACGGAGCGCCGACAACTCATCTGGTTCCTAGCTGCAGCGCGCATTCTCTCCTCACTGTGTCGGAACATGCTTCCATGTCGGTGATGAGCGTAATGGATGTGAGCAAGAATGGGTCACCAAGCAGCAACGCGTGGTCGCCTACTGCTTATTCCCCGACGACTAATGTGACGGACTTCTCGTGTGCACGGCTCCCGAAGACTCATACGGGGCTCGTGGTCTCTTTCGCGGGGTTCGCTAACCCCGAGAAGTACGAAGGAGATTGCGGTTGTTCGTGGATCGTGTGGCGCCTACCCGAGTGGAAGATAGTGATTGCCGCAAACGCTTACCTCGTCAATACGGCGGTCGACACAGCAGAGAGCACTGGTCTGAGGAACGGAGTGCTCGCCGCTTCGGAACATGGCGCCGAGGAGTTGGTCATTGCTGAAGACTTCAAGCTCAAGATCCGCACATCACTGGGGATTAGCCTATGCGGTGCTGACCTTTTGATGAGTCCGCTACGGAGTTGCGAGAAGGTCGCAGCACGGATGCAGTCTGCTAAGTATCTCCAGGTGTCACGAGACTACAACGCCGCTGCGAACTCACTGGCGTCTGAAGCTTTGGAATATCAGACGTCGAAGGTGATTTTAAGTGGCGCCAGGAAGGCCGAGCTCTATGAACTCAACCAACTTCAAGCTGCGATCTACGAGACCGATTCGAACGAGATATCGCCGCAGAACGTGCTTCCCGGTGATTATTTTCGGACCCAAGATTTTCCCAGCAGTAGTTCGAGGAGCATTGAGCCTACCATGGCCGCGCCGATGACTCGGTCACAAGCCAAGCTCAAGACCAAGCCGCCGATCCGGACCGACCAGACAATGGGACTACCGCCGACGACTGGTGAATGCGAGGTCTGTGCAATCAGTACAAGTTATCCAGAGAACGGACAGACCAACGGCACACCGAGATCTCGCGTCGACTGGGTCAGTCGTATCTGGCCGTACATGGAGCGGGGCAAAGCGGCTGATGGAATCGAGGCCTCCTCATACCAACCTCTGCAGTCTACAAGCGCAAACGCTGCACGTGGGCTTTGCCGGAAGAGTGTCGGGGCCGTGCGCAACGCCCAGCACGCGCCCGCGACAACTTCAATCGTGGTGAACTGCACCTGGGGCAATGCAGCCCAGGAGTGCAGACGAAAATGACTACTGCAGTTTTGCATGTTACATGGATATTGAACGCGAATGGTACGGATGGAGAATCCCGATTGGAACGGACTACAACGGGCCCCGACAACTCAATGGCAGTGCTGGTGAAGACTCGGTGTGCATGGAACTCAGATGGAGGCACGCCGACAACTACCGAAGACTCGAAGCGCTTGAAGCAGGATCTATGCGGGGGCAAATGCACTACGGCAAGACGATGGCTTAGAAGCATTTCGGAAGACCGGATCGTTCGCGGGTGCATGGTGAAGCCTATGCGCGACGAGCTACCGCAGTCTACGGCCTCACCAAGCTCGTCCTCACGCGTCATGATGCTGATCATCGTATGGTTCCAGAGAACCGGGTGGTTGTACAGAATCAAGCCGAGCGGTCATGGAGTGTCGTGCCGTTGTCAACGAAGCGGAGTCGGCCGAAAGCGATGATGACACCGCTGCTCAACTCGACAGAGGTCTTCGAACGGCGGCGGAGGCGGACAAGATGTCGGTATCAAACCGGACGGGGTCGGAGTCACTATCCCGACGAATCTGTGTGAACCCGAGTTATGGAACCGGGTAAACCTTCTGCAGCAGGCCACGGGCGGGACATTACGACGACGCAGATGCCTGACAAGTACGCACCCGGTGCGATCGACGCAGAACGTCGCTAACAGCGGAAGAAAGCCGATGCAGAACGCACCGCGACGCTCGCCATCATGTGGTTCGCATAGTGGTGGGGGCAGCTGTGGTGTAGTGATTTGGCGGTGGACGAGAATGGAGCCGACGACCAAGCTTCAGTGGCGACCCGAGTCATCGAGACATGTCCAGCGAGGTTCGGCGGATGCTGATTGGCCACTCTGGACCGATGCCGAAGACTCGTCGATACCCACGCTCGAGATCCAGGACTTCAAGTTCGATCCAAACCTACAGCGAACTTTGGCCCGAGATCCGCACTTAAGACGACCGTTCGAGCCCCGGCGACTGCTCCAAGTCAGGGAACCCCTTCATCGTCCAATAGAGGCATCCGGAGACCTCTCGAGCCGTCGAGAGGGCTCTGAAGAGTCGGTTGGTTACCTTGGAGGATCCAAAACGGACGCGTTTAGACTAGATATTTGTATTGAACCATAGGAAAGAGAAGATAGAACAGATAAGCCCTTTGGGCAACAACAACAGAACAGCTTTTCCTCCCAACCGCACAAGGAAGACGTCCGGGCTATCGGTGAGTTCCCGTAGCATTTGGATAAACCTGTTGGTAGGATCATGACTGTCGGTGGACACGCCTACTAGTATCGTAGCGTGTGTTTACCCGTGGTCAGGCCAAGAGTAGAGAAGAAGTGGCCGTGTGTAAGAGCGACGAGTCGTCGCCGAGTAGTGGAGGAGCGAGAGCGCACTCCATTTATCCTTCCCGCCGGAGTATAGCTCCGGCACCCTCGTATCAAGCCGTGACTGGCTGGGACCCTTCCTTTCTGAGGGCCTGCGAGGTATATTTGCGTGTGAGAGCGTGCTAGCCTGTGCTCGTGGCTAGTGACGCTGGGTTTCCGTCAGTTGACTAAGCGGAAACACGGTGCACAGAGGAAACATCAACCCGGTGCAAGGGAAAGTTCCTGGGCCTTCAGGTTCTAACCCTAACAAGCTTATTGAGTCTTCGGGCTTAGTGAGTGTTGTTGGTGGGGAAGTGTGCCAATATATATTTTAGCGCGTGTTCCTACACGACATCTTTGTAGTTAGTAGAACAGTAATCAACAATGGGCTAATCAACGTAATGTCCTTCCTTCCTGCTACTAAAATATGCGCTGATGCCCAGGCAGAATCCTGTATTGCTTAGATTGCAGTGTTGTGCTCGGAAACTTACTGGTGGCGATAAAAAACGTGCATTCGAATATTTAGTGCTACCAGGATAACTGCTCAACCGAACTCGCAGGATAACCCGATGAAGCCAGGAATTTGCTTCAACTTTGATGAGTGAAAACTGAGGTCTAGCAGATTTTGATCGCCTGTAGGAGTAAGGATACACCGGTTGTTTGTCCTTGGCTTTGCGATGTCCGCCCGGGACTTCCGCTCGCACAGGAATCCGCGGCGTACAGCGACAACATAGGAGCATTCAAACTCTGTTTGATAAAACATGGTGTAGCCGCACACATGTTTTGTCCGGGTTGCCTAAAGATCTAACAACAAAAAAACTGTCAGCTTCGACATATATCAAGTATTAAACTGAACGCGCCATATGCACGTATCATTAGGATGATCTGAACTAATATCGATATTAATTTACTTTAAACTTGCTTTGACAAGAACCGGATCAAGTAGTAGATCATTCTACACCACCCGCTCGGTGGATCTCTGCGGCTCGCAATTTAGTCTGACAAAAGACAAGCTTAAATCATCCGAGTCTTCGTAAACTATTGGCGGGGACCCGGGTCCCGCAAATGATACCTACCAAATCGCGAATTATATATTTAACGGATTTTACCGAATAATTCCTGGACTACTATTTATTAGAGCCCCCGAAAAATTGATCAGCTTTATCGAGGGGGTTTCTATTTGGGTAAGGGCTTCTATTTTATGGAATGCAGAACGGACTAACCGATTTACGATATCATTGGTAGCTGCCAAAAGGGCGCTGACACAGTACAGATGCATGCCATACATCGCGGAAACTGCGAAAATTATGTTGGAGTCGACGAACACGACTATGCTTCTATTCGTAGCGAAATCCCGTAACTTTTGCTAAGCTACACTCGTGGCAATAGTGAAGTTCGCACGTTATAGCTCATCAACGCAAGCAGTATAATTCACCGACACAAAGGCGCCATCGCTGTACTATGCGGTAAACGAAACTAGGAATCAAGACGGGGTTCCCGTACAGTCAGGAAGGGGGACACCATGCCACCCCGCGTATGCAGGTATGCGGTTGTCGCTGTTATCAATTTATACACTTGCGTATTTTGATCGATGTAAAACGAGGTTTGGAAGTGGCAGCGGGGGTAGTGATCCGATGCACAGTGGGCTCGCAGTCTAACACAAAAGTATCCGTCAAGTACTTACTACTGACCTGAATGTGTCTGCCACCCTTTAGACTCGTACTTAGTCAGACGGTTAGTAATTATACTTGGGTATTCTATGGGTTCCACTTTCCCCACTTCCTGCCGAGAAAATGTGCCACTTTAGAGCAAAAAGTGGAGAAATTGACAATTGCCACTTTTAAAGTGGTCTGTCGATAACTTTAACACTAATGAAATGAGTAAGTGCTATGTTGAGAGGCCTGGAGCTGCATGTAGCTTAATACGATGTATTGATGTGGTAATGGCACCAGTTGTGCTAAAGGTCAGCATCGAGGCTTCTCATTGTCACAAAACTCATTGCTACGACGAATAACGTGCATGCACATCTGTGCAATAGCAAGAATTGCATCCTTTCAACCAATAAAATGTTGTGATGGAGCTCCACTTCCTCTGGTAGCACCTGCCATCAGTCTAGAAGGAAAAGAAGCTACGATGCATCTATCAAAAGCTGTGTAATTCAGATCGAGTGCTGTATGATGTTGCGTGAATGTTGTTTGATGTCATCCGCACGGGGGGGGGGGAGCGACGAATGTAGCGTGAATGTCGTTCGATGTCATCCAAAAACCTTTCCCAATCGACAGTTCTTCGAACTGCGAATACCGAGTATACATCGTGCTACATCGTTTCAGCATTTTATATCTTCGTCACGCTGTTCTAATTACTCCTTAAGTACGTGGTCTGCTTCAAAACTCCATATTTTATCAGTTTGTTATTCTACTACGCGGGAGAAGCATTAGCATTTAATTGTGCCACCTGCATTGCAATTGGTAAGACGTAGAGAGTTCGCACTCGTAACTATAAAGTTCACGTTTGCCCTTATGCTAATTCCGTTTATGTCAGCGTAAACTATAACTTATTATAAAAAGCTCCCGCTCAGTGAATATTTACTCATTATCCTACCGCGCTACATATTGTATTTTTCGCTTCATGTACCCGCACTACTGTCGTCTGTATCGCTTACTACATATTGCTACTGTTTACTACGTGTTGTTATCGCTAACTGCGCGGTGAGCCAGGTATATATCGCAGCTTGTCTATAGAGCAACAATTTCGCTGCATTGCTATGTAAGAAGTAGTGGAGCAGACCCAGCTATCGCAATTACGACGCACTACGCGCAGCTCTACTATCTATTATATTGTTGGGTGGCCCCTGCATTCGCTGATGCTACGTGTTAGACTAATTAATATCGTGGTAGGTGTTGCAAATTATATGAGGCAAGCATCGTGGCGGGGTAATCTCATCGCACCCGTTCCGATCGCCTCGTCAGCTCGCTGCACTACTCGCAGTGTTATTAGTTAATAATAAGTAAGTATTAAATAAATGCGCGGGGCCCGGAAAGCAGACAGCTGTTTTTCAGGCTGCCTTCGCTTTGCTCGGCAGCGACGTATTTTTACCCAATGAGGCCTAGTCGGGCCCTAACTTCATCCAATCATAATTAATGTAACCTCGAGTTGCTCTTGTCAATGTTGTAGATTACTCTAGGCATATGCGCGCGGATGTGTCACAAACTTGGCAGCATCAACGCAAAAGCTGCTCGCCTTCCCGGGCACCGAAGCCGTAGCATACCGTATGCTCCCTATACACGGTGCATTACTGCCAGTAACCAGTAATTTACTGGTTGAAGCATCTCTGTCATATGTAGATGATTTCGGGCTTAGATGATTTCGGGCTTAGAGGGGTTCATTTAGGAGGTGCCACTGTAGGCGGAGGTAGGCGATACAGTGCGTGGCGTCTGAGAGAGCCACCTTATAACTGATGCACTGTTACTCTCCTGCCGACAGTTGTCACACAAAAATAGTTAACATGTAAGTTACCGTAAGTCCGGCCAAACAGAAAAAGACAACAAATAACGTTAGGAAAAGTGGGGGGGGTCGAACTTTATTTCCCCGGTTTATCCAAAAGAGGCTTCACCAACACTGTTCTTGTGTGAGCCAACGTTCTCACTCCTCTCTTTCTGAAGCTGCGGCTATCATAGCGCAGGAGCTGTAATCCTCCCTTCTTCCAGAGCTTTCTTGTACCAAGGCGTGTATTGCTCGAGGAACTTCTCCCAGCGGACTTTCTGAGCCCCATCTTTAATGGTCCGCACCTCACTCGCCAACTGCGCAGGCGTCATGGGGCTCTGTTTGTACGCTTCCATGAAGATGCGGTCGATGAACTTCTCGCGGCTACCAGCTCGGATCAAGCCAACCGCCGTCTTCGCGTAAAGCTTAACATTGTCGGCGAACCGTTTGATTGACGCGGGAATCAGCCCTCGTTCCTCCGGATCCACGTCTTCGTTGCCTCGGAGGAGTCTGGTACCGGCGACGTTGACGTCAGAGAAGAGCACACGGGGCAGCAGCTCCGCGTGGTGCGAGACTGGCCCCGCCTTGGCGGCGCCTACCGCCGAGCTCGAGTGACAGACGATGACGGCCACGACCAGTAGCTTCAGTAGCAAGTGCATGGCAGACGCAGAAGACGACGAAGTTGTGACCAAAGAAGCAAATTTGGGAATGAACAAAACCGAGAGTAGAACGCTGTGGCTCTGCAGGACGAAAGACCCATGTACGAGCAATGTAATCATACCCCAATGCTGATGTGCTTCCCGATTGTGGAAGCATACAAGGATCACGATATGGTTGCACAGCTCATCAGGAATTCGACGTCTGTCATGGCACGTACATGATCGTTCCTCCCCGGGGAAGGTTGGAGCTCGCGGAACTAGCCTTGGTATTGCCACCCGTGCAGCTTAACGTTATATAAGGTACAACTACTAGTCCTCTTCGATCTTTACTACAGATGATTTGGCTTAGCTTGAAGTGCTCGCACATGGCGTTACACGTACCTGGTTGAGGGTTCATTTTTATGCAGGAAACCAAGTCCAGGTTTTTACTTACCATATATACCTAGATGGTATCTATCTACCAACGCACAGGGGGTTCAACGCACAGCTTTTCAGTCAATCAGATACATCAGATCGCGCTGTGGTTTTGCTGTGTTTAAATTATTTTACAATTTTCCTACTGGTCAGTTGTTCACTGTCCCAAGCTCTATCATTGGCAATTGCCACTGAGAGGGTCGCAGTTATCGTGGTGACCCAAGTCCATGATAAGGCTCAAAGGCTATGTACACAATTGAGGGCATGGTACTGTTGAGGTCCGTACCTCGATAGAAATTTCAGCCAAGCTTACAGTATCGATACTTGCCTGCACTTGGATACAATAGCGTCGTTTCAGCCAATCATATTTGACTAGACCACTAGACTTGGTGTTTGTAAATCATATGCTTTTGTGAACTTAATATAAATTATTGTGTATTTTATGTCGGTCAAAAGTGCTTTTACAGTGGAAACGGACGGGGATTTCATTGCATTTTACTATGGGGTATGACATTCAGTCACCCCATAGATACTATGCGTTCAAGTTCAGTCCTACAAGTAAGCGACCAGCACATCCGGTATTGCAACTATCCTATAGATACGCACGCACTTGTCCATCTCTAGTCTGTACTAACTTTTCCGTAAGTACACTACGCGACTTTGTCCTCTGGATTTTAGTGTCGCCCTGATTTATCCGTCGTTGTCTGTAGCCACCATTAGTGGCCCACCATGAAGTGCTCACCGACGTTTCGTTAGTTTATCTAAGAGCATCTCCACCGGTCGTGAGTAAAACTAAATTTTACCCCTTTTCTGTCAATATTTAATTATAGTTTTAGTTTTGTACAGCTCCACTGGTTTAAGTAAATGATGAGCAAATTGCTCCATTTTTTACGCAGATCAAATTGTTGCTCAAGTTTGCCAACGGGAGGCTTTGAGTACAAGGTTGAGTAAATGTCGACCAACCAGTAGTAGGGCCAAGTCAAGCGTTCTAAGCAGCGCAAGCGTCACAGACCGCACTGCCGCCCATGCTACGTCATCCCTGGGTCTTCCTCAACGTGCTGCCGGGCCCGTTTTCGTCTTTATAGGGCTATACAGCTACCGTAGGACTCGCCGACGCCATTGCTGGCGCCGAACCAAGAGCTTTAACGCGCTCGCTGCGAGTCTCAATGGCCGGTGGAGCTGCGCACTGTCTTTAGCACGGTTGTCCCGTTGTAAGCACGGATCTGAGGGCAATTTGCTTTTAGTTTTAGCAGAGCTTACCGACTTCCTCCGCTTGTAGTGGACAACCTCATATAAGAGCGCCCAATCATATCACAGGATTTGGAAGGCCTTCTCGGCTCCGCTTATAAGTTCCGCACAAATCATTTCGATACGTTTCCACCGGTAGTATATCGGTGCGATGGAGCTTCCATTCATTTAAAGCAGCTGCGGCTGCAGCCTAGAGCTACCTGCATGCGGTTGCTGCCAATACCTACTACCTATGCTAGTGTTAAGCGCTGCTGCGGCGCACGTGTACTATACAGACGTTCGGAGAGTGGTTTGCTTGCATCCTCCCACACCACGTTGTTTCCATCGACCAATGACACATGTTACCGAGTTAAGACTAAAAAGCTATGCATTACCTCAAAAGTGGTCTAAGGGCAAGGCAAAGCATTGCGACGGCACTAGCCTCACGCGGGCGCGTGCCGCTCAAGGCTTTGCAGTTACAGCCTGTTGCCTGCCGTGAGATGTCAAGCGCGACAGGCTCGCTCAGGCGGCTAGCTGCGCTGTGCATGACCAAGCACAAAAAAGTGTCAGCTAATCGACTACTGGTACCCCTACCGGTTACAAGATTCGGCATATCATTTTTGACGGGTGGTACAGTGTACCGGTATATACCCTGTCCACTATAAGCGGAGGAAGTCGGTATTACCACAATCTGGAGGACGGGTGTCACCTTACTTCAAATCATGAAAGTTGGAGGCGCCAGCAGCAAACTGTTCCCCAGCCTAAACCCAAAAAACCTTTCCTGCAGGACTTAACCCTAACGGGCCGAGCGAGATGTGACCATGTTTGGTCCTGGGTTTAAGCCTGCGTGCTCCGCACACGGATCTTAAACCGCAGGCGTTGTTTCGGCTTGCCGAGCGAGTTTGGTTTCACCCCCTCCCCACTTCAATCTATACTAAGTACGATTTATCCCCCACATACAAAAGCTAAGTCATATCATATTGTGGTAATAGACACTCTCTTTACTTTTACTCAGCACCGGAGATGCTCTAATATACGCTGAACATAATCTCGGGAAAGATAGTCGATCTTTCCCGAGATTAGGTTCGGCGTACAGTAATTAACTAGCCGAGAGGAGTGTAGTTAGTCACAGTAGTTAGGATCGCCCAACTCCACTTCGCTCCGGTGGTTTTATCCAGTTCCAATGTTTTAATTTTGGATTGTGTGCCGGTAAAGAAATGTTTTTAGGTGGTACAGTTAAGTATCAGTTTCGTAATGGTTCACCATTAGATCTACTATGTCAGAGTACCTATAAGTAATTGCATGTTGCAAGGTGAAACATTCTGTGTTTGTACGGTACTCTGTTGTAAACCGGGCCCACATACGTACAATTACTTTAACTAGTTAATATGGCTACATAGTCACCATCGTAAATGAAGTTGAAATAAGCGTCGACATGAGCTGCTTGTTGTGGCGGGGTAGATATTGCTGTCGACAATGTGGTCAGTTAAGCCTACGTGTTATCGCACTTTCATAGTTTCTGTTATTTGGTTTGTAGGCTATGTCATTTAGAAGTGCAGCCTGTAATCAGCTATAAGCCCAGATAACCATCAAAATATGGGCGTCGTTATTCCTGTACCCAGCGTTATCTTAAGTATTGTGTCCTTAGCAAAAATACCGAGTATACATCGTGCTACATCGTTTCAGCATTTCGTGGTCTGCTTCAAAACTCCATATTTTATCAGTTTGTTATTCTACTACGCGGGAGAAGCATTAGCATTTAATTGTGCCACCTGCATTACAATTGGTAAGACGTAGAGAGTTCGCACTCGTAACTATAAAGTTCACGTTTGCCCTTATGCTAATTCCGATTATGTCAATAATTTATTATAAAAAACTCCCGCTCAGTGAATATTTACTCATTATCCCTCCGCGCTACATATTGTACCTTAAATATATTCGAAACACGTTAAAGCAAGTGTACCTTTCGCTACATGTACCCGCACTACTGTCGTCTGTATCGCTTACTGCATATTGCTACTGTTTACTACGTGTTGTTATCGCTAACTGCGCGGTGAGCCAGGTATATATCGCAGCTTGTCTATAGAGCAACAATTTCGCTGCATTGCTATGTAAGAAGTAGTGGAGCAGACCCAGCTATCGCAATTACGACGCACTACGCGCAGCTCTACTATCTATTATATTGTTGGGTGGCCCCTGCATTCGCTGATGCTACGTGTTAGACTAATTAATATCGTGGTAGGTGTTGCAAATTATATGAGGCAAGCATCGTGGCGGGGTAATCTCATCGCACCCGTTCCGATCGCCTCGTCAGCTCGCTGCACTACTCGCAGTGTTATTAGTTAATAATAAGTAAGTATTAAATAAATGCGCGGGGCCCGGAAAGCAGACAGCTGTTTTTCAGGCTGCCTTCGCTTTGCTCGGCAGCGACGTATTTTTACCCAATGAGGCCTAGTCGGGCCCTAACTTCATCCAATCATAATTAATGTAACCTCGAGTTGCTCTTGTCAATGTTGTAGATTACTCTAGGCATATGCGCGCGGATGTGTCACAAACTTGGCAGCATCAACGCAAAAGCTGCTCGCCTTCCCGGGCACCGAAGCCGTAGCATACCGTATGCTCCCTATACACGGTGCATTACTGCCAGTAACCAGTAATTTACTGGTTGAAGCATCTCTGTCATATGTAGATGATTTCGGGCTTAGATGATTTCGGGCTTAGAGGGGTTCATTTAGGGAGGTGCCACTGTAGGCGGAGGTAGGCGATACAGTGCGTGGCGTCTGAGAGAGCCACCTTATAACTGATGCACTGTTACTCTCCTGCCGACAGTTGTCACACAAAAATAGTTAACATGTAAGTTACCGTAAGTCCGGCCAAACAGAAAAAGACAACAAATAACGTTAGGAAAAGTGGGGGGGGGTCGAACTTTATTTCCCCGGTTTATCCAAAAGAGGCTTCACCAACACTGTTCTTGTGTGAGCCAACGTTCTCACTCCTCTCTTTCTGAAGCTGCGGCTATCATAGCGCAGGAGCTGTAATCCTCCCTTCTTCCAGAGCTTTCTTGTACCAAGGCGTGTATTGCTCGAGGAACTTCTCCCAGCGGACTTTCTGAGCCCCATCTTTAATGGTCCGCACCTCACTCGCCAACTGCGCAGGCGTCATGGGGCTCTGTTTGTACGCTTCCATGAAGATGCGGTCGATGAACTTCTCGCGGCTACCAGCTCGGATCAAGCCAACCGCCGTCTTCGCGTAAAGCTTAACATTGTCGGCGAACCGTTTGATTGACGCGGGAATCAGCCCTCGTTCCTCCGGATCCACGTCTTCGTTGCCTCGGAGGAGTCTGGTACCGGCGACGTTGACGTCAGAGAAGAGCACACGGGGCAGCAGCTCCGCGTGGTGCGAGACTGGCCCCGCCTTGGCGGCGCCTACCGCCGAGCTCGAGTGACAGACGATGACGGCCACGACCAGTAGCTTCAGTAGCAAGTGCATGGCAGACGCAGAAGACGACGAAGTTGTGGCCAAAGAAGCAAATTTAGGAATGAACAAAACCGAGAGTAGAACGCTGTGGCTCTGCAGGACGAGCCGTACATGTACATGATGTACGAGCAATGTAACCATACCGCAATCCTTATGTGATTCCCGACTGTGGAAGCATATAAGGATCACGATATGGTTGCACAGCTCATCAGGAATGCTGGCGTACGTACATGATCGTTCCTCTCCGGGGAAGGTTGCAGCTCGCGGATCTAGCATTGGGCTTACCACCCGAGCAGCTTAACCCTTTTGCGATGATTTTTATACTTGGAATTTGTATGGAAGCCTCCCGATACAAAACCGTAAAACATGACTAGATGCATGGTTTTACGCCGAGACCCGCAAACGAAAATCGGACCTAAGACTGGATTTTAATCGTACCTAATATAAAACATGCTACTTAGCCATGTTTTAGTACGGTTACCGCCCCGACCTTTACTGGCTAAAATTATCATTCTAAACTCTGATTGGGTCGATTTTGTAAAACATGCTAGTTAGCCATGTTTTACACAGAACCATCGCAAAAGGGTTAACGTTATGTGGGAGGTTAGCTCGTTGCTACTAGTATAAAACTAAAATGCATGTACAAGTAGTCCTCCTCGATCTTTACTTGAAGTGCTGGCACATGGGAGTTACACATGCATATGGTTGGCCTGTTTGTGTGTGGGAGCTCCGGCAATCATTTCCGAAAATTTCCGAAATGGGAGCTGCTCCTTTTCCCGAGCACCGAAGGGATATTTATCGCTACAAAGGGGTCCAGGCACCACAACGAAGAACGCATTCCCATTGGGCAAAAAAGTGTCTCCAACCTAAACACAACACCCCGTATGTTCCATATACACGGTACAGTAATACAGTAATGTTCCTGAATAAAGAAGACCTGATTTGTATGCAATTGTCAAGTTAAATCGTTTATTAACCCTTTCGTGGCAGAAGGGCGCAGAATACGACCTTTAAGTATGTTTGCAAAACACGGTAGTAAAACCCCCTCTTAAATGGCGCACAGTGCGCCCTTTAAGAATTTGCAGATGTTTTATGCACCCGGACCTACCCTATTTTGTTTCATCCAATCAAATGAGTATGTGCACAGAGCTTCTCGCGGTAATTTATCTTATTTTTTCATGACGAAGCAAGGTCCAAATGCCAGCGCATCCATCCAGTTACAACGCCGAAGACTCGATTACCTCTCTAATAGATTATATGCAATTCTGAAAAATTGATGTTTCATTATACATGTACTATGCTTGAAAACCTATTGCGCGAGCGCGAAGGGCGAACGCGATGGACGCAATGAGGCACTACCCAAGGGCGGAAATGCGTGGCAAGCGGAAGCACGAAGGCCCGTCCCACTCCGAGGGGAAGCGTCAGCGGTTGACCCGGGCGAGTGCTGCGATGATCATGGAGCAGGGCGTCGACCTCGTCGGCCCGGCTCGAGTCGTGGGCGGCGAGGGCAGTGCCGTGGTAACAGCTTCAGGTACGCGTGGTGCTGTTGAGGGCGTGCGGAGCTATGCGTGGACACTGACCTTAGGATGTGTGTGTGTGTGTGGTCGGGGTAGGTACTGCACAAGCTGGAGGAGGCGGCGGTGGAAGTGCTGCTAGTGTTGGAGTTTGTGGAGATGACGGTGGAGATAACGTGGGGTTTGGATTGAATGGGCTTGTTGGCGGAAAGGATGGTTTGCTTGGTGGAGATATGGGTAATCCACCAAGCCCAAGTGGCAGACCTACAGAAAATGTTCGTCATGCCTTGGAAGGTACAAACTGTGCCCGATCACCGCCGGCGCTTCTACAAGACGTGTATCTTGATCGATTGGTAGCGTTTACCCCTGAGAAGGAGCTTTGGATGAAATCGAAGGTGTACAAAACGATTGGATCAGCCTATATAATTGGCCGCGTTTGCAGACGACCTAGGAAAGGGAAATTCGCGTCACTGTTTCAGGTTCGGTGGTTGGATACGCAGTTTCAGTCGGCGGTCGAGCACCTCGGAGTGGGCTTGATTCAAAAAGGCATTGAGAATTACCGAGCTTTGGTGCAGTTGAAGAACAATCCAGCGTGGGTGGGGTTGATCCAGCCAGAAACAACCGACGATTTTGGCATCGACGATCCTCTAGATTTGGAGGCTGCGGAAATTTGTGAGGAGTATGAGTTCGAGCCCGAGCCCACCACCAGCTTGGAAGAAGTGGAGGCAATCCGGAACATGCGTTTTGAGCACGAAGGACGTGTTGACGCCCCCCCCCAATCTTTTCGAGCACCCTGACGGATCCACAGCAACCTTCTTGCGCCCGGAATTCAGGCATGTATTCGAGCATTCGGCTAGCGCCTCCTTCTTTGCCTATCTACCGTTGTATTTCTGGCGCCAAGTGCTATACCAGACCAACGAGTACGCTGTTTCAAAGGGCATTCAAACAACACGACCTTTCACGCTGCAGGAGCTGATGACATTTCTCGGTATTCTTTTCTTTATGGCCCTAAACGATAAAGGTGAATACTCGAATTATTGGGGAGCCCAACCTGAAGACTTGATATTTGGTGGAAGTACTACTGCGTTGGATGGAGTCATGAGCCTCAGCCGATTCAAACTGCTGCGGAGATGTCTGAGCTTCAATGCCAACCCTACCACGTTGCATATTGACGCTGCAGCCCGAATTCGGCCTTTACTGAATGTGCTCAAAGTGACCGGACAAAAGTACATAGTCGTCGGGCGTGATGTTGCGTTAGACGAGGCAAGTGTGGCGTGTCGCTCTCGCCAAGGGCGGCATCTCGTTGTGTTCAACCCCATGAAGCCTACTGGAAAGTATCATTTCCGACTATATGTTGTATGTTGCTCTTCTACGTGGATTGCTCTCAACTTCAGGCTTCACTGTAATAGAAGCAGTATTACTGACCGTCTCAGTGGAGTTATAAGCGAACAAGAAGCCCGGGGTCTAGCGGAGGAGCTCAAAAGCGTGTCAAAGATCCGACAGATTGTACTAGAAGTCATTCGACCCTTGGTTGGTAGTAACCGAGTTGTCAATATGGACAACTATTATACGTCGGTACAGCTTCTCCAAGAGCTTCGACTCAAGGGGCTGTTCGGCCGAGGGACGATTCGGGCCAAAAGCAAGTATTTTCCAGGTCATACAATTCTTGACAAAGATCACGATGATTGTGTGCGGGGAGACCTGAGGCAGGCTGTGTCCACTGAACACAACATGATTGCCGTTTCGTGGTGCGATGGAAACATCGTGAATATGGTTTCAAACGCTGATGCATCTACGGTATCATCCGTAACGCGTACAGTTGGTAACGAGAGTGCTGAATTTCCAGCTCCAAGTTGTGTTCGCCAATACAACAAAAATATGCAGGGCGTCGACCGACTCGACCAGATAAGAGAGAGGTTTTCTATCGCTGACGGACATTCGTTCAAGCGCTGGCACAAGAAACTGGCGTTAGCTTTGATTGATATTGCTAGAGCAAATGCATATCTGACCAGAAGACTTGTGAAGCGGAATTCGACCACTCGTGACCCGCACAGAGCCTTCATGACAGAATTGGTGGGTGAGCTGATAAATGGGAAGTGGGCGGAAGCATTAAGCGAGGGCCGCATGTTCTATGGTAATGGAGAGTCGCAAGGTGCGGATGTGAATCAAGATCAAATTTCGGTTCCAGTCCGCTCAGATCGAAAGGAAATAGACCATGTGCTGCAGTGTACATCAGTGACATCAAAGCAGATTCACGCGAAACAAAACCGCAAGAAGCGGCGCTGTATCGTGTGTCGATGGGAGGACCGATACCCCACCGAAGTAACTGATTACTGCCTAACCCATGATGTCTGCCTGTGCCGAGTCGTTCACGCGCAAACGGCATCCCCATGGACATGCCCTCAGCCGACATGGACATGCTGGGAAAAATTTCATCGTTATTACAGTGAGAAGAAACTGTTCTCCCCCAAGGGCAATATCAATCGTGGATCTGTCCTAGCAAAGCTCCGCCAAGAGGCTACTGCGAGAACGACAACCTCCAAATTACCCGAGGCATCGACTGCCCAGCTCATTTGAGTCATTCCGGTCGTAAACGATGCATCGTTCGTTCAGCATTCCAATTTCAGTATGTACAATATTCAGCAATTTGTATGCTCAACGATAATATATGCTGACGTAACATTCGCCCCAGCCCGATTATGCTAACTTCACGCAAGTGCTGAAATATAGTTGTGGGTCCCACTATTGTAGGGCGACCGCGTTGAGCCAGCGTTTATACCGTCCACGGGGAAGCGCTATTTCGTTCATTAGTTGCAGCCGGCGCTCACCGATATTGTACGATGCCAACGCGCTAAATATGGCGATTGCTGTGTTACCGTCCAGTTGGGATGGGTTCAGATGTCGGCGGTTGTTGACAGCCGCCAAACCGTTTTCGCTGCAGTGCCTGCGCACTTGGGAGGTGCGAACAGTGAACAAGACCATAATGGCGTCAACAGTGATCACTGGATCACCTTATCATGGCCAGTTGTCTTGATTGTATGAAGTTGGAGGTGACAGAGGAGCAGGTTATTTCACGTGATCTATTTATTTGTGCGAACCCTATCTCAACCACTTCGTGCTTCGCGTCAATAACGACTGCTACGTTACCTTTACACTCACAAGTCGGTTTGGGTTCAAGGAGTCAGCATCATTTCCCACACAAGGGTCGGCATGGCTTCCTCCGTGCTCATTGGGTCCGTCGCAAGTCGTATACCCACAACTACTGTTCTGAACTCTGCTTCACACTTGACCAGCGCCATACATTTACAGCTTGGCGATTCCATTATCCAGAAGAGAAGCTCTGGGCCCTTTGAGATCGTAGGGGGCTAACCTCGAGGCCACTTAAGAGGAATAGTAGAAGTTCAAGAGTACGAGCTTGTGCACCAGGACCTCTACTGTGGGGAACGCCAGCAATCGCGCTTTTCTACAGTCGCCACTACCACAACCGCTCAGTGTGAAGGAGCCTTTGGGTACCAGCATTTGTACTTGTCTTCACGATGGCTAAAAGCTGTCATAAATCGATTCATGTGCATCTGAACAACACCAGTCATTAGTACAGAGTATGCGCTGTCTCTCACGCCCATTTTGCCCTCTTGGTATGATGGAAGAGCAGCATACGCAAATCGATATTGTATAGATTCATTCATCTGTATTTATTTAGATAGCACTAGTCATGGGTGCCTTTCTTGCTTGAGCTTCTTGTATTTTCGAAATAGCAACCTGTACTCTTTCTTGAATCTTGGAGACTCTTCGACTTCCGTCGTCATCCGTGGATAATTGCTGTAGCAAAATGGACACTCTCTCTTGGGCAAGGGACAACCGAGATCCCGCTCGGCGCAAAGCTCATGCAGTCTCCATTTTACTCCGATCAGGTTCTTCTTCCGGAACACACTGTAGCGGATGTTGAAGACGGCGAACCAGTCGTCCTCGCCGTTCGCTCCATTTCGACCGATGATAGACGTCACGAAGCCATCCCATGCAGCGGAGAGTTCCCACAACGTCGGCAGCACCGTCGCGATCTTCTTTTTTGTGACGAGCCGGTTCATGAAGAATAACTCAATGAAGAAGCGCTGGGGGTGGAAAGTGACCAGCTCGCCGAATTGTGGGCTAAGCATACCCCTCGCTCTGTCGCTCGCGTCTTGAAGGTGAACGACGGGAAACTTGTAGAGAGGATGCCTTATGCGGTTCGGTGTGTAACCAGCTGCATCAGGTATGTACTCCACGAGTCGCCACACTGGAATCGTATGGTGAAGTTGGTCGAGAAGCGGGTCCGATGGGGGTGTTGTCGAACGCGGACCTTGGCGAACAGGTTCGACTTCGAGCTGTGGGTACGTCGACGTTGGGGGGTCAGGCGTCCTGGGGCTTGGCACAACGGACTCTACTCCTGCCAAGAGTCCGCTTGGTTTTGTTGGTCGGGGGGCGAGTCAGCCACCAGGTTGTCGACTGGGTCGGCCTGACGGCGACTTGATGTCCCCTCAGGCGGTGCTTCCGCTGCATCACGTGGGTCCCCAACAGCCGTGCTGCTGGCCCTTATGTCGAGAGCAGGTTCGCGGTCGCCGGTGTTGTTGGCCGCCCTCCTTCTGGCCAGCTCTTCGTCTATTGAACGCAAAAACGCCATAGGGGTTAGCGACGGAGGGAAAATGAAAATGAACTTCAGTGCGCGCGACACCATACCTGCTTCTCGCTCGACGATTGGAATAGTGATCTGATTTCGCTTGGGCTAGATTTTTAAAGGAGGAGTGACATTTCTACCTGTTTTAGTTTTTGTATGACTCAAGGAGGGGCGACACGAAAGCGTAATTACTCATGTAAAAACTACGTCATGGCGTGACGTCATAGAGTAGCTTGGATACGGGGCGGTGTGACAACCATACATATACTGACTTCAGTATTGAAGTAGGACGGATGTATTCTTCGCTTCTCTGGCATACAATCCCAGACACAAAGCAATTATTGTAAGGGTGTCACCCCGCCTTCCCGAAAAATGGGTAATGTTTTAGGCTCTATCGATGTTATAGACGGTCCGTTATTACCTTTTTCACTGAAGGAGGGGTGACAGCTATACAAGTACTTTTGTTTTGTATGTCGGTATGTGGTTCAGCAGAATGACACTGTTGAAGCACCTGGATAAATCGCGCCTGCACTCACTCCTCAACTTGCTCGGATGCACGGAACTCGCAACTCCCGACACGATTCTCACTCTAATCTACTCCCACATTCGGAGGCGCAGCGAGCCGATGTCTAATGAGGCCACGGAGTTGTCGGTACCGTGTCCGTGTAACCGCCGCTGCGACGGTCGTCATGGGCGCAACATATGAACCAGTTGGCGACGACCCGGGTCACCAAAATGACCCGGCAGTCAAAAATCCCATCCAATTGCATCAAGTGAAATATATTCAATATATGAGACTCGGGCTCCTACGCCTCAGTGGTAGACTTCCTCTTCATCAGACTTCGTTTTTTGCGCGCTTTTCGCCACCAACGGATCACCAACGACCATCACTCTCATGTCTGCTACCGTAGCCCTCTCACTGGGGCCGTCGATGGCGGAGCACCTGCGCCACCTCCATGGAAACTCTCGACTGGACTTTCAGGAGCCGCTGCCGTCTCCGGAGACGCTGCAGCACCTATTTGATAGTCACCAAGCTGGTGACTCCCTCGAAGAGTTCACCCGAGCGGTGTGTGCTGCCCGCCCAGTGGGAACGGCGGACGCCACTTTTCCGCTGCTGCTCGATTCGGGCAGCTTTTTCCAGGGTGTTTCTCTGCCGCGCATCATGGACTCGCTCATCCACGACAATCGTACCACCGTGCTCAAGACACTCTTCGAAGAACATGTTTTCGGCGCCCTGAGCAAGCGCCGCGAAGGCGGACTGCGATTCCTGGTACGAACTGAAGATGCGCAGAAGGCACTGCTCGGCGTGGAGATATCCGTGCTCGGCCGGAAGTTTCGTTTTGTTGCGGAATCCCCTCTGGCTCAATGTTTCTTCGTCGACATCACTGGTGTGGACACAGCGGCCACGGCCACGGCAATCTTCAAGGCGATGGCGTCGCGAGGAGCTAGGGCGGTCTACTTCCGACCTGTGGCCTACGATAGACAGTCGGGTCTCTGCTCGTCGACGTGGAGGTTTTACTTCCCCGGGGACGAGCCACCGACCGCTCTGGTTCGCGACGGGAGTGTGCTCGCTCATATCAGGGTGGGCAAGACTTCTTACCGCTGTTTTGGAAAAAATGACTCGTCGGCTAAACGCAACCAGCGACCTGCAACTGGACAGCCCCCACCATCCACCGGCAGGGTGCACAACCACCCTCCACCGCTTTCCATTCTGCAACGACACTCTACCTCCCGGCAAGAGGTGCCGTCGGCAAATGGTACCGACATTACGCCAAATACGACGACTACGACGACCACGGGTCTGAGCACGACGTCTGAGCCGTCCGTGGATTCTACTTCCCGCGATATGGCACCCCAACAGGTCACGGCAGTGGATGCACCGTCAACGGAGCCGCAGAGGGCGACGCCGGCTGAGTTACCGACGGGGCCAACCCAAGATGATACTGTCATGTTTGAGCAAGTCTTGGGCAATAAACGGGCACACACTCCCCCGCTCTCACCTCCTGTCTCACCCGCTATCGGCATCGATAATCGCTTCAGCGTTCTTGAAACGTTCGAGGGGGACGCGGATCTGCACCTGGTGACCACGACAGGAGGCGAGGTGGAAGTCTGCCAACTCGTTCTCCGAGTCTCGGAGGCGACGAAGGAACGGGTGGCCAGGCGCTGTAAGGCCAAACGGGCCAAGACGGCTTCCTCTGAACGAGAGGCGGTGGACGCGGGCGAAGCCATCGACCAGACCCTTAATGACCTGCAAGCGACATCTCTTACTGCGCAGGCAGCGGTGGATCCTAATGCAGTCGAGGTCGCTAAGCGTCATGTCGAATCCGTGAAGAAGGACCTGTCTCGAGCGAAAAGCGCTGAAACGCTGTTAACGTCACTGATCGCCACCCCCCAGGCCTGGCAGCTAGCTCTCCGGGAAGCCGAGGTGGTACAACAGTTCGAGGATTTTATCTCCCTCCACGCACTCAACCGCCAACTCCTGCGCTTGCCTGAAAATGGCGGTAACTCCTTCACTGCCCGGCTGAAGGCAGCCAACTGGCATTCGACCGGCTCCCGCGCTCAGCTCATCGACACCATTACAGCCGAAGTTGGAGCTTCGCCTGCAGGACAAACCTCTTGGCTCCACGCGAGGTGTACTAGCCTTTTTGAGCTGTTGCTGCTGCTCCTGGCTAATCACACCTTCCGTCAAGACGAGTGGCTCTCCGTGCTGCTACACGACGCGCCTTGCTTCCTGCAACGGAAGGGCCTCCGCCTCCTCTCTGAGTCTACCCTACGGGAGCTTATCCAATCCAGCTATGGGCTCTCAGTTGTGACAGAAAGTCTCCTCCGACTTCCAGGCTTCCAGACGCTGTTGGAGCTCTCCAACCTTCAGGCCTCGCCGGCAACCGCATGGATGGATATGCAGCTGACCGGTGTCGCTCCGGAGTCGCAGGCCGCCACTATGCCGTCGCCTCGATGCTAAGGTTTTGCCTGGATGGCACAACTTCAGCATCGTCTCCGCCAATATGAACGGAATTGCACCTACAGGAACGGACGTGGCACACCTTGCTCGCCTTCACTCGGTGGTGTGTATTCAAGAGAGCAAACTTCGGGACAAGGACCACACCGCCATGATACGCTTCGTGCTCGAGGTTTCGGCGCGTCGGAAGGTCTTCGTGAATGACCAGAATGCAAACTCACTAGCGCCAGGTTGCAGTCGCAGAGGCGGCGTCCTCACTATAGTTGATCCCAACTTGCCCGGATTAACGTCAGCGGACGAGCTCCTCGAACATCGCATTGAGGGGAGGTACTCCATCGTCCGGATAGTTGTCAATGAGGCGGTTGTCTACCTTCACAACATCTACGCTCCGACAGACGCCAGAGCGCGAGCCACGTTCTTTTCCAGTCTGCCACGGGAGTTCACCGAGGATGCGTCGCATCTTGTTTGCGGCGACTTTAACTTAACACTCGACCCAGCCCTCGATGCTCTGAAGCCGACCACAGACGCCAGCCAAGGCGAATGTCGTGAATGGATGGGCGACCTACAGCTCGAAGATTGCTCATCCTTCGGACTACGTGTTCTCGGGGCCAACACGTGCAAACCGCATCGATTACATCCTTGCTTCGACTAACCTCTGCCGCGACCAATACGAGCGTTCGGACTACCTCGCGATCGATAATGGGGGTGATCACCTCGCTGTTCGGCTTCACCTCACTAGTTGGCATCATCCGAGGAGACCGGGAACCTGGAGAGTGCCGCGGTGGCTGCTGGAGATGGACGACGTACGCGCCGAAGTTTGCACCGCTGCTGAGGAATTGCTCGAGGACTTACAAGCTGCACACAACCCAGGTGTACTCTGGACGGCGTGGAAATATAGAGTTCGACGGTACCTACAGAACCGAACCAAAGCGCACCGGCGTGAAGTATATCGGATTCACGACAGTCTGGTTCAACGTCTCGAGCTGCTCACTACAATGCATGCAGCGGACCGATCTCCAGCAACGACTATCGCGTGGTATAACGCGAAGCGCGACCTTGAAGCTTTCCGCGCGGAAACGGAAGCTCTCCGACGCACCCAACGTTTTGACTTCCTTGCGACAGAAATGGAAACATCCTCAGCAGCTTTCTTTCGGAAGCCGGCTACAGCGCGATCAGTCCCCCTAGATAAGGTGGAGTTACCAGACGGAACGATATCAACCGACCCAGCCACCATCTATGACACTTTCCAACAGCGGTGGGGAAGTATCTTCGGCGACCGGCGTTTTGTGACCAATCCAGACGACTTGTTTATTGATCCTGCTGCTCAAGAAGAACTCGTGGACGCGATTAACGAGACGTTGCGACCGGATCAACAAGCTGGCCTCGATTCACCCTTCACTGTCGACGAATTCGTGGCCTCTATTACTTCGATGCGGAGTGATGGGGCCCCGGGGCCTGATGGACTGACGGCACGTTTTTTCAGATCGCCCCGAATGTGTTTGGTGCCATCGTAGCTTTGGTTTTTGACGCTCAGTTCCAGCGCGGAAAGCTCCTCTCGCACCAGAATCTATCCGAGATCTTTTTGCTGCACAAGAAGGGGTCGAGAGCAAACGGATTCGTGCCTGGGCGTTCGCTCCACCACCATCTCCTGCTGCTCTCCGACCTGCAAGCGTACTGCCGTTCGACTAAGCAACACGGGTACGCAGCCTTCTTGGATTTTGAAAAGGCATATGACCAAGTCGACTTGCAGTACTTGCTGCGGATCATGGAGCGCCAAGGTTTTGGTCCCCGATTTCTTCACTGGATACGTCTCCTGTACTCCAACCCAATGTGTTCTCTGATGCTGGATGGGTGGCCGCAATCCCGACTTTTTCCATCGCGAGGTGTGAAACAAGGAGATCCGCTCTCGCCTTACTTGTTTCTGCTCGCAATGGAGCCGCTAGGAGTTATGCTGCGTCGCCGGGCAGTGGATGTCCTTCCGTTGCCTATGCGGCGTACAGCCACGGGGCTGTTTTTCGCTGATGACTCGCTACTACTGTCGGCGTCCATCGACGGGATCCGCAACCAAGTGGATCTAGTCCGCCGCTACTGCGCTGGGTCGGGAGCGCGACTAAATGAAACGAAATCAAGTTTGCTGGCGCTGCATGGAGTGCCACCCACTTCAACAACTTCGCATCTACCAGTCCTCGCGGTCTCGGCGACAGTGAAGTACTTGGACCTTCACTTTGGCTATCATAAGACCGATGCTGACACGGAAAAGGACCTGGAGCTGAAGCTGACGCGCGCACTGGGAATGTGGCAATACCGCGCACGGACCTTTGGAGGACGCAAGTTGGTCGTCGCGACAATGGTACTCTCGTTGCTATGGTACAAGGCGCTACACACAATCATTCAGCCAAAAACTATCAAACGCTGGCAACGCTTTATCATCGACTTCGTAGTCGCGAAAAAAGTGCCGCCTGACAGAGATCGCTTGCTCCGCATCTCGACCACGCTGGCATTGACACCGCCGGCCGAAGGCGGTTTGGGGCTCCCAGACATATCAATGTTCGTCACACGACACAAGCTCCGACTCTTCCAAGAGCTTGCGCTGCTTGCACAGTCCTCCACAGTCGCCAATGTGCCGCTCTGGGGGTTCTTCCACTTTGGTCAGCGCATGCCGGCGAGATCGCGTATTCGGGCCGGCTGGACGACGTCTTCTACTCTTCCAGATATGTTCCACCTCGCCTAACGTGTCGAAGTGGTGGGGCGTCATGTGGACTACGTGGTGCAACCTCTCCTCTCGACTCTGCTCACCGCCGGCTTCGGAGCCGGCTCACACGCGCCAGCTTCTCCACGCCCCGGTCTGGACGAGCACCATTCCGGCTCTGTGGGTCATACCGTCGCTAGGGATGCCGGCGGAACCTTTGGCGTCAGGGCTACCCAGTTTTGTGGCTTTCTGCCGCCAGATCGAGTTTCTCGGTTATCGATCAACGAGGGATTTTCTCGTCGCCATTGACGGCGACTTCACACACGGGACCTTCATGACTGTCATGCTCGGCTACGCTGAACTACGACGCTTTCGGGACGCCACTAGACACCTACAGCGTCTATTCCAACGGCTTTCAGTACTGCTGCGCAACCTGCGGCTGCTTGGGCATGGCCGCGTGGATTACGGGCCCCCGACTGTTGCTTCTGGGCGACTCGTGGGTGTGCCAGGCTTGGCGCGTTTTCGCTTCTTTCCGCAGCTCCGCAAGGACGACTGGACTGGCTTGCTGCGTTCGGGTGAGGCGCAATGGTCATCACGGGCTGTTCACCTCAAATGCACATCAGCTGCGTTGGCGTCGCACTCTTCCAGTTTATTTCGAACGCGACGGTGGGTCACTCCAACAATCTACGACATTCAATTCCGCGTCTTGAACGATCTGATCCCCGTCAACGCCCGCCTATTCTTCCTGCAGCGAGGCCGCAGCGATCCTACCATTTGCCCACACCGAGGTTGCTTCCACGTGGAGAGTGTTGAGCACTGCTTCTGGCTTTGCTCGGCAGTACAACAAGTATGGGCGCTACTACGGCCGCTCCGAGCTCTACTGCTGCATCGTCGTCACTACTCCTGGCGCGACATTCTGCTTGGGGGTCCGGCCATCCTCCACACGAGATGGTCGACTCATCAAGACATAGCTTTCAGTCTCTGGCTGGGGCTTCGCGGGATTTTCATGCGAGCAATTTGGTTTAACCGCAACCGGCCGGCGTTTGGCCGCCCTGCGCTCCCCGCGCGTTCGGTGGCTGCCGGTATCACTCCTCTGTTCGTCGCCCACTTGAGGTCTCTTCGACGTCGGCGACGGGACCTGAATATCACTTCGGCTTCACTGGAGAGTGTCCTTGCTCGACTGGTCTCCGAATCAGCTGGACTCCTCCCTGATGATCTTCAAGAACCCGACTTGCCTCGCTCGTCCAAATCGCTTTGGTCAGCTAGACGTCAATAAGTTTCATTCCGTACTTAGACAACCGTACTTAGCCACCTAGCCAGAAAACGGAGTCCGACCCGTAATAGAACACCATTCATCACTTCCTCTTCATCCAGCTGTGATGTAGCGCCTTGAGCTTTCGCCCTCGACACCCCGTCAGTTCCCGGGTTGCGTTTCCTAGACAGAGAATCTAGAGCACTTGGAGAGCGAATCTCCTAGTAGATAGACGGCCCGCCCGGACGAGGGATTTATCCGGGGCCGTGAGTTCCCGGGGCAAGTACTCGCTATAGAGAAGCAAGGCGCCCTGGGACTCGGTCAGTAACCTCACCTTGTGTACCCCCTACGAATCGGTTGTTTGGATCAGAGGGAAGGTCAACCACTGAGGATCTCCTGGGAGTCCCGACCTTATCAGTACGCTGGTTTGGTAGCAATACAATCAATCGCCCGGGGACGCTACCTGGTTCCCGGGGCGGAATTAACACGCAACTAGAATATGCAATCAGGTCTTTCGGAGCAAGACTCCCTCGGCGACGGCCGCAATACTTTTCGGGCGAGACCCCACGGGCGAGACCCTGAGAATATGGAATGCCCTTACCCGTGCCGGCTAGACCGCACTCCGGGGACAAATATGAAATGCCTGGGGCTTCCTAGAGGGAAACCCTGGCAGAGATGTTATCGTTTTACCTGGGGATAGTCTATCAGCGCGGGTCCCAGTGACCGCGGCCTTAGTACCTTCGGAGTTCTTGAGCGCGAGGCGACTTGAGCTCTTTGGGGAAAAAGTTAGACTGAATTGCGTACCTCTCCATGGCCACTGGTCCCGGGAGGTGCTTAACTATGGGTTTCTCACTAATATCTGCTAATCACTTGAGTTCACTATGGGCTAATCCGGATACCTCCGGGGTCGGCTCGTCTGACGTCGCCGGTCGTCCGGTGCTGGCTCCTTGGATTTCTTCATGTGGGACACACCCGGTACCCGGGAAATGGGTACATCCTTTGGGGCATCACATCTCCGGGGTCGGTCGGCAACCGGGAGTCCGGGGCGCTATGCCACACAGCTCACCGCGGTTGCACTGGTCTCCTCGTCCTCTGGCGCTTTTTCTTCGGTACGTTGACGCCGCCTTGGTTAATCGCCGCGTCGACAACAGCGTTGGGCTCTGCTGACCCAACGTTTGCTGTTGTGGCAGTCCATAAAGCAGCACCATGTAGTACAGTGGTCAACGTGGCTGGCGGGACGGAGTTAGCTGCAGACGGAGGCGTGGCCGCGTAGTCCGTCGAAGTGGCGGTGGAGGTGTCCGTCATGGTGTCCGTTGTGGTGTTCGTCGTGGTGTCCGTCGTGGTGTCCGTCGTGGTGTCCGTCGTGGTGACCGTCGTGGTGTCCGTCGTGATAGCCATCGTGGTGTCCGTCGTGGTGTCGGTCGTGGTAGCGGTCTCCATGGTGTCTGTCGTGGTGTCCGTCGTGGTGTCCGTCGTGGTGTCCGTCGTGGTGTCCGTCGTGGTGACCGTCGTGGAGGTGCGTGCGGCGGTGGTGGAGGTGCGAGTGGTGGCAGTATCATCTGGAGTTGAATGAACAGGAGTCAAGTTTAGTGGCTTGAAGAAAGACAGGATTGACGGGTTCTTGGGTCCAGCAGGTTGCTTTCGAGGGCGGCCAAGTTTCGGTTTGGCTGGGCGAGCGACACCGACAGCGAGTTTTGATTTTACTGAGAGCCGCCCCACTTGGAGTCTAATGAGGCGTATGTAGATTGGAGTTGTTTGACGACGTCTTCTCCGAGTCGTGCAATAGCTCGGTCAAGAGCGGTCCTTTTCTCGCGTGTAGCTCGCCTCCGTTGTGGTCTTGTCTGGCTTGAGCCTCCTGCCCCACCGGAAGCGCGATGGACCACCGGTGGACGGTCCACCATGCTTCTGTAAGCGACCCGGAGTGAGTTCTTCAGCAACTCTAAACAGCCCACTACTTGTATCTAAAAATAATTAATTATCTCGGTTTCCCTTCCGGAAAGTTGGCGTGACCCGGGTCGTCGCCAACTGGTTCATATAGGGCAGCACAGCTGCCCGCTGATGAACGGCACTACCTACCCTACGACTGTGGGGCCGTTCCTAATCTTTCCTTAGGGTGCTTCTTGCCGGCATCATTACCGAATGGATCTGTCACCTGCGCTAAGTATAATAACGAATCTACATTTGGAAACGCACAGCAGTTCAGAACAAGATGCTCTGCTTGTTTAGTTGGGTGGTCCGCAGCCAAAGCACTTCCTGGTGATTTTCCATTGGGTCTCACGTGCCCTCTGTCAGCCCTGGAATCGTGGATCGTTCACTCGCCTCTTCATCCTCTGCTCCCTCATTTCCTATCAAGCCTCTCTCTATCAACACATATGTCAACGCTGTGAGCCGCACGCGGGCCTTACATACTTGGGCTCGTTACCGTACTACGCTACCACCCCGAGCGCTTGCAACAGACGAAGTCGCTCTCTCGTGCATAATCATTTTGCGATCATGACCCCGGTACTACTCAACTTGGGTTGATGGCGCTGACCAAGCGAAGTCAGGCAGAAGATTCATCGCCACAGCCGAAGCCAGGTAGGAGGAGATGTCGCCTCAACCGAAGCCAGGGAGGAGGACATGTCGGCGCAGCCGACGCCAGCCAAGAGTGGGTCGCCACAGCCGAAGCCAGGCAGGAGATGTCGCCACAGCCGAAGCCAGCAAAGAGTGGGTCGCCACAGCCGAAGCCAGCCAAGAGTGGGTCGCCACAGCCGAAGCCAGGCAGGAGGAGATGTCGCCACAACCGAAGCCAGGGAGGAGGAGATGTCGGCGCAGCCGAAGCCAGCCAAGAGTGGGTCGCCACACCCGAAGCCAGGCAGGAGATGTCGCCACAGCCGAAGCCAGGCAGGAGATGTCGCCACAGCCGAAGCCAGGGAGGAGGAGATGTCGGCGCAGCCGAAGCCAGCCAGGCGTGGGTCGCCACAGCCGAAGCCAGGCAGGAGGAGATGTCGCCACAACCGAAGCCAGGGAGGAGGAGATGTCGGCGCAGCCGACGCCAGCCAAGAGTGGGTCGCCACAGCCGAAGCCAGGCAGGTGATGTCGCCACAGCTGAAGCCAGGCAGGAGGAGATGTCGCCACAGCCGAAGCCAGGCAGGAAGAGATGTCGCTACAACCGAAGCCAGGCAGGAGGAGATGTCGGCGCAGCCGACGCCAGCCAAGAGTGGGTCGCCACAGCCGAAGCCAGGCAGGAGGAGATGTCGCCACAACCGAAGCCAGGGAGGAGGAGTTGTCGGCGCAGCCGACGCCAGCTAAGAGTGGGTCGCCACAGCCGAAGCCAGGCAGGAGATGTCGCCACAGCTGAAGCCAGGCAGGAGGAGATGTCGCCACAGCCGAAGCCAGGCAGGAAGAGATGTCGCTACAACCGAAGCCAGGGAGGAGGAGATGTCGGCGCAGCCGAATCCAGCCAGGCGTGGGTCGCCACAGCCGAAGCCAGGGAGGAGGAGATGTCGGCGCAGCCGAAGCCAGGCAGGAGGAGATGTCGCCACAACCGAAGCCAGGCAGGAGGAGATGTCGGCGCAGCCGACGCCAGCCAAGAGTGGGTCGCCACAGCCGAAGCCGCAAAGGAGGAGATGTCGCCACAGCCGAAGCCAGGCAGGAGGAGATGTCTCCTCAGCCGAAGCCAGGCAGGAAGAGATGTCGCTACAACCGAAGCCAGGGAGGAGGAGATGTCGGCGCAGCCGAATCCAGCCAGGCGTGGGTCGCCACAGCCGAAGCCAGGCAGGAGATGTCGCCACAGCCGAAGCCAGGCAGGAGGAGATGTCGCCACATCCGAAGCCAGGGAGGAGGAGATGTCGGCGCAGCCGATTCCAGCCAGGCGTTGGTCGCCACAGCCGAAGCCAGGCAGGAGATGTCGCCACAGCTGAAGCCAGGCAGGAGGAGATGTCGCCACAACCGAAGCCAGGGAGGAGGAGATGTCGGCGCAGCCGAAGCCAGCCAGGCGTGGGTCGCCACAGCCGAAGCCAGGCAGGAGATGTCGCCACAACCGAAGCCAGGCAGGAGGAGATGTCGCCACAACCGAAGCCAGGGAGGAGGAGATGTCGGCGCAGCCGAAGCCAGCCAGGCGTGGGTCGCCACAGCCGACGCCAGGCTGGAGATGTCGCCACAGCCGAAGCCTGGCTGGTGGAGTTGTCGCGACATACGTAGCCAGGGAGGAGGAGATGTCGGCGCAGCCGAAGCCAGCCAGGCGTGGGTCGCCACAGCCGAAGCCAGGCAGGAGATGTCGCCACAACCGAAGCCAGGCAGGAGGAGATGTCGGCGCAGCCGACGCCAGCCAAGCGTGGGTCGCCACAGCCGAAGCCAGGCAGGAGGAGATGTCGCAACAACCGAAGCCAGGGAGGAGGAGATGTCGGCGCCGCCGACGCCAGCCAAGAGTGGGTCGCCACAGCCGACCCCAGGCAGGAGGCGATGTCGCCACACCCGAAGCCAGGGAGGAGGAGATGTCGCCACACCCGAAGCCAGGGAGGAGGAGATGTCGGCGCAGCCGATGCCAGCCAAGAGTGGGTCGCTACAGCCGAAGCCAGGCAGGAGATGTCGCCACAGCCGAAGCCAGGCAGGAGGAGATGTCGCCACAACCGAAGCCAGGGAGGAGGAGATGTCGGCGCAGCCGAAGCCAGCCAAGAGTGGGTCGCCACAGCCGAAGCCGCAAAGGAGGAGATGTCGCCACAGCCGAAGCCAGGCAGGAGGAGATGTCGCTACAACCGAAGCCAGTCAGGAGGAGATGTTGGCGCAGCCGAAGTCAGGCAGTCAGGAGTGGGTGGGGCGCCGCAGTTGAAGTCTGGAATATATGAGTGGCCAAAAAGTTCTCCTCCCTTTCTCGGATTTCTCTCATTCTTCACACTCTTGCTTTCATTCTTTATTTCAACATGGTGGCCGGATCCTACAACAAGGCTCGGTTCAACGAGCTGTGCCAGCGCCTAAAAAATCGCCGGACCAAAATCAATGGCGGAGGCGTAGCAGCGCTGCGAACCATGTTTCTGAAGCAGGGAGTGGTCGAACACGAGGTGCTCCATCGTATCCGTGAGTTCTTGAGTAGTCATGAAGGATATATCAACAAAAAGGTGGTTCAAGACGCTTTTCGTGAGCCCGAGCAAGCCGACCCAACTGCACCCCAAGAGCGGGCTCAGCTACCGCAGGTTGCGGCAGCAGAGACTCAAGCAGAAGATGTGAATGCACGCGCGGTCAGCGAAGAAACACCGTTCATACACTTCTGCGGGTATGATAGCGGCGATGCGAACGCGCCGAGCGAGTCTGAGGAGTCCTTAGAGGACGCGTTTCGTGAGCCCGCACAAGCCGGTCCAGCTTCACGCCAAGACCGCACCCAGATACTACATCATGCAACAGCAGGGACTCAAGCAGAAGATGAGAGCGTCGGCAGAAGTACTGTTTACTTTTACACTCCGTTCTGCAGTCCTGATTGCGGTGACGAGACTGATGCTTTGGGTGGGGTGATCGAGTTGCCCGAAGGAATGTTCGCGTATGAGCGCGTGTGCTGCTGGAAATACGGTCCGACTGGGCGGATTCTGGCAGGCGTTCACTGGCGCCCCTCCTTTATTGACGCGGCCTTCCTACACCCGCGGGATCGCAAAACACTTCAAGACGATGCACGAAACCGAAGAGCGACGCAACGTCAAGCAGCCTCATTAGTTAGTATTGTTGGACATGAACTTGGCCACCCAGACGGTCATGTGGAAAGTCCTGACCAAGCGGATCGTGGACGAGTCGCTGCAAGACGCGACGGTGGGGAGTCGCAGCGTACGCAACAGGAGAGTCGCGCCGGACAAAGAGAGCAAGCGCGGGCAGATGGCGATGACCAAGTGCGCGATTCTCGTAACGAAGAAGGTCATGTGGCAAGTGCTGACCAAGCGCATCGTAGTGGACTCGGTGTAAAACGGGTTCGCGAGGACGGTAATGAACCGCAGCGTACGCAAAACGAACGTTGCGCTGGACGAGGAGTGCGAATGGGTGCAGCTAGATGCTAGAAAGATGGTCCTGCGGTACATTCTGACCGAGCGGAGTGTCTTCCACACTCTGCAAAACGTGCCCGGCTAGCCGACCTACAACATGAACAAGGAATGCGTTAGGTGGTCTTGTTGATACTCAAGCTGGAATTTTCGGAGTCGCTAAGGGCTAAGGTAGTGTTGAGGGTAAGCTCTACTCTACATGTGGAAGAAAAAGCAATGGAAACGTTGTTGGCGCTTCTCTTTAGTCAATGTTGCACTCGATCTTCGGGTTGTGCATGACAAGAGGCTAGAAATGCCCGTCCGGATGAGGAGATGGCCAGTCAACGTCACCATCAGCTAGAATCCAAGAAAAGTGTGCTCAAGTATCGCTGCGTTTGAAGTCTTGCTTCTCCATCCTTTAGATTTTCGTGTTGTTTATGGCAACGACACGAATGGTTTCAAGACATATTTTCATGAAGCGATGCATATGCACTGACGTCTTCACTGCCTACTAACTCATCGACACCTGCAAAACTATCCCTGCCCTAACGCCTTGTCATCACGACCACAGCCTCTTGTCGCTCAGCAGGTTGAGCACCTCCAGGATGCCGGCCACAGTGGCCTATGGTCCTTGCGACCGATCACCACGACCTGCGAGCCTCGCAGTGCGAGGCCATCTGCTACTGGCAGAGCTTGGCCACGCACGAAGCGATCCGCTCTTTGTCGCTCGACAGCCACGCCTGAGTCGCCATGCGACCAGACCTCGGACACCATCCTGTGCAGCAGGCTGGTCAGGTTTGGCTCCCCGACTTGACTCACAAGACGCGACTACCGTCGAGGACTTAGGGTGAGGACCTGCCGCTATTCATCCTGGCCAATTGGCGTGGTTTCTCCGGCGGTCAGCGCGACATGATCGACGAGGTGCCCAAGCTCGGCGCAGCCATCGTGGACGGCCTCGTCAACTACGAGTAGCCCATGTTCGTGTACATCCCGCCGTTCGCCGAACTGTCAGGTTCTCCTGCGAGGCAGGCACCGCCGGGTCGGCAGGAATGACCTTCTCGGACGTGCGCACCTCCGTGACGACCACACTGCACGGGATGCCACCAAGGCGGCCGCGCCCGACGATCACGCTCTTGGCCCAGCCGTCAAGCGTCTCGCGGAACGAGTCCTTGTCCATGAGGCCCGAGACCCCACTTGGCCGTGGCCTCGTCGACCTTACCGGCCAGCAGCGCGCGCGGGTCGTACTGCGTGCTGTTGTCGGCAGGGCAGAAATCCACCTTACGCTCAATCTCATCCACGCCCGTCAAGTCGCAGCGGGCCGCGACGAGCCGCCCGCACGAAGGCAAACCACTCGAGGATCGAGTAGATGCCCGAGAGGTGGTTCTTGGCCGTCAGGTGCGTCACACCGTTCGTGTGCATGATCTTCACGCCACCCAGCTGGTCGTTCGAGGTGTACACCTCCTTGCCCATGAGCTTGTTCAGTGCTTGACAACCAACCGGTCAGGATGATCGGCGAGTGCGTGGCGTCCTGCGCCGTACGGTGGCCCAGACGCACCAGGTAGGCACCGATGCCGACGCTGCGGCCGCAGGCGTACGCCAGCGTGAATACGTCCTGGTAGGCGCGCGAAGTCTCACCAGCAATGGTACCACTGCTGCGCAGGTACTCGACACCGAGGTCGATCTCGCGGCCCACGATGTTGTTCAACACGTAGCGTTCCTCGCCCGTGTTGGTGACCAGCAGCTCGGCGTTCACAGGGCCCTCGGCCGAGGCAACCTTGTAGTCCTCGGGGGTCAGGTACAGGTACTCGAAGCCCTTGGTCGGGTTGGTCTCCTTGTACAGCGCCTTGATGGACTCGGCCATGCCGATGCGGGCACCAGCGTTGGCCGAGAAGAAGAAGCGCGGGATGCCCTTCGAGCGAGCCAGCTTCGACGCAAGGTCGAACAGCGTGTCCTCGCAGGTACCGAAGGAACCGGCCTTGAACGTGATGTCGTTGGCGATGATGATGATCTCACGTCCATCCGGGAACTCCGGTGTCTACAGCGTCAGCAGCCACGCCACCATACCGATGTCGTTTTGGCCACGCGGGCGCGTCGTCTCCGTCAGAGACTTGCCCGTGGCGTCCAGGATCAGCTCGCGCGTCTCCATCAGCAGGTTCGGGATGGTAATCTTGGCACCGCCACCGCGCGTACACTGCTGCACGTACTTGTGCCACTGGCGCAGCAGGTTGTACTCGATCAGCTCCAGGAAGTCGTACACGTACACCGTGTTCGACATGGCCTTGGGCATCTGACGCTTCTTGTGAACGGGAACACCACCGGGTACGGCGTCGTCACCGGCATGCCATCAAGCTCGCCGTGGGTGTTGTCGCCGATGGAGGTGAAGATAGGCTCGTCGTGGCCAGCGGCCTCGATGTACGCCTGCGCGCGGACCACGTAGCCCGTGGGGTTCTCAGCCACAAGACGCACAGGGGTGACCGGGGCCTCGCTGTTGAAGCGCGCAATGGTCTTGAGCTCCACCGTCGACACACGCAGCTGCTCCAGACGCTCGGCGTAGCGGTAAGCCAGAATGCGGATCACACCCTCGAGGTACTGCGAGTCCACGATAGCCTGGGGCAGGATGTTCAGGTACACGTGGTTGTTCTTGGTCGGCAGCGACAACTTCTTGAGGGTTGGCAAGGTTCACCTCCAGGGCATTCAGAGCGTCAGCCAGCGAGCGCTCGGGGCCCGGGTAGGCGTCGTACTGCGAGCGTGAGCCGCTGCCATCGTGGTCCAGCTGACGCACCACAGCGCGCACGAAGATGCGCTGGAAGCGGTCGGGCACGATGTGCGAGTCGGACTCCTTCATCTTGGCCAGGTACAGGTGAACGTTCTTGTTCTCCGACGTCAACGGGGTGACGCTGTAGTTCTGGAGGCGACGCAGCTCCAGCTTGTAGACTCCATGTGGCGCAGGATCTTGTCGTCGCTGTAGTTCAGGCGGCCGGGGAACGTGTAGATGTTCTGGTACAGCGTCATGTCGGCGTTGTGCGCCGAGACGTTCTCTATGTTCTGCGGGCGGACCGAGAACGTCACACGACGGATAATGTGTGCGCGCAGGTCCTGGTCCACCGTCTTGAGGTACGCCTCAGCCTGCTCCAGAAGAGCGGCCTCCTCCGTGTGCTCGTCCACAAGAATGACGTGCAGCACGTTCACCAGCGGGTCCTTGCGCACCGACAGCGTCTTCTTGGCCAGCGGGAACAGGGTCATGACGTCCGTGAAAGACTTCTTGTATGACTCCTGTTTGGCAAGAAGTATGATGGCGCCGTGACGCTCGAAGTCGGCCGAGATCTTCTGGTAGCTCTAGACCGGATTGGCCAGCGGCTTCTCCACGACCTCCTCCTGCTCCTCGCTGCTCTCCTCCGAGTTGTGCTCGCCCAGGTCCAGCGAGCTGGCAGAGCTGTTGCGGCGCAGCAGACTCGCCAGGTCATCGTAACTCTCGGCGGGGGCGACGCCGACCGCAAGCGCGTCGACGACAGGAGACTTGAACTGGAACGTCTTGGCGAAGATGTCGTTGAAGCTCATGGTCTCCATCGACTCGATCAGGTACGAGCGGTACACGCGCAGCGCGTACAGCTCCAGAACGAGCTCGCGGATCTTCTCGTCCTCGTGGTCAAGCAGCGAGATGAGCAGGTCGAACAGCGGCTGCGACTGGTCCAGCAGGTTGCCGCACGCAGCAGCAAGGTCGGTCGACGAGTCGTCGGCGATGTAGTCCTTGAGCACCTTCTCCACCTGGCTGAGGCGGTCGCGGTAGGACGGCATCTTGTTGTCGATCAGCAGCTGACGGGCCTCAAGAGCCACCAGCGAGTACTGGTTCTCCTTGAACGTCGCAAGCTTCTCGAGGAGCGGCACAAAGGCGGCAGTCTTCATCGACTTGCGAGGAGCCACGGCGTTGCCACGTGCCATCTGGGCCAGGAGCTGCAGAAGCAGCTTGTTCTTGGCCTCCAGCGCCTTGTGCGAGCGAGCGATGGCGAACACCTTGTTGAGGTCGGCCGAGTTCTGCTGACGCAGGGCTATCACCACATCCTCGATGTTGTGCGAGTTGGCGTACACCGTCTCCACCGTGAAGTACTCGTTGATCAGCTCGGTGAGCACAGCCTCCTCCCCGGAGGTCAGGCGGTGCTTGTACTTGGTGGCGATGTCGCGGAGCGTCAGCACGGAGGCCTCAAAGTCCGAGCGCTGACGGTCTGTCGCGAGCGTCTTCTTGTACTCGTCCAGGATCTCAACCACCTCGGCGACGTTGAACTCGTGAGCAGCCGTGGGCTCCTCCGACACCGCCTCCTTGAAGGTCTGGAGCTTGTCCGTGATCTTGGCGAACACGTCGAGCGGGATGCGGCCGGCCAGCGACGACATGGCCTCCTTGATCTCCTCCACAGGCAGGAGCGGCTCGTTGAGCGCCTGGAACTAGAGTTGTAAAGAAGTGGGTTAAATACGAAAGTAGTATTTTTCACAGTTAAATGCAAATAGGTAGCTGTTAAATACCGTTAAATATTCGAGCAAATTTGATCAATTGAAGCAATCATTTAAGCCAGTATTATGGATATTTACGACAATGAGCTAAAGAAAGAAGCCAACATCTGCATGGGCTACTGGGTCTGCTCGGCTTCCCAGCTCCGCGTGCTCACGGGCCTGCGGGTGCTGACTAGCATCAAGAGCTGCTATTCAAGCTGACGGCGAACCCCGGTGGGTGACTTGCCCGTCACTAAGGCGGCCAGCAACGTCGTGCTGTCATGCCCAAGTTGAGTCCGATCACCAGCGGGTAGGCTTGCTTCAGCGCGATCACACCCAAGAAACTTTCAGCCCCGACAGCGTGCGCGGAGAGCCCGACCTCGTGTTCACCTACGGCAAGGGCAGCAACTTGTACGGCGAGCAGGGCCGCGGGTTCCTGGACTTCTTTCGCCGGCATGGCTATCTCGGGTCACCTGAGTCGGGTGTGGGCCACGGCCACGAGGACTGGTACAGCTGCGTGCAAGTTGGGGTACGAGTACACGCAGAAGATGATCAAGGAGTCGATGATGATGTTGATATTGATTTGATGTAGCCAGCAACTTGGAAATAAGGCTCTTTGTGGGGCGAATGAAGCTCTTCACCAGCATGTTCACCAGCGTCGGCAGCGAGCAGACCAGGATCACCGGCAGCGACGTCGTAGATGGCGTCCTTGTCCACAACCAGCAGCGTCAGCAGATTCACCACGGCGTCAATAGGGCTACTGAACGAGCCGCTGTTGATCTTGGCATTCGACATGGCGATAGGCAGCTCCTCGGAGTGGGTGGAGCAGCACCTGAAGAGGAACAAGCGCGAGCACCGACCAGAGGTTATACATGTCGTGTGCGGCTGCAGCAACCATGGCGTTCTGGAAGTGGGCGCTGTCTCCGACGCGTCCGAACTCCACGATGATACACATGATGCATGTGCCGGGGTTGGCGTCCATGATCACGTACGCGCCCTGGTCGATGGTCATGCGCTGCCGGAGCCCACGAAGACCACGACGATAGACGCCACCTTGACGGAGCCAGGCAGCAGCGCGGTGGAAATGGACCCGGTCTGCCCTTCGTATCCCAGCCTAGCGCCAACGTGAAGCCACGCCGATGGACTTGGCGGCCACCATGAAGCAGTACAGCGCGGCCAGCGACACGAAGCCGCATGATCCTCCACGAGGAGGTTAAGAGCGCTGCAATCAATACGTCTGTCAATTCCACCTACTCGCAACTTCAGACTGCCAACGGCACCTGCGCTATTCAAGGCCTGCACGTGTTGTGCTGCTCGTTGCCGTAGCGTACGGGCTGTACAACAAGAGCGGTGGTCGCACCATTCTGGACTTCGCCGTGTGCAGCGAGGGCTACTGCGGTGCCCGGTCCACGAGCGCTCAGTGCTGAAAAGCGCTGCCCCAGGAGAACAAGCGGATCGAGGTTGTGTAGGGTGTCCAGTTCACCCAATGAGATCGTCGAGACGGAGGACCAGGAGGAGAAGAAGCCCAAGACACTCACGGAGACCAACTTCAACTTCACGATCCTTCCGACGCTGCGTGCCCACTTGAGCGCAGCGACGCGCTCATTAAGCACAGCCACGAGCAGCAGAAAACATGGAGCGCGAGCAGTTCGCCAAATATACGCCCGCTACTTTGCATTTAGACTGACTGAGTCATGATGATGCAGACTTACAGTACATCGCTTACATGTAGTGATATTGAGAAATTAACTGAACTCGTTCACTGCTGGTGTACTACAGTAATCTGCGTCAATACCGACGCCTGATATATATAAATGCTAATAGGATATAAACTGTTATTGTATTAATTTAAAATGAATTTCATGTTTGTTTTACTGACAAGTCCAGAATGATTCCAGCGGCTCACATGAGCCCATGCCGTCTCGCACCACATGAGCGCAGTGAGGAGGTCGACCTTTATATGGGTTATTTACACCAGCTCCTAGTCTGTCTAACGCTAGCAACACGATGTCTCCGATCGTGCTCTTGCCGGGCATAGAGGAGAGGTCAACGCCCGTACGGCCCACTGCGCGAGCTGCATGTACGATATGGACGGCTTGCTGGCTGACTCTCTCGGCGATCAGGACCTTCTCCGACCACGTCAGGCGGAGGCGCTTGCTCGGAGTGAAGGAGATGGCGGAGAGAGGGGGGAGGGGGGACTTGGGTACCTTGCTTGTGTGCTTGCGAATCTGGAAATTATTGAGCTCTCGAAGTAAAGCTTGAGAGGATACTTTCTAAAAAGCGCGCCATAATTCAAATTCTTGCCTGGCCTCCACAACTGGATTTTTTCAGCACATCCCCTTTTTGTATATTATACACGAAGTCGTTGAACCAGAAATATTAATTATAATAGGCTATTATTTGTACCCCCGTCCGGTATTGACGCAGAATACTGTAATACGAGAGTTATCGAGTGTGAACTTATGCGGCTTCGCCTGCGATGTCCACGCTAACGATTGCATCGAGTAGGTACTCGAACTCCCTGTCCTGCAAGTCGAATAACCATTCCTCTTCATCGTCTTCATGGTCATCGAAGTCGCTATCGCTGTCGATGCCACTGGTGTTTGATCTCTGGCGTCTGGTAGAGTGGCAAGCTCGTTGGTTTCGTGTCGCCGTTGTTGTTGTAGACAAAGGCCAGCTTTTCGCCGGTGGGCACGCGAAGCCGTACTTTGCGTGAATCCGTGAATACTCTACAAACGCTCACTCGCCGCAGACGAAGTCGGGATGCTCAACACCTTGTCAGCGAAGAAACGCAGTTGAGGGAAGGAACGGTCCAACAGCCACCATGGAGGGGCGAATCGCGACTAGCCTTCTGCTTCTCATCAGCAGACCACCCGTCCTTCATGTCGATGAAATCCAATAAAGCCGAGCGAAAGCTGATTGGAGTCATATCTTGAGGCAGTCCGAAGCGCTCGGCAAGTTTGACAGCATCCGTGACTGTCTCCGTTGCCTGCCAAGAAACTCATAATTTCAAAAATATACGATCCGTCGGGAAGTATTTAACCGTATTTAACGTTTTTAGTTTTTAAAGAGTTTTTAACCCTACCTAAGTATTTTACTTCTTTACAACTCTACCTGGAACAGGTCGACCAGCCCCTTCTGCGTAAGGTCCTCGGGGGCGAAGTAACCCTGCAGCACGCTCTTGAGAACGGCCAGCACCTTGCGCATCTTGTGGACCGACTTGGTGCTGTTTCCGTTCGCGTTCTCGGGCAACGGGAGCTTGCCCATGTACACGTCCGACTTCTTGACGCACGACGGGTCATCAAGCTGAATGGTGGCGATGCAGTCGCCAGGGGCGAGCACGGCGCCCTCGGACTTGAGCAGACGAATGACACCGGCCTCCGGGGTCAGCAGCGGCATGTACATCTTCATGACCTCAATCTCAGCGTACGGCATGCCGTGACGCAGGCTGGCACCATCGTCCACGATATAGCGAGCGAGCTTACCGGCCGTGTTGGTCACGAGACCCGTGGGGTCGTACTCCTTGGTGAACACGCACGTGTGGCTGTCCACCACAAGACGCAGGCCCTGGGCCTCCTTGGTAGCGTACGCGACGTGCGACTTGCCGTTCGGCAGCACAAGGAAGCCGCCGTCCGACAGCGTGTGGATCTCCACCTGCACGTACGAGTCGTTGCAGAAGAGTGTGAACTGGATGGGGCCGCTGCGGCACGCCTTGATGTTGTACTTGATGCCCTCGTGCGACTCCTCCTGGGACAGGAACTGGATGGTTTCCTGAGTTAATTCGAGGGAAGGCTATTTTTCAGAGATAAGAAGGCGAGTACGCGCGGAATAGACCATCTCATCCTCCACGTTCAAGACCGGCACGTCGGCGTAGTGTATATGCAGTCATTTCCAAACTTTCTAGTCAAATCATTACCGAGTTAATACCAATTACCGCTATTACCTTCCTAATACCTTCCTATTAACGGTATTATCTTTTGTGTAAAGTTGGTGTGTCAGGACTACTTTAGCAAAAAAGGGACGGAATGAGGCTAGCACCTATGGGCCCATCATACCTTCCTAGTGGGTGGAAGTCTCTAGGTGAAACAAGCATGAAGTCCTAGTATTGAGGAGGAGTAGCGCATTCTTGCGGACTCTGAGCGGAGTTTTAGATTGTACACAAAAAGGCAATTTACCGTACACAATCTTTACATAATGGTATTACCGATCGGTATTAGATATCTAAAAATCCTAATACCAGTTATTAGGAGTTATTAACTTGGTAATAAACAACACTACTTTCTATGCGCTCGAAGCAGACAAGCTTCCAAGAAAAAAAAGCAATCGTTAACGCGACCACGCAGTGCACAAACAGTCCGCAGATAATCTACGTCGACGATGGCTGCATCCTCGCTCTCTCGTGGTTCCTACCTCCTCGTCTTCCCGGAAGACCTTAACGGGTCCATCGCCTCACCGGTCTACGCGAAGATCTCGAACGCCAGAGGCACGGCGGTGACGGCGCTGCTCGACGTGGATGGCGACGAGTGGGGACCTATGGTGAAGCTGCCAAGAGCTACTGCTCTGGCAAGAAAAGTCGATAGCAGGGATGCCGAAGGCGAAAAACTGGGTGCCTGGGTCCGACAAGCCGTGTGTGCCAAGATCGACGGCCACTTCTGCTACGGTCAAGTCACGGGATACTCCGAGTCGGAACTCATCATCAGCACGAAGTCAGGTCCGGTGGAGACCAGCAAGGCCGATATCTGCGACTCGGTGTATCCCGTGGTAGCAATGGTCATGGGATGTCACGAGTTCCCGCTTGACAGCTGGAGTTACGACCAACTAGACGAAATTCATGGTGCCATCATGGACCGCCTGTTAAATCCAGTTTCTACGACGGCGACAATCTCAGTGGCCAAACTCATGCATGGACTTTTACCCGAAGTGTCACCCGCATTCGACCGAATGTACACCTGGATCGACCCCTGCACAGGAAAGCGCGCCCGAGTCTCGCTTCAGCATGTTATCAACTACGTATATTACATCGACGGCGGGAAAAGTGTTCCGGTGGATATGGAATCCTCCCTTGGCTCCTCTTTCTGCGACCTGAACCCAAGCCAACCCGGTGGAACGAGCGTGGGTTCGTCCACACTAAGTCGGAGCGATGAAGCAACGGCTACTGCAGCTCCCGACACCACCGCATTCTTCGACATGACTGCCGTGGACGACGATGTAGAAACCGCAGCAGATGAAGCCGTGCTCGCCCAAGCTTTACTATCGAACGGCACCAACGGCGCCGTAAATGAAGGGCGCCTGGTGCCCATCAATCGCTCTCAACATGCTCAGCGAAGGCCCGTGGGGCCTGCCCCGGAGCAACAGGGCCAAAGCGGGCACGTACCGAGTTCGGCTGTACCGGTGGTAGCTGAACGAATGAATACCGAGACTTCAGCTGACGTTGAAATTCTGGATCTGGTGCGGACGCACAAACCGCACCTCCTACCCCACCTCTTGGAGTCTCGCCGAGTGCCCGCCACTGGAGTCAAACGCCCAGCGGAAGAAGCGGAAGACAGAGGGGCAGCCAAACGGAGTAAATTCAGCTTTACACCAACGCCCGAGCAACGCCAAGTTCACGACATCGTCACCTCGGATGCTTACAAAGGTAAGTCTCCCGCCTCTTGTATGGATTCAATGGTGTCCAATGCCGAGCTCCTGTTGTGGGCCTACCCGGGTGTTGCAATGCGCGCGTATGACCTCCAGTTTGGAAGTTGTGGTCTTTCGTTTCTACACTTTACGCCTGTGGATCATTTGGTTCGTCTCAAGCGGCAGCGGGAAAGCTTTGTGAACATGAGTGATTTCTCCGTCTCAGCCAAGTTTCTACCAGCCCCGGACCCCTCGTCGTGGGACGACATCCTGGCAGGTGCAATCGGTTTTCAGCAATACTGTGCAGTGATGTGTGATGTGGTGACCCAACAACTCGCCACGACACTCTACAACTTCATCGGTGCCCTCAAAAGTCGAAACATGTGGCCCCAGGACATGCTTCTCACGCTAGTACTGTGGATCGACTCACAACTCGAGCAGTACAGGAACGCGGTGGCGCTCGACGGTGGAAATGGGACAGCAACAAGAAACCTAATTGCGTCCCGGTTTACTCCAGACAACCTCGAGCTACACGGGCTTATGCTAACCGCTCAGCGAGAAAAGATGGAGGCAATGACGCGGTCGACTCCCTGCAACGCCACTCGCTCCGATGAGCAACCGCGGCCACCACGCCCTCAGCGGCACGGTAGCAACAAAGGGAGAAAAGTACCCGAAGGTATCCTAATTCCACGTCAGGATGGGAAGGAAGTCTGCCTGAAGTTCCTGTCGAAGCGCGGCTGCCCATCAAGCGACCCAAATGTGTGCGACTACGCCAGCAGAGTGCACTTCTTCCCGGCAGCGCTGACGGAGAAGCTCAAAGGCTACATCCGCAACAGATTCGGTGGCATCAATAGCAAGTATACCTCCACATGAAGACATCCAGGAAGCGATGGTCCTTGCGGCCTTGGACAGAGTAGTGTGGACCATCACGTATTAGACGCCTCAATAGACTCGGCTTCTCAGTACGTACCCCCAGTTACCTTGTCGGGAGCAGAGCATCTACCTGCCCACGCCAACGAACACGACGGGGAACTAGCTCACACGTTGGCCCGGACATCCCAACTCGAGTCCCAGCGGCGCGGACTCCCCGGTCTCAGCAGTGCAATCCACGCAGCTCGCGTGGCCTGACGCAGTTCGAGTATCTATGCACCCGACATCACCGGTCTCGTGCTTCAGGTCGTAGCAGTTCGCTCGGCACGGCTCAGCTCGAGCCACTGAAGTCTCAATTTCATGGGCATCGCCAGGCAACACCGCCCGGCCTACCTGCCACGGCTCAGCAGCAGTCATCAACTCGGCATCTTGTTCGTACCAGTGGCGCCGGCGCCGGCAAAAACCCGAGAATAAACCGTGGTTACCAGAACAGCGGTGCGGAGTTGCCCATACTTAGCAAGCTCGACCCGCGCAAACTCACATCCAGCATTAAAACGGCTCAGCTGCGCGTCGGAACGATGCGCCAGGTACCAGTAGCTCGCACGCCTGCTTATCCCACCGCTACGCCAGCAACTCAGCTACAGCGTGAAGGGCACCCGGAACTATCGCTATACGCAACGGAGCTTCCGCGACAAACGCTAAACTCCCTCTCGGTTCCCTTACAAGAGCCGAAGTCGATGGCAAGTCACGTCCAACGGGCACTGCTTGAGCGAGCGACAGCACGTGCAGCTAGCCAAGTGCAAGCGTTCAACGCATTCTGCACGCGGCTCGGCATAGATCCCCATCGAGACGTCCCTCTCTGTCAGAGCGACGGTCATTGGCAACTTAACACGGAACTGCAGCGTGTTACTACGGCAATGGCATGTGAACACAAGATGCGCCTCCAATACATTATTGAACATGTACGAGGCCAGGAGCGAGGCAATTTTCGCCCGAACAAGACAATGGATCCATCTCGTTTCACTCGACTCCTAGATGGCTACCGACACAAGGATCTCTTGGTACAGATAGCCCGCACTGGTATTCAACCAACTTGGAAGCAGCACGACCCCTCTCGAACGAAGCCGATTAAAAACCACCGATCGGCATCTCGCTACCTCAACGCTGTCATCAGGGCCATTCGCAAGGGCCAAGATGCGGGGCAGTACCTCGTTCTCGATGCTAAAGTGCTTCAGCATTGGGAATATATTCAGATCAGCCCCATCGGCGCAGTCCCGAAAAAGGATATATCTCCTGAAGACGAAGTGAGGTTAATTCATGACCTCTCATTCCCCCGCGGTCACTCGACAAACGATGCATCAAGAACAGAAGATTGCCCTGACGTCGAGTATAAACACGTGGCTGCGATCGCGAAACGAATTGAAGGATGCCACGCTCGATACAAGGGTGCCGCCATAATGATCATGAAGGGTGACGTGAAAGGAGCGTTCCGCCACCTAATGCTGGCTAGCGGCCATGTTCGCTGGATGGCGGCCACAATTCCTGAACTTGGTGTACTGATCGTGGATATGTCCGCTCCATTCGGGTGGACAAGTTCCCCCGCCTTTTATGGCGCGTTTGGTGGTGCCATCACGTGGTTAGTTAGTCGCGAAAGCCCCGCCTCCATGACAAAACGTCTCGCGACCACGACCCATTTTTTGCCTACGAATGGGTCGATGATCATGTTCTCGTCGAACCTGACACCGGCAACCGGCTACGTCTCGCAAATGAAACGCTACGACTGGCGATGCTAGCGATTCTCGGTCCGGGAGCAATCAACGAAGAAAAAATTAGCTCGTGGGAATCAAGTCTTCAAGTGTTGGGCCTGGTGTTTGACACCGCTGCACGGACGGTGTCAATGCCTCGAGAAAAAATCGCCAAAGCCCTTGATCGAGTTCAATCATTAGCCATTCAGCACTATGCCACTCGAACCCAGCTGCAACAACTCCTAGGAAGTCTACGCCATGTTTGTTCGTGTCTCCGGGCCGCAAAACCATTTTACCAACGACTACTTGCCGCTAGTATTCGAGCACCACGCTATGGAAGAATGGCTGTCGAGAATGCGATGGTCTGTGATCTGCAATGGTTTTCCATGATCCTAACTCATGGTCGGCTTCAACAGCTACCCCTAGCAATGTTTGTGGATCAACAACCCATCGATGTTCACCTTTACATGGACGCGAGCAACAGTGGTCTGGCCGTCCTCAATCCTGCCACGCAGCAGTACATCCAAGTCCGATTTGACGAAGAAGAACAAGCACGCATTCTCGCAGCATCAGGCCCAGATGGATTTAACCCCTTCAAACCGAAGAAAATTTCCCCATGCCTATGTTGTATATACAGCGTATTAACATATAGAAAATTGTATACGCTAGGGAAGGGGGAGGGAAGGGCGCTGTCAAAAACTGGGTTCATCAGGGCTTGGTTACATCTAAGGATGTATATACGACGGAGTAAAACCACTTCTAACCCGTATATATACAGCATAGCATGAGCTATGCACAGTGCTGTAGCCGCGCGACCTTGCGTGTGTAGCATGTTCGTAAGCTTATGCAGGGTACACACGGACTATGTTCTCTCAAGCGTTAGATTCGTAGGAAATAATCTCTCTAAATATCGGGATTCCGGTAGCACAGACAAGTCGAGATTTCCGCTATACTATAATCAAGTTGTCCGATATGCAATCAAATGATGACAATGTGATAATTGTCCAATGGATGATCGTTATCCCTGTCTCTGCTTGACGCATGCTATGGGTTATCAAATGCGGCGTGAGCAACTAGCCGTTGGCAGGCCGCTTGCTCATTAGGTCACAAACATAACACGAACAACATACCATACACATGCATTCACATGAAGAACAACCCAACCTACTCGCTTTCTTCGCTGACCTCGCTGCTAACACTGCTGACACAGCGGCGCTTAGCAGGCGACTCCCCCGGAGAGCTTGTGGCTTTCGGTGCCCGCACACGGATCTTACCCTTCAGGACCTGCGGGATAGCCTTGCCGTTGTTGTACTCCTTGTGCCAGACGTCCCAACAGCTCAGCATCTTGCTTCCTACCGTCCACTTTGGCTTGACGCACAGGTAAATAGGCCCAGGGAAGTCGCATCCATCGCAGAAGTAGGTGGAGGTGGCGCCACGCTTGCCACTTCGCGTTTTCAGCGTACAAACCTTGCAGTTCTTCTGCACCCGTTTTCGCTGACCCGAGTGGTCGCGCCGGTCCTGACTTCATATCCACTGCTCCCGACTCTGCGATGTGCTGCTTTTGGCCGCAGTACACTTCAAAACTAAACGCAAAGCATAGAGTGTATATACAGCATACGTTAGCCGCATATACAGAATAAGGCAACCATTACAATGCAGTATAAGCGGAAACAGCAATCGTACCGAATGCAGTAAGCAGAGCGTGCGCAGCAAAGCATGAATAGCTTGGTACCCCACTTATGGGGCTTATCGTTCATATACATTCGTGTCCGATTGTACGATGACCTCGACGGAAGCATGGCTTCGTCGAAGGAGAGCTCAGCTGGAGGGATGAACGCCGCCGCGAACGTCCGCTGCAACACGCTCACCACGGAGCGGATCTTCCAAGCGCGGTCGGTTCTTGCACGTGGGTCACTGTTGCTGTTGAAGTGCAGGTTCCGGCTCAACTCCATAAAGCGATCGCGCACCATGAACCGCCCGAAGATTCCGCGTGAAATGGCGCCAACATCATTTTGACGCCAGTGATTGGCAAGCTTCTCTCGGTTTGGCATGATCGCGCGGGCGATCAGCAGGCCAATATACACGCACAGCTCGTGTGGCATGATAGGCTTGACCGACAGGAAGTCTTGGCGCACATCTCGACGTGTCTTGGTCTTCGCCGTTGAAGCCGCTCGCCCAGCCGCTTTGTCTTTTCGGTCTTTTTGCTCTTTCCTTCTGAAGTATGCGTCAACGCGATTGTCGAGCTGCTCGTGCATGTAGAAGTTGCTGCACTCTGCAATGTGTTGCCACATGGCTACGGGCATGAACAGGAAGAAGAGGGAGATGGGAGACGCTCCACGCTTGATAGCTTCTTTCCGGGGTCCGTGGCGCCCTTGCCAGAGCTCAGGATACTCATCGTTATCAGCGACAGGCTGGTACGGCGTCTCCAGATACGCTGCGACGTCAGGAGCCTCCGGTTCGTCCCACCCGGTCGTTGAGAGATCTTTTAGTGCAGGACCGATCAATTCTCCGGCGAGCACCTTCTCCTCGCCTCCCATCGACTCAAGAAACTTGTCTGCAAAGGTCCGCTCTTCCTTCACAAGCAGCTCTTCGTCATCTTCATCAATGCAGTCAGACGCCGATGACTCCGAATCGCTCACGTCCAACTCACTCAAATCTTCTTCCTCCGACTCATCGCCTGAGTCCAGCACGTCGTAGTCATTGTTGCCGATGGGGTCCGTATTGATATCGTCTCCGTTGTCCCCACAGATGTCGTAAAGCGGTTGCGCAGCTAATACAACACAAAATACAGCATACGATACGTGTTAGACATAAGCGATATCACGCATATACAGCATAGTCGCTTGAACAAACCTGCTTTCTTGTTTACTTCAACCTCAGTTGCCGACTCAGCACTCGGAGCGTCTGTGTCTGTGTTAACGGATACAGAATAACATCTGTATTAGCGTTAAGCAGTATCCGATATATACAGCTTACAACCACGCGCACCTTTACGACTTGTTGTAACTGGGATAGTCGCTTCATTGCTTATCTTGTGTCTACCCGACCTTGGTGGACTCCGGTCGACCGAGGATCCGTCCGTGCTGCTGCGCTTGGGTGGTGAAGATTGGGTAGGACCAGAAACTGTATCATACAGCATAAATAACCAGCATATACAGCATATCACATACGGCTTAGAACCTCATTGCGGAGACAACGTCACAGCGGAGGAACCTGTCGGAGGCGTCGATGGAGCTGCAGCCGGAGGACACTCAGTGACTGACGAACGCGCTGACCTCGAGTGCGACTTGGAAACTGGCGACTTGCGTGCCGGCGGCTTCGCCAACCGAACCTTGGACGACTTGGGCTGCTTAGTGCTCCTGGTGGCCTTGGTCGACTTGCTCGGCTTTGGTGATGAGGTCTGGCGGGTCGGTAGGGGTTGCTTCGACGGTGCGGTTCCATCTTCAGGTTCCTGAGCAGATGTAGACGCAGCGGAGTAGGTGGCGGCACTTGCCGGCGGATCGGCCGTGGCTGACGCGGCAGAAGAAGCGCCAGCAGCCTCGGCTAGGCGCAAGGGAGACTCCTCAGCTGTAGCTTCGACAGGATGATCAGCCGCGGCGCGTTCTGTCCTCTCCTTCAGGGCGACTGCATAGCCACACACATAGGTTAGTTAGATAATCGGTAGTTTAGCCTCACATCATTACACTTACGCTGAACAGCGTGGTTCACCACCGCTTGCTCTCCAAGCAAGTAGTCGACACCTTCAGCACCGTTAGCGTCACGCCCTGGCAGAATGTACTTCCAGAGAGTGCCAATGCCTCGCGGGGGCGGCTTGGATGTCCATCCTGCCGCCTTGAATCCTGACCAGACCGCCTTGAAGTTGACGGTCCCCCGCTCTTCATCCAGAGCAGCAACTTTTTCTGTGTTTGGCGTAGTTCCTCGCGTGCCCACCATCACTTCTTCCCCGCCGCTCGAAATCTCAAATGACTGGTCTGAGGCAGAGGCGCAAAATCACCTGTTAGTTTTTATTCTGTCACTAAATGACTGTATCAAACCTTCAAAATATTATCGGAAATATCGAGAAATTGAGAGTGGTACTTCAACAGCCTAACCACAGCGGCTAGGTATAATCACTCGTCTCTTGCCCAACTTTTTTTTACTTGTCTTTTGTATGGTTTGTTTGAGTTCAATACTCAAATCAAGTTTAATTTCCTTATGCTGTATATACAGCGTAACGGTCACATAGCCAAGCCATCGTAACGCAGCTTATACATCTACCGGTTTGAAGGGGTTAACATCAATGTCCGGGAGCAACTATGTGTGGCCCTAGCGGCGTGGATATTTGGACCTGAGTGGGCGTCAACCCCAGCTAAGCCCATGACCTTTGTCAGAGCATGGTCTGATAACACCTCGGCTGTGGCATGGACAAACCGGCTTTCGAGCTCCAATCCTCTGGGGCAAGAGATTAACAGAGCGATCGGACTGGCGGAGGCGATTTTCGGCTTTCGTATTTCGTGTGGACATCTTCCTGGGGCGATAAACACAATGGCGGATGCCGGATCTCGAGCGTGGACATCACCGTTTAGTGACACCTGGTCTAACCTATCGTCTGCGTGGTCTCAGGTCTCAGTACCACCAGCGCTACGCAAGATCTACACGGACTTCTCGCTCAATTACAATCCTACTCATTGGCCGCGCAGTCCCGACCAAAGTACGCCGCCACGTGGAAACGATGGTCAGCGTGGTGCTCAGCTAACGGTTACAGCAAGTGGCTCCCCGCCAACGTGCAGGAGCACTCCTACCAGCTTGCGTTATTCGCCGTCCACTATTGGGCAAACTCAGGAAAAACCCTCTCAGCGAATACCGTGTTATCCGCGATCAGCCATGTGTCTTGGTATCATATCCGTAACCTCGGATACTCGGTCGGGCTGCACGCGGGACACAATATGGCCGTGCGTGGGATGCAGCGGTTGTCACCACCTCCACGCCAAAAGCAACCAGTCACAATGGCCATCCTACGCGAAATACGGAGAAGATGCAATTTCCAGTCAGCCCAGGACCGCGTGCTCTGGGGGGCTGCGGTCATGGGCTTCTTCTTTCTACTGAGGCGGTCGGAGTACCTCGCGGATGGTGCAAAGGTGAAGCCTTACATTATTCGAGTCAACGACGTGCAATTCCTCTCCACGCAAGGGGCCCCGGCTCGATCAATCGACAAGGTGGCTGCAGTCTCGATCAAGTTCCGTGGCAGCAAGTCAGACCAAGTCGGGGCCGGGGCTACAAGAACACTACATAGATCGGGCTCTGCATGGCTGTGCCCAGTGCTAGCAACATGGGAGCTAGCACAGAATGCTCGCACGTTCGGCAGCAATGAAGCTCTCTGTGCTACCGGTACCGGCCAAGTCCTCGCCGCCAATCGTCTGGCTGAAGCAATCAAGTGTGCCGCAGCCGCCGCGGGGGCAGACCCTTCAACATTCGGAACTCACTCCATGAGGAGCGGAGGGGCGACGGCACTCTTCGCGGCTGGTGTCGACAGGCTTACAATCAAATTGTTCGGAAGATGGTCCTCCGACGCGTTCGAGCGATACACCAGGATGAACGAGACAACAACAAGATCACTCGCAGAACGAATGGAAAGAGGGGCCCGGTCACGTGTCAGCCCAGTTACACTGGTTGGGGCTTCGTCCAGCTCCAACACGAGCTCGACTAGCTAACACGTATCCGAACATGATTTGACTGCACCCCCATCGCTGCATTATCTCTGAAATGGATGGTTTCCTGAGTTAATTCGAGGGAAGGCTATTTTTCAGAGATAAGAAGGCGAGTACGCGCGGAATAGACCATCTCATCCTCCACGTTCAAGACCGGTACGTCGGCGTAGTGTATATGCAGTCATTTCCAAACTTTCTACGCGCTCGAAGCAGACAACCCAGCCCACCACTCCCTGGGGCTTCGTCCAGCTCCAACACGGAGCTCGACTAGCTAACACGTATCCGAACATGATTTGACTGCGCCCCCATCGCTGCATTATCTCTGAAATGGTTGTGCGGGAGCTGGCCGCGCTCGATCTGGCTCACGTACTCCTCCTGGAGCGTGTTGGATGCCTGGTACGCGCAGCACGTGGCGCCGACGAGCACCACCATGAGCGGGTCGGGGCGGCCCTGCAGACGCACCTCGTTGTGGTGCGAGATACGCTCGTCCAGCCACGACGTGGAGATGCGGTTGTGTTTGAAATCGTCGGACTCCATCATGTTGACGATGTACTCGACGGTAGTGTGGATGTCACCATGGATGGACAACTCCTTGAGCGCGGGGATCATGTTCTTGCGGGCCTTCTCACGCGTGGGGCTCCACGAGACCAATCTGCGAGTCAGTGAACTCGTGCACCTGGCCGGACGAGTCCACCGAGAAGTAGCCCCACACGTCGGGGGTGCTGCGGAAGTTGAGCTCCTGGATGGCGCCGCTCGTGGACTGGAAGCCGGCGTTCGGGTCCTCGGCCGTCATACGCGCGGCAATAACGTGGCCGTGCTGGGGCTTCTGCTTCTCCGTGTCGAAGTCGATGGGGGTCGTCTCGAACGCATCCTTGTTGTACAGACGACGCACGTCGGGGATGCAGTGCAGCGGGATGCCCATGGCCACCTGCAGCTGCGCGGCCGGCAGATTCACGTGGGTGATCATCTCCGTGACGGGGTGCTCCATCTGCAGACGCGGGTTGAGCTCGAGGAAGAAGAAGCGTTGCCCTTGTCCTCGGGCAGCTCGCTAAGAGGTACTCGACGGTACCGGCGTTCACGTACTCGACCTCCTTGGTGGCGGCGCGCATCATCTGCTCCCATCTTCGTTATGAAGCTCGCGCCCAAGTCGCGCCACCTCGAGGTGCAGCTGCTGGCCGACACGTACGGCAACGCCATCGTGCTCAGCGGCCGTGACTGCACCGTGCAGCGCCGCCACCAGGAGATTGTCGAGGAGGGCCCCGTCCTCGCCCCCACCGAGGAGGTCTGGGGAGCCGTGGATCTCGCCGCGCACGGCCTCCCAGGCGCTGAGCACCTTGTCCTCCTCGTGCACCATGCGGATGCCCTTGCCGCCGCCGCCCTCGCTGACCTTGATCATGACGGGGAAGCCGATGCGCTTGCACTCCTCGAGGCAGTGCTCGCCGTCGCGCAGCATGGCGGCGTTGTAGATCTCGTCGGGGATGCCGTCGTGGGCCTTGTAGTCGACCTCCATGCCGTCGCCGTTCCAGGCGATCGTGGGCACCTTGGCATCCTGCGCGATAATGGTGGAGCCGATCTTGTCGCCGAGCGCGCGCATGGGTTTGCCGGGCGGGCCGATGAAGACGATCTTGCGCTCGGTCTGCGCGAGCGTGTCGGGCAGCGTGGGGTTCTCGCTGGCGTGGCCCCAGCCGGCCCAGACGGCGTCCACGTTGAAGCGCTCGGCGATCTCGATGATGAGCGCCACGTAGCGGGAACAGGGTCTGATGCGAGAAGATGCGAGAAGATATTTATTTTACACCCGTAAAATACGACGTATGGTACATTTAGTTTGGCTAGTCGTATGGTATGAAAATTTTTGGCGAATCAAAAACTACCCCTCAAAGTACAGTAAATATCTAGAAGGGCGCACTCTGCGCCCTTCTAGAGATCCGACGGTCTATATCACAAGCTCCGCAAGGATTGTTCCAGACTTCGTGCATTCGCCATCGTACCGTGATTTTCTAAAAGGGCGCTTGTAGCGCCCTTTTACACGAAAATAGCTCACATTTGTATAGTATAGTTTAAGTAAGAGGTCCACGAAAGGGTTAACACAGATTATTTACTGGACAGTCACTTCAAATTATGCTGGTCCTATCGAAATTAAATCCGTAACAGCCCCAAACTTTGGTTGCAGCCTCGTAAGCATTGAAAACATACTCTGGCGAGTTTTCACCCGTTTGCGTTGCTAGATCAGGCAGTATTGCCATTGTCGGCATGCACGCCATCAGTCGGACCAAAACCGTCACTGGTATAGCCCATTTTGGCTACCCATTTTGGTCTTCATAGAAATCCAAGAGTCGCGGTTACTAACCACAAGATTCAACATCATGGAGAAGGAGAATGAATGCTGCTCATGCAATGTGAAAGCATGTCCTGTTCCTGATTGTTTCCGTGTCCTCGCTGCGGCTGCGACCACGACGGACTTTCGGTGGAATATAAAACAGCGCGTAGACGAGGAAGACCCCGTGGGGCGCTGTTTGAAACAAAGCCGCCATCGACACCTGTTAACCCCCCCTGGACCTTGCGTCAACGCCAAGAGCAGAATTGGTTTATGAGTCCTCCTCCTCTTACGCCTACTCCATCGCACCGCCCGATACCCGGATTCAAAAGCATCATGAAGTTTTTTGGTGAAAGTCCAGACAAGATCACGTACGTGGGGAAGAATATTGGCTCTGCTAGGGACCGTTCGTCGCCAGAGTTTTGGGATAAAGTGGACCCAACTCGCAACGAAGCAACAGCGCGCACCGTCATCATGAACTTGTACATGGTGCTTCTTACTTACATTGCAGAATCGGTTTGTGGAGAAGATGGTGCGGAAGCTTCGTTACAACTGTTTTTCCTTTGGCTGGCTGCTCCAAATCGCGCACGTAACCTTCCTGCTATCAAGCCACTAGAAACCATGAAACCCCAACTAAACCTGCAGCAAACGCTCGCTCCAATTCTGACGGCAACGGTTCGAGGCAGTGTTGAGCGCCGAGTAGTTCGAGCAGTGGCGTGTCAGGCTTTTTCGATAAAAGAACTCCATCTAGCCGCTGAAATTGCAACTGGGTTGAATATCTGCCGAAGAAGTTATTGGAAAGGAAAAAGAGACTATGAGATTTTGGCTTCGGATGGTACGCTGAAGAAAACAACGTGGAACCGACAGCAGTTTTTACCAGCGGATGCAGATGTTAATGCTATCGCTAGCATTTTGGCAGCAGATAATGTGACATTCGTATCGTGGGGCACGAAACGAATAAAGCTCGATGGTCAATACAGGGACGTTCCAGCTATTTTACGCCGCCGACCCGTTAGTTTGATGTTCGACCGATACAAAAAAGCGCATCCCGGCGGTCTAAGTATCAGCACGTTCTATCGTTTGGCTTCAATTTTGACACACGGTGAAGTGAAAGCTCGTTCAGCTGTGGATTATGTCACGGGGATCCTTATCAATGACTCCTTTTCGTTGCTAATGCGTATTGTCCGTGACTATTTGCCAAGTAAGTTTGATGGTTTAGCTCGAAATATGGAAGTGGTGAAGTCTTGGCTCAAATATGGCACCGTTGGTTTTTTTGACGCGGAGATTGCTGTTTGCCCTCGCCATGACATCAAGTTCGGTTTGGCACCTCCTGGATCTGGTGATGTTCAACCACTTTCTGTTTCGTGCGAGCAGTGCCGCGGGTATCACTTACTCATGACTCATATCAAGCATCAACTGCGGGAAGCTGGTGCAGATGATGTGACGCAGAAGGTTGTGGAAGACTGCCATACCAAGATGGACCTCTTTCTAGGTCATCGTTTGCGCGTACTAAATCAACAACGCGCTTTGGCTGAAGTAGTTGCCGAAATGAAACGGTCTGCCGCAGCAGTCCAACCTACAGAAGCCCTTGTCATAATTGATTTCAAGATGAAAGCTGAGCCGATTTATTTCCGTGAAAAAACTTCCGACCATTATGGAAAGCGGGGTATGAGTTGGCATGGTGCTATGGTTAGGTTTTGGACACGGCTAACAGCATCGGATGACCCCGTGGAATCTAAACTATACTTCGACCAAGTATCGGACGGAGACAACAAGCAAGATAAAGACGCAGTTGTCTCGCTTTTTGAAGCCCTCATTCTATCATTGAGGCGAACGCTGCCTCGGCTTGCAACAATTACAGTGCAAAGTGATAACGCTGGCAGCTATCAAAATGCACTCGTTACAATTCTTCTTCCGATTATTGGAGCTGCTCATGGAATTCGAGTCGCGCGATATATTCATACTGATACTCAAGACGGCAAGTCCATGCTGGACGCCCATTTTGCTCGGGCAATGACGAAAGTCCGAAGATATGTGCAGCAAGGCAACAATTGCGCGACGCCAAATGAACTCGTTCAAGCCCTCAACGCTGACGGTGGAATTCCGGACTGTCTAGCAGAAAGCATCGACTACGACAGAGAAAAGACGAGCGAATTTGACACGAGGTGGTTTTCAGAAATTTGCCGATGACGTGCCGTCACGCTGGTGACCTGGAGTTTGTATCGAAGTATGATTGGTGGATACCTGGGATGAGCACAGCTGTACCCGTGTGACACGAGTGACGATGGTGGGAGAGAGGTGATTCAGTGGGATGGATCTAGTGCCTGACCGCAGATGGGCCCAACTGACTGGAAGTGTGAATCCTGGGAGTGCACGCCCAAGATTTCAGAAGAACACTCAGTCCAGTCCTGGACTTTCCCTTACGATGAGTGCCTAAAGCCTGGCGGAAAGTGTCTCTGGAGAACGTATCCCAGAAGTACACCTCATCTTGCTGTGGGTCAGAGCACTACTATGGATCAGATCCCCTGAAAACCAACCCCACTACCACCGTGGACATGCGTCGGAAGCCGTACAACCCGTTAAGTGTTCGTATTTGTGGAGATACACGCGAGTCTGTGATGTGCACGACCTATGATCCAGAGTATCACACAGGAAATCCAGAGTATCGGATGATGATCCAGAGTTCACCTCCCCAAGAACAGGTGACCCAGAGTTTCAAGTGATCCTCTGGATTTGGACCATGAATCCAGACTCCCCATACTCAGAACAAGTGTTTCCCAAGTCAATACCCAAGAATCCCCAAGAACCCTCAAGAGATCCCCTGAGTTCCACTGATCCTCAGAAGCAATCCAGAGTATCACATGAATCTCTGAATTTCGAGCCAGTTGGGAGTCAGTCTACAACCAAAGTGATGCGTGACCTTGAAGATTGAAGTGCAGATCGACTGACTGGATACCTTCGAGGAGTCGAGAGGGAGTCCTGCACTATACAAACCCAAGTCTAAGGACCCACATTTGGCACTGTGGACATCTTGCGACGATGGAGTCGCAAGCCGATCGCAAGGCTGGACCGCTGAACCCAAGGTATACTGAAAACAAGACGTTTGACCCCGAGCATAGTGAAATGAAGATATTTGCCCGTAGAAGAATGCAGAAGAGAGAAAGAAGTAAGAGAGAGAAGTAGCTGATAAAGACAAACAGAGTTCAATTTTCCCTGTACTGCGCAAGTGACTTCGGCCAAGCCTGCCGACGGAAATCCGGAGGACCCGAGACTACGACCGCGGGACGCTAAGGGCACATCAACGGCGAAGGACAGCCGTCTGTGTGGACTCCATCAAACTCAAGTCCAGTTAGGTGGGGACCAGCGACGGCCTCGTGCTTCCTGGAGTGATCCACCTATTTCATATCCTAGTTGGGTCACTTGCTGTGCTCGTGGTAGCCCATTTCATATTATTCCAGAGGGTATTCTGGGGTGCTAAGTAGTCGCCTCCAGGATTGTGTATTGACTGCTTGTGTGAAGGGAAAGGTAACTGATAGTGATTGTATTTTCCTCCTGTACTGGAGGTGGTGCGCGTTTGTGTGAGTCTCAGGGGAGCTAGGCCCCTGAATTTCAGACTCGAGTGAGCCTAGTGTGTGAGTGACCCACCGTCCAAGGGTCCAAAAGAATAAGTGACGGCTAGTTGTAGTGTTTGTATACTCTGTATTTGTTGGATTTATCGAGCTACGAAGGCATTTGGGTAAGGTGTCTTCTGAAGTTCCTCACCCCAGAGTTGACTGAAATCCTGGATCCTGAATTCGTGATATTCTGGATTTCGGGTGATCTGATTCTCTGGGTTTTGCCTCTAGTGTCGAGGTGCGTTCTGGATTAGACGTGCACCTCAGCGCTTCTTCGAGGCTACATTCGAGTTTGGTGAAGTGCCGTTCCGTCAAAGACAAACGAGCCGACAGGGATTACACAAGGTACCCACGCCAACCAAGGAGAGTGATCCTCAGGGTTTAAAGCTTCGCGGCTGCGAACCTCTGGATTTATTTACTTGCTGTTGACTCTCAAGTCGGTTCTCTGGGTCTACACCCTGAGAACCTTCTTAGGCTGCGCTATACGAACCCCCCTGGGCGATAAAGGTTTCATCGGCCTCGCCTCAGCTGGTGCGCGTGCCCGGATTTGATTGTCGAGGATTTCACCGAACTCAAGAGTCGAAGAACTGCTGAGTGCCCGTCAACTTCAAGCGAACAAGATGGCTGGAGGACGAGGGGCGAAGAAGAGTGGACGCGGGGACGGAGGACGCGGTGAGGCGTCACGTCAGTCGCGTCGTGTTCAAGGTTTGGGGCCTGAGGAGCAGAAGGATCTGGATACCGTGGTCCGTGACGCTCGGAAGGCGAAGAAGGCTGCTCGCGAGAGCGAGGCAGCACAAGGTGGGGACGCTAAGGCGTCTGCCGATCAAGATCAGTCCGCTGCTGGACCTCCGACGCAGGATGAACAAGCTTCGTCCAGAGATCAAGGTTCATCGGAGGCGGTTTCTGGGTCGCAGACCCTGGAGTCCCAGAGGAGCACACCCGCGAGGTGGTGCTCAGGCGTCTGAGGGAGGCGCCAATGCGGCTGAGCCCCGGAGGTGATCGACTTAGTGTCATCTTCGGACGAGTCTGTGGTGGAAGTCAAGCCAGAGCCCGTGCGAGCGAAGGAGGAGGCGAAGACTCAGAGTTCCAAGGCGAACTCTGGGTTCGCACCACCCGAACCCAGGATTTCTGCGTCGAGTTCGCAGGTGGAACCCAGGACTGCTTCTGAGAACCAAGTCCGGGATGCTACTGTCTCCACTCCAGACTCTGAGAACATGGTGTTGTACGTCCGACGTGAAGTTCGACGCTGGGAAGAGGTGAACCCTGGAAAGGTGACGCCCCGAGTGTCGTCTACGAGTGGCCGACTCCGAAAACGGATGCCAATTCGTACTTCGCGGCCGCGTATGCAACTGGAGACTACTTCAAGTGGCGGTTGTCTCTGGCGAACCCAGAGGAAGCCTGGATTTCTGAGTTTCACCTCGCCCGGTGGGGCGTCGGAACTGCCCAGGATCTCATGGCGACTACGATTCCCCAGAGTATCATGACCGCACGCGAGTGCGTCGCCATTCTGCAGACTCTGTTCTTTGAAGCTGGTTTCGAGTTTGTCAACCTGATTCCCGACTGGTCTTCGACGCGTGTATCCAGGATTCCGGAAAGCTTGGTACGCTCTGTCATGGAAGAAACTCAGAATTTCATCGCCGTGGAACTCGTCGAGTGGAGGCTGGTGATCGCTGGTGTACCTTTCAAGATGAACTCTGAAGAGCAACCGGTAACAAGTGTCCCGGAGCAAGCACCAAGACTGGACTACCACAAGGAAGACGGAGACGGTGATTTATTGATGACGGACTACGATGCGGATCTACTGGGACGACAGTTTGTCCTGAGATTCAGAGTCACGGGACTCAGGATTTCACGGAGCCCGCGAGGGTCAAGTGAAGGCGAGCCGCAGCGTAAGCGCACCCAGCACGGACCGCCGCGCCCGCAAGTCCCGTCGACGCCCTCCGCGTTGTCCACACCGTCGCTGTCTTCTCTTCCTGCGTACAAGTCTTCAACCGGTGTTTCGCTTCAGAATTCCACTCCTGAATTCCACGTCAAATGGACGTGATCCTCTGGAGTCGGAAACCAGGACGCTGCTCCAGACTCTGTGCCAAGCGTGATCGGTACCTCGCGAGCTTCAGATGAGAGTACGGCCTCAGGCGTGCAAACGTCCTATGGCAGCTCTTCGTCTTCGTCGATGCAGTCGCTGGGACAACGGGTCGGAGCTCTGGCGCTGGTAGCTCAGAGTGCAGGTGGCTTCACGGCTGCCGGAGATCTGGGGTTCCAGGTCACCCGAACAGTCATTCCTCCGCGTCTTGTGTCAGTCGACCAAGATGACGTTGAGATGGCGTCGTCCGTGCACTCTGATCCAGAGATTGCTCCCAAGAAGGCAATTCTCTCCAGAGTTCCAGCGACAGCGGCCGAGCCGAAACTCAGGGAACCATCCCCGATTTCTGGATTTGGCGGTCCCAAGGATGTCAGAGCAGATGAGCGGAGTCAACACCAAGGCTCTAGGAGTGAGGCACGCTCACGACGCTCGACGAAATCCAGAGGATCGGCTGTGTCGAGCCGCTCGAGTGGATCCAGAGGTCTTGGGTCAGCTTCGTCCGTGTCCGCAAGGTCTGGGCCCGCCCAAATCGAGCTGAATGTCTTGCGACAGCAGCAGGAGTGGCAGGCCCGCATGGAGCAGGAGCAACGCGAGTTCCTCGCCAGAGAACGTCTTGATGCACTGGAGCGCGAGCGACTCAGGGAACAACGTGACTTGGACGCGCGTCGCCAGATCCAGGAGCTCACCGATCGCCTGGTTCATGCGGAGATTGCCCGCGGAGAAGCTGAACGGCGTGCGCAAGAGGCAGAAGTCCGCCGAACTCAGGATTCCGCGAGGATCCAGAGTGCGACTCAGGATTTCTCTGAGAATGCACGCCTGGAACGCGAGCGCCTGGAGGCCGCATACGCTGAGCGCTGGAAGAAGCGTGAAGCCGAAGCAGACGCTGAGCGTGCGCGCTGGGCCTCAGAGACGTACGAGAACTGGAAAGCACAAGTGGCGTCTCTGGAGCAGAAGGTTCAGGAAACCGAAGCCGCAAGAGAGCAGGAGCGTGAGTCTTCCCAGAATATCCAGCGCTTTCACGCCAGTCAAGTGCGCGACCTTCGGGCAACATTGGCCCAGGTTCAAGCGCGACGTGCAACCGCTACCCCTGATTTGGCAACCAATGTGAGGTCGTCAGTGGCTCAGAACCCTGAAATCGCAACCCGACCCCAGGAGTCCAGTGGCGTAATCAATGAGAACGCAAGTGTCGCAGGGCAGAGACGGGAGACAGCTGATTCGAAGAACACTTCCGAAGTCGTCGCTTCCCAGCTGAAAGTGACCCTCACGCAGCATTCCGCCGACACTTCCGGCAGAACGAAGCATGTCAAGCGAGGACATGGCGCTACGGAGACCAAGGTGACGCAGGATATCAAGCAGGAGCCTGTGCCTCTGGAGAAGACTTCAGATTCCAGGAAGACGTCGGCCTCAAAGGCCTCACAGGACTCTAGAACCGACTCCAAGCGCTCTACGTCTAAGAAGAACCAGCGAAAGAAGAAGAAGCGCCAGGATTTCAATCCGCCTTCAGGCTCGGACCCAAGTTCTGACTCTAGTGACGACAGCTCGTCCTCTGAAAGTGATGACAGCTCGGACGAGAACCCTGGAGTTAACCTGACGGCAACTTCTGCGGCTCAAGCTGGCACCACACTTCTGACGTTCCGACCGTACATCAACTCGAATACTCTGGGTGAGTTCGATACCAAGGCGTCACTCAGGGAACGTGTTCATTGGTGGGAGCGTTTCGCGAACATGGCTGCTCAAGGAGGTTGGTCCACGAAGATGCGAATTCAGGAACTCAAGTTGAAACTCTCTGGAGCTGCGCGTGACTGGTTCAATCAGTTGCCCAAGCACACTCAACGTGACTGGAAAGAGCTGGCGTCTGCGTTCAGGAAGAAGTACTGCAAGGCGCGCTCGTCGTACTCAGAGCGTTACTTCACGATGGAGATGAAAAACTCAGAGAGCGCTCTGGATTTCTTCTACCGTCTGAATTCCGCCGCCGGTAAGGCTGACATCGACTTTCGCAAGTCATCGAAGCGCCTGGAGAAGCACATCCGGAGGTTCATCACGAAACTCAGGGATACGCGCCTCAAGACATCGCTGCAGGGCCAGAGATTCAGAAGCATCGCCGATCTGGAGTATGCTCTGGAGCAAGATGAAGAAGTCTGGAGTCGCAGTGACCAGGATGCGTCGCCACCCAGAGTTCGCGACTTTCGTGCCGACAACATTCCTCAGGGACGTTTCAAGCCGAAGCGTGCTGGACGCGCGTATGTGACTAGGGGTGACGTCTCTGACTCTGAGTCAGAAGAAGACCCTGAAACTCATGCTCGTTTTCAGGAAATCCTGGATGAATCCAGAGTATCAGCTCGAACGTCAAGCGCGAACTCAGGATCATCTCGAGAAATCTCTGGAGAAGGAACTGTCACGGCCAACACTGGCGACTCGACGAGCATGAAGGATACGGAATGGACTCAGACGCTGACGAATGAGGTGTATCGTGTGATGGATAACATGGGATGGCGTCCACCAAGTACCCAACCAGGATCAAACATGAACTCTGGATTTCGTTCGCCTCGCCGCGAGAATCCGAATTGGGACAAGCTCTGTGAGAAGTGCGGCAAGTGGGGACACTCGGAGGAGAACTGCTGGAAGGACATGAAGTGCGATCGCTGCCTCGAGACGGGTCATCCGACGCACATGTGCCGTGCGCAACCGTGCGAGAATTGTGGCAAGCTGCATCTTGGAAAACCCTGTGAAGACTGGAAAACGCTGGAAGCTGTGAAGAGACTCGCCCGCCAAGGTGCACTGAAGGACATGCCGAGCCAAATTCTGGACAAACTTCTGGATGGCGAAGCAAATTCTGGGAGGCCGTCAAACCAATAAGCCCGCTGGGTGGGGACCCAGTACGCGCCGGGCTGAGGAAGGCCCCAGAGTTATGTGTTCTAGTGTATGTAGGCCCGGAGCTGAGAACAAGAACCCAAGATAACCAACAATGCATGACTACTTTGATTCAGGATTTCACGATTTCCCCTGAATTTCAACGTCCTGAGCAAGTGAACCCTGGAGAAGTGAACTCTGGAGAAATTACGGAGTACAAGCTGAACCTTGGGGAACGCTATGGATGGTGGGAAAACAACGATCCTGACCCGAAGAAGCGTGATGTGGTGATGGTGCATGGTGCCGTGAACGATTGTCGGACGAAAGTCCTCCTGGATACCGGTGCGACTGTGAATATTGTGAGTTTCGACTTAGCGCGTAAGCTCGGACTCAGACTTAAGTCGCACAAACAAACCAAGGTGTCTGGAATGGGAGGCGTTCCGACGTACATCGGCGCCAGTGCCCAGGTGAAGATCACTCTCGGCCCGAGAGTGGTGTATCTCCTGGATGTCTGGGTGGCTAACATCGGCGAAGGAATCGAAGTACTTCTAGGTATGAGTTTCATGTTTGCAGCTGGAGTGCGGATCAGTATTCGGGAAGGTCTCGTGACACTCCCGGATGAAGAAGCGATCATGATGTGTGGGTGGAATCCAGAGGATCGTCTGGGTGTCGACATGCCTGTGGAAACTACAGGAAGCTGGTACCTGGGCCCCGGGGAATCCAAGGTGGTGAAGATTTCGTATGGAGCGACGAACCCACAGCGTGAGGTTGTGTGGGCAGGACGCGGTGACCGTTGGGTAACGCACCTGATCTACGCGTCGAGGTCCTGGCCAGTCGCTGTGAAGGTGGTCAACATATCCGACAAGGATGTCTGGATTCACAACCGGACTCCGGTCGCTCGAATTGTGGAATACGGTTTCTTCCCGCGGGCTGGACGCTTTGTACGCCCCGGTTCCTTTGCGTATCGTGAGTGGCAAACTCTCATTCTGGAAAGTGTTCAATCGCGCGAAGGACGACTGCGTGCAGAGCGCTTAGCTGCGCTGGAGCCATCGTGCGTGGAGACACCAGAGTACCAGTGGCCTAAGAAGATTCTGTCGCGACCTGCGAAGGGACCCGACATGGCACTGCTGGCCTCGATTCTCAGAAAACCAGAGGCTCGTCGTGTGCGTTTCGCTGAAGATGCATCAACTCAAACCGATGAGGTACTCCTGAGGATTCCCTGAATTCCGAGAAGTTGCTGTCGACACGAGCGACCTGGGTGAGGTTCTCAGGGGCACTATGATTACTGCGACCTCGCAAGCTGATGAAACTCCAGAGCGCACGAGTCCCAGAGGAGATACGGCCGCTGAAACTCTGAGTTTACAGGTCGAAGTTGACAGTGATTCTCAGGATCAGCGAAGCGAAGGCAGTGATTCTCTGGATTTCGAAGTGAATGATGATGATTCTCAGGGTGCTGTTGAAGATTACTGGGATATCTCAACCTCAGGGATGCCTGGGACTCCGTTGGAGAAGCTCAAGCAAGAGTACGAACGTTGCATGAGGATTTCCACGGAGGATCTCGACTATGAGCCTGCGGTCTACATGCGTGAAGGTAGCGAGTTGCTCTCACAGTTGCGTGACCAGTTGGTGATGCTCCCTGAGATACAGGACCTGACGCCTGAGTGTAAGATTGAGGAAGCTGACGTTGGGGTCCCTGGGAAAACGACCCCTGAGATGGACAACCAAGTGAGACGAATTCTGGAGTATCATCGGAAGATTTTCTTGGGAGATGGTAATGCTGCACCTCCGCCTGCCCGTGGAGTGGTCTGTGACTTAGATGTGGGCGACGCTAAGCCAGTCGCCCAGCGTCCAAGGTCTATTGCACCACATCTGTGGACCAAGGTGTATGAACTTCTGAAGAAGCTCCTGGAGAACGGGTTGATCGAGACTTCTACATCACCCTGGGCGTCTCCGATTGTCATCGTCCTGAAGAAGAACGGCGTCGACATCCGCATGTGCATTGATTATCGTGTGGTGAATGGCTTCATCAAGCTCTCGCACTACCCGTTGCCGCTCATTGACGACCTTCTGATCGGCTTTGAGTCGGCGATGTGGTTCATGAGCTTGGATATGGCGAGCGGTTTCTGGGCCATCAGGATGACTGAGAGAGCCAAGTTGATCTCTGCGTTTGTCTGCCCCTACGGACACTACCAGTGGGTCAGAATGCCCTTCGGTCTCAAGAATGCGCCGCTGATCTACCAGGCAGTCCTCAACAATTGCCTGTGGGGATTCTTGCGACTCTCCCCTGAGGAAGAAGCTGAAGTGGACCAAGATGTCTTGGATTTTCTGGGGCTAAACCCTGAGGAACCCAGGATTTCAGGGGACGCTGAGCCTCGGCTCTCAGTGTTGACAGACGAGATGACAGTTTTCCAGCGTAACATCACGGCACCCTCTCAGATGGGCCCCGTTCTGGGACGAAGCTCGTACATTGACGACATCGCTCACGGTGCGCCGACCTGGGATCAGCTGTGCCAAGACCTGAACGCGCTGCTTTTCCGTTTGCGTTACTGGAATATCTCTGTGAGTCTCCCCAAGAGCGAATTTGGAAAGCTGTCGATCCCATACCTCTCGCACGAGATCAGTGCCGAGGGCATCAGGGCGACTCAAAGATCGCAAAGGGCGTCCAGGACTTGCCGTTCCCGACAACGCTGAAGGGTGTTCAGAGTTTCATGGGGAGTCTGAATTACTACAACAAGTTTATTGAAGACCTCCCTGTGATTGCGGCTGTTTTGTACGAGCTAACTGAGGAACAAGTGAAACTCAGGAGAGACTTGTCCAGAGCTCAGGAAGCTTTTGAAATTCTGAAGCGCAAGATCGTCTCGACTCCGCTGCTGCGGCATCCTGACCGCTCCAGGCCTTTTGTGATTATTCCCCACGCGAACCCGTGGGCGGCATCTGCGGTATTGGGTCAGGAGTACGACGGAATTGTGCATCCCGTGCGATTCACAGGACGAGTCCTGAATGACGCCGAGCTGAGGTACCACATCGCTGAGAAGGAGGTGGTCGCGATCCTGAGAGTCCTGGAAGTGTTTCGCACTCTGGTTGAAGGCAGCCCTAAGATCATCGTTTACACGAGATATTCTGTGTTGAAGTGGTTGTTAACGTCCCAGTCGGCAGACGGCCGGACTGTCAAGTGGGGCCTGAAGTTGTCGCACTGGAACCTGGAGATACGCAGAGTTCAACGCGATGAAGACGGACTGGCCGCGATTCTGGGTGCTGGTATCACTCCCAGGAACACTTGGACGAGGTCGCTGAGAACTTGATCCCAGCCAAGGGGCGTGTCAAACCGCCTGTGCCTATCAGTATGGAGATGCTAGAAGCGGACTATGAAGGTTGCATTCTGAGTTTCGACGGTGCTGCCAAGACGTCCACGCGACAAGGGAGCTGTGGATGCATCCTGTGGCATGTCCCTGGATGGGAGATCCTGGATGCCCAGGGTTTCATTCTGGAGGATGTGACTGTCAATGACGCAGAATACCATGGACTTCTGAAGGGACTCAACCTGGCGATCGAACACGGAATTCAGGATATCGTCGTGGTGGGAGACTCTAGGATTGCCATTCAGCAGGCCCAGGGTCTCATCAACTGCAATCAGCCCAACCTCCAGAGGAAATTGGCTGAATACGAGGTGCTGAAGACGAAGTTCAAGTCAGTCCGCTTAGTGCATGTCAAACGAGAGTTCACCCAGGCCGCAGACTACTTGACATCGAAGACTCTGGCGCTTGGTGAATCCTGGAAAGTCGAAGACGCTGACGAGCGGGTGCATCTGCAGTTGGTGTCCAAGATTCACGAGAAGTTGGTGAAACCGAAGGTGTTGTTAAGCGTTGGAACTCAGAAGAGCGGTTCCCAGAGTGATGATACTCTGAGTTTCCCAGGACCAGAGTGCGCGCCATTGCCCGCGGCGGCCAAGGTTCTCGCTGTCATGACCCGAGCGCAAACTCAGGAGGCAGAAGACCAAGGCGAACCCATGGGTCCTCTGGAATACCAGGCCGAACGCTGGAGACGGATCAAGGTGCACCAAGACAAGGATGACTACCTGTTGCAACTCAAAGACTTTCTGAAAGGCGACGTGAGCAAGTTGTCACACGCTCAGGCGAGGAAACTTGCGAAGGTGGCCGATGACTTTGTGCTGGATTCGAGAGAAGTCCTGTATCGCCTGAGTCGTTCTACACGGGATCGTCCCAGAGACATGGTCGATGAACTCAGACTTGTGGTTCCAAAGGCACTACAGTCGGACATCTTGCACTACACTCATGAAGATTTTCAGGGTGGCCACCAGGGGATCACCAGGACGTATGAAAGATTGCGCTCTGAGTTCTACTGGCATGGGATGTACGCGGACGTTGAGGTTTTCGTCAAGGAGTGCGTGGATTGCGCTAGCGGCAAGGGGCGTCCTCAGAATGCAGGACCGTCTCCTGGGAACATCGAACCCAGAAGGCCGTTTGAAGTTGTATCCATGGATTTCGTAACGCATCTGCCCAAGTCTGACCGTGGGAACACCTTCCTGTTACTCTTTCAAGACTCGTTCTCAGGATTCGTCATGTGCAAACCCATGAGCTCAACGACAGCCCAAGATGTCGCTGAAGTGTACGAGGAGCAGGTTTTCAGGAGGTTCGGAGCAAGCTCAATGCTGCGACACGATCAGGACCCAAGGTTCATGAGCGAGGTGTTCACACGCTTCCGAGAACTCTTGGGAAGCAAGCAGCGAGCCACTCTGGCCTATCGCCCCCAGGCGAACGGACAGCAAGAGCGATCGGTGCAGACTGTGGTGCGCATCATTCGCGCATACATCGCTGAAGCGGACCAGAGTGACTGGGACGACCATGCTGAGCGCTTGATGTTCGCCCTGAATACCTCATTCGATGCTACGCGTCTGGATACCCCCTTCTTCTTAGTGCACGGTTGGGATGCACATGGCACTGTGTCCGCCATGCTGGGACCCAGACCGTCAAGTGTCCAGGAACGCACGGCGTATGAGTGGCGCAGGAAACTGCAACGCGACTACAGCTATGCACAAGCCTGCGCAGAAGATCTCCAGAAGAAGGCCAAGCGAGCGCGTTCCGCCGAGCAGACCCAGAAGTGGAAGGAGCTCTCAGAACGACTGAAGTCAGGATTCGCTGCTGGGGATGCTGTCTGGTTATACATACCCAAAGTGCAGCCTGGGTTGAGCCGTAAACTGGCTCATATGTGGCATGGCCCCTTCAGAATTCAGGAAATCCATGATAATTTCCGCGTGAAACTCAGGGTCGAGAACTCTGGATATCGTGTGAATCCCTGGGTGCATGTGAGCCGTTTGAAACCCAGAGCGCTGTTCCCAAAACGGCCCACCGTGGAGATCGACGTGAATGAAGATGATGACTTTGACGCGGCTCTGCTACCTGAGGATAGCTGGGAACCTGACACAGCGAACGATGAGTATGAAGTCGAGCGAATTCTGGATTTGCGGTGGACTAAGCGAACTCGGACATCAAGGCGAATCCGTGAATATCTTGTGAAGTGGAAGGGCTATGATGAGACCGAGTGGCTACCTGTGTCGAAGCTCAATTGCGGAGCCTTACTCTATGAGTTCAATCAGGGCGCGAGCGCGAGCCCGTTTCCAGGCTATGCAAGCCGGAGATAATCACCCAGGGTGTAGCACTCAGGGTGACATGGACCCAGAGTCACATGTCGAACTCAGGGGATGAAACCCTGAGTACCATGGTGAAACTCTGGAGAAAATCGACGGAATGTGTGGAGATTGGAGATGGAAATGTGAATTTGATTTGATTTGATTATGGAGGAAGTGCACCGCTGGAACTGAAGATTGTAACCCAGAGGATGGCGTGGCTGAGGCTTCGGTGTTACTCAGGGGCGATGAAGCGGTGAAGATCAAGAGCTTTTCGAGGACATGGATGAAGGAAGACCTGTGCGTTACAATGAAGAAAAGCCTAAGGAGTGCCTGTGGAGATGATGAAACTCTGAAGAAAGTCTTGAGTCAGAAGGGATCCTGAGTACTATTGAGAATTACGCTACGAGATGCAGAGGCTAAGTGGTCTTCAGGATCTGACAGAAGTGCACTCTCACTGGTACGCAAGTGACAGCGGATTGAGCTTGCGGATGGCCGCCGGCTTGATGTTCTTACGAGTTCGCTCTGGCACGTACTGGAGCCATTCCTCATCGTCGGCCGTGTTCCACTGCACTCGAGCTGGCTCACGCATGTCCAGCGTCGCCAACTGATTCTCGAGGTCGTCGCAGCGAGGACCTCCAAGGATCTGGACCCTGGGGTCTTCCCAGATCCAGTAACAGCACTTGTCAGGGAGTTTCCAGAGGCCAGGCTCATGCCACAAGGAGGGAATGAACCCAGGAGTATTCTGGGATCGCGCCAGAAGTGCCTTGAACGTCCTGTGGAGCGCATTTCGACGACCCCTGCGCTTGGCGTCTATCGCGATGTCCTCCTCGGCTTCAGTCGGAATGGGCACCCAGTGGCCCCGTTCCCAGATAAGCTTGAGCGTGCTTGTGCATGGCGTCCACGACGTCCTCCACCAACTTGAGAGCCTTCGTAGCGAGCATGTCTCGCTCATGGAAGTAGAAGACCCTGATGCGCCCCTGAAGCATAGTCACCCAAGGTTTGGAATCCAGAATTTCTTGGTATGCTTCACGGTTCCAGCGTTCATGAATCACGTCGTACGAAAACTTGTGGATCTCGTACTCAGGAAACCCAGGAGTTTGGCATGACGCGCTCTTGGTCGCACTTGGATACTGCACCAGGATCCCATGAATGCGCCAGGAAGTTTCGTTGTCTTCAGGAACCTCAATCGTCGCCAGCTCCTCAGCAGTCAACTCTGAGTATGACTTGAGCGCGAGGGATGATGGTTTCTTGGGACGCGCAGCGACCTTGGGTGTACGCGTTGTGCTCGAACCCTGGGTACTGGACTTGGTCTTCTGAGGTTCCTTGCGACGCTGTTTCTTGGACTTGGGGCTGGGACGCTGAGACTTGTCGGCAGATCCAGAGCGCTTACGCTTGCCAGGGGCCTGGACCCTTGGAGGTTCTTCAGCTTCGTCCTCTTCAGCCTCTTCTTCATCGTCGTCGACGACCAAGACCTCAGGGGCCAACTCGAATTCTTCCTCAGAACCGCTGCTTACGCTGTTGTCCTCTGGGTCCTGGGCCGGAGGCTTGTAGTCAGGAGTCGTCCTCAGGGTCATCCATAGTGGAGTCCGCATCTTCGTCGGGATACACCACGTGATCCTCAAGGGTCCTCCAAGGGGGCAGGACTTCTCCGCGTCGGAGACGTCGATCCAGACGCTCATCCGCCATTTCGTAGTAAGCCTCAGGGACGTACTTGCTCCACGGAGTCTGGTCCAGACGACGCCAGTACATCATACTCACGAGCATCTTGATCAGCTGTGGCTGGCGAAAGTGCCCGTGAGCTGCTCGGTCGCTGCCAATCCACTCCATGGCGCTGTCGTACTTGAGCCCTGCCAGGATTGCTTGGCGCACGTCTGGGCGGACCTCTTTCCAGACCACGCCCCCAGGGAGCAACGAGTGCGCAGCCTCCTTGGACACCACTGTTTTCTCACCAGCACGACGCACAGAGTCGCGACCAGGCTGGTGATCCGTGGGACGCCGCTGGACCTTGTGAACCTTGGGAGCTGTGGAGTCCTGTGACTTGCTCGTTGACTTGGTACCCTTGGGTTTCTTGGAACCTTGAGATTTCTGAGATTTCTGAGTTTTTGAACCGGGAGTCAGCCCACGCCTGGGCTTGCTCCCAGGACCCGTGAGATCCAGAGTTTCCGGACGCGAAGCAGAGCCGGACCCGGACCCAGAAGACGGAGGCATGCGCTTGCTCTTCTCGGGATACGGAGCCACTGCTGCCTTGCGCTTGTCCATCGCTGTGACGCTGACCACAGTGTCCCAGGCTTCAGGTGGCTTGGAATCCTTGATGCAGAGCCCGAAGAGGTCGTGTAGACGCTCCCAGTTACCCGTGAAGTTCGTGTGCTCCTGGAGAAAATCCGAGAGCTTCCAGGGATCCATGGTAGCGGACTCGAGGCGCGATTTCAGGATTCGCACCTGAGTTTCAGAGTCGGACAAGCGCACCTTGAGCTGCGCCTTCTCGGATTCCAGAGCATCGATCTCGTCTTGGTACCGTGCCTTCTGTCGCTGCAGCGCCTCGCGTGCTCGAGCTCCACGGACTCCGACTTGCCGAGCGCTTCCTGAACTTCTTGGAACCAGTAATCGCGGGCGAATTTCCAAGTGCGCTTCAGCTCCTTGAGCTCACGCTTCACGTGGACCAGTTCATCGACAGCCGCGAAACCTTGCTGAGATTCAGCCAGAGACCGCATGTGCTTGTATGCACCAAAGGGTACAACGCAGGTAACCGGTCATCCTGAATACGCGTTCCGCGAATCGTGTGCTGTTGAAGTGCCGCAGGAGCGAGGCCATCTCACGGCGGACGCTGACGGAATTCAGAGAACTATCAACTCATAGGCTGAGAGTGGTGAGCCGCGAGGCCGCAACACACCAGCCCCAGCGTCCGCACCGCAAACCTCCTTGAGCCACTGAAGATCGTCGTCTGACAGCTCTTCGAAGCCTATCAGAGTGGAGACGCCGCCGTAGCCCTCCGTAGCGAATGCGCCTTGGCGAATGTCGCTCGTGACCCCTGGGACCCCTACGAGATACGCGTTCGTCCCGAGGTCTGGCGGCGTCGGGAGTTGCCAGTGGGGCGGACGCTCAGGAATCATGAATTCCGGAAGCTCCACGTCGCTCTCCTTCAACATACCCGCGTAGATGAGCCCTTGGATGTCGGTCGCTGTCGCGTGGCGAGGCGTCTTGAACTCAGGAACACTCGCCGCAGCAACATCCGACGGCGTCTCCTCTGCGTCCGGGGCCTTGGACTCTGAGTTTGCGTCTCCCGCCTCCGAAGTTGCAGCGTCAGCCGAGGTATTGCCATCGGCCTCGCGCATGTCGGCGTCAGGAGCCTGGTCCTCGTTGCCGGGTGCCTTGCTCTCGGAGACGGCGAAGGTGACTTGCTTGGCCTTTCCCTAGGGGCGCCTGTCGAAGTGTCGCCGCTGTTGCTCGCCGGCGCGCCGTCGCCATCACCAGGGAGCACGCGCAGGACCGCTGTCTGTGTGCTGTCGCGCCGAGGGAGGCGCGCTGTCCGGGGGCGTCGTGGGCGCCGTGCCTTGAGCCGGCGCCGTCGCTTGGTGGCCGTCGCTTGACGTGTCGGCCAGGTTGACGATCTGTGAAATGGGGATGTGATTGTACGTTGCCCGTTGGAGTTTTGCAGTTGAGAAGAGAACCTTGAAGATCGGCTCCGACCAACCGTTGGGGAGACAGGGGGCCGAAGTGTGTGAAATCCTGGGAGTCGACAGAGGGCAACGGCCGTATCGATCTCCAGAGTGCCTCGAATTTGGTGTTTTTGTGGCCTGGCCATGGTTCACCAGTTCGGAGTGATTTCCTCTTTGATGGAACCCAGACCAGGAGGGCGGTTGACACGAGGTGGTTTTCAGAAATTTGCCGATGACGTGCCGTCACGCTGGTGACCTGGAGTTTGTATCGAAGTATGATTGGTGGATACCTGGGATGAGCACAGCTGTACCCGTGTGACACGAGTGACGATGGTGGGAGAGAGGTGATTCAGTGGGATGGATCTAGTGCCTGACCGCAGATGGGCCCAACTGACTGGAAGTGTGAATCCTGGGAGTGCACGCCCAAGATTTCAGAAGAACACTCAGTCCAGTCCTGGACTTTCCCTTACGATGAGTGCCTAAAGCCTGGCGGAAAGTGTCTCTGGAGAACGTATCCCAGAAGTACACCTCATCTTGCTGTGGGTCAGAGCACTACTATGGATCAGATCCCTGAAAACCAACCCCACTACCACCGTGGACATGCGTCGGAAGCCGTACAACCCGTTAAGTGTTCGTATTTGTGGAGATACACGCGAGTCTGTGATGTGCACGACCTATGATCCAGAGTATCACACAGGAAATCCAGAGTATCGGATGATGATCCAGAGTTCACCTCCCCAAGAACAGGTGACCCAGAGTTTCAAGTGATCCTCTGGATTTGGACCATGAATCCAGACTCCCCATACTCCAGAACAAGTGTTTCCCAAGTCAATACCCAAGAATCCCCAAGAACCCTCAAGAGATCCCCTGAGTTCCACTGATCCTCAGAAGCAATCCAGAGTATCACATGAATCTCTGAATTTCGAGCCAGTTGGGAGTCAGTCTACAACCAAAGTGATGCGTGACCTTGAAGATTGAAGTGCAGATCGACTGACTGGATACCTTCGAGGAGTCGAGAGGAGTCCTGCACTATACAAAACCAAGTCTAAGGACCCACATTTGGCACTGTGGACATCTTGCGACGATGGAGTCGCAAGCCGATCGCAAGGCTGGACCGCTGAACCCAAGGTATACTGAAAACAAGACGTTTGACCCCGAGCATAGTGAAATGAAGATATTTGCCCGTAGAAGAATGCAGAAGAGAGAAAGAAGTAAGAGAGAGAAGTAGCTGATAAAGACAAACAGAGTTCAATTTTCCCTGTACTGCGCAAGTGACTTCGGCCAAGCCTGCCGACGGAAATCCGGAGGACCCGAGACTACGACCGCGGGACGCTAAGGGCACATCAACGGCGAAGGACAGCCGTCTGTGTGGACTCCATCAAACTCAAGTCCAGTTAGGTGGGGACCAGCGACGGCCTCGTGCTTCCTGGAGTGATCCACCTATTTCATATCCTAGTTGGGTCACTTGCTGTGCTCGTGGTAGCCCATTTCATATTATTCCAGAGGGTATTCTGGGGTGCTAAGTAGTCGCCTCCAGGATTGTGTATTGACTGCTTGTGTGAAGGGAAAGGTAACTGATAGTGATTGTATTTTCCTCCTGTACTGGAGGTGGTGCGCGTTTGTGTGAGTCTCAGGGGAGCTAGGCCCCTGAATTTCAGACTCAGTGAGCCTAGTGTGTGAGTGACCCACCGTCCAAGGGTCCAAAAGAATAAGTGACGGCTAGTTGTAGTGTTTGTATACTCTGTATTTGTTGGATTTATCGAGCTACGAAGGCATTTGGGTAAGGTGTCTTCTGAAGTTCCTCACCCCAGAGTTGACTGAAATCCTGGATCCTGAATTCGTGATATTCTGGATTTCGGGTGATCTGATTCTCTGGGTTTTGCCTCTAGTGTCGAGGTGCGTTCTGGATTAGACGTGCACCTCAGCGCTTCTTCGAGGCTACATTCGAGTTTGGTGAAGTGCCGTTCCGTCAAAGACAAACGAGCCGACAGGGATTACACAAGGTACCCACGCCAACCAAGGAGAGTGATCCTCAGGGTTTAAAGCTTCGCGGCTGCGAACCTCTGGATTTATTTACTTGCTGTTGACTCTCAAGTCGGTTCTCTGGGTCTACACCCTGAGAACCTTCTTGAAGCTGCGCTATACGAACCCACCAGGGCGATAAAGGTTTCATCGGCCTCGCCTCAAAAAGATAGTTATTGCTGCGACAGTTGTAAAAAAGATGACCGCGATACGTTCAAGAATTAATGATGCATTATACTCATTTCCGGCGGAAAGCGGTATTTCTCAGACGATAATGGATCGGCTGAATTTCACTTTCGAATGATCCCAACATTTGGGATTACTCTTTTTTCGTATTCCGGGGTAGGAAATGGTGTCGACATCGAAATTAATTTTGAAGAGGGTACATGCACCATCAGAAACGATGCCACGTCAACCGAGGAAGCAGAACCGTCCCTCTTGGCGCTTGACGAAAGTGATAATGAAGATGTGAACTTCCGTGGAACGTGTTTCGGTTCAGCTGGTGCCGGTGAGTCAGATTTATCAGACTGCAGCTCTGAAAGTGACGATGGTAATACCAGCGCAGCGGCTACGATCGCACCACAAGAGGATCCCGCGATGTCATGCACGACGACAGCACCAAGGAAGGTGGTTGGCGCTGTCACTGGTGTACAAGTCATTACAGCTGCAAAACTTCGACGACGGTCAAAATCAAGAAAACCACCGACTGCCTGCTCCGGTACCCAGTTGAAATCGCACCCAGCTACGAGCCAACCGCTAAGTGTGATATTGCATCGTACGCGAAGCGGTCTCTTCTGCAAATGAAAAATGCTGGAGATCTTGACATCATTGAATCGGATGGACTTCCGCGTGAAATGGCTGCCATAAGCTCTAAATTTGCGAATGCCGGCGTAACTCTACCAGATCTGTCTAGAGGTTGGGCGAGACGTCCAGCTTGGGGTCAAATGTATGGCGCCCGCTACATCGAGCGTTATAGAGAAGAAGTCGCTAAGCTTTTTCACAAAGGGGAGGAAAATAGCTCTTGTAAGCTTGGCCCTGCTCGTATGCTGGAGGCTCTCATGATAGATCATCCTAAAATGTACGATCTCCCGGGGGAACACGAAATCCGAGCGGAAATATCGAAGCTAAGTAGGAAGCGGTCACGAAAATCGAGTTTGGCGCCTGTGCTGAATTCCGAAGTCTATGACTTCAATCACGCTAGTTGCGAGACTTCTGAGAGGTCAAAACGAGAGCCTATGAAGTCACACTATGCTTTCTTTTTGGAGGACCTACTTGCCCGAGATCCTTGTATAATGCCGAGATCAGCATTGCAACAGTTTAGAAGCGCATTTCCGTTGAGTGGGCAAGATGTGACAGACAAAAGCATATCAACGAAGGTATCATCAATCAAGACGAAGCTAAAGAATCGAAACGCTTTCACTACTCCACCGAAGAAGCGAAGAACAGACTACCGATAAACAGAAATTATAACGAGAAATTGAATATGTTCTGTTGTGTTTGCACAATTGCTAACCAGTGACGTTTTTTTTCAAACTTCAACGCCTTCCAGTGTCTTTGACAAGAAGATGCGCGTGTTTAGTTTTGCTACTACGCACAATACATTTTAAATATCGTGTTATGGTTTTTATCATAACATAAATACTACGGGTTGGCGACCTGCCAATGTTAGTTCTGTACACTGAGCTCGGATTGTTAGCCTGCATTGCGTTGAGTCGTACTGCAAGTACGATCATTTCTTGATGGTGATGTGGACGCAACTTTCTCAAATGTGCAAATCACCTACCTGAGTCGTAAGAAAACTCAAACTCACAAGAAGTTGGACCTTTGGGTATGGCTTACGCCGCCCTAATGGGGGATGACAGTGGTAAGTCAAGCCGATAATGCGCTTGTTTCAATGCTTGGGGGGGGGGGGGGGGTAAGCTCGCTACTCTATCAACATTCCACGTAAATGTACACCCTAGCGAGGTTTTAGTACGTACGCGAGCATATTCGAGCAACAAAAGTTGCTTCTACGCCGTGGTACCATTAACTATTTATATACTAGAGTCCATCAATGCCTGCTGGAGAGGGGCTGTCCTAATTGTGCGTAGCACAGTATAGGACTCGCCCCCCCCTGCCACGATAATATAATAAGACGATTATTAATAACGCTTCCGCTTAACTAAATCGAGACGAACAGCAAATAACACAATACCATGCAAAGAAAAGTTGTCGAGTCAAGTATGCTCGTTGCTCGGCAGGCTGCGTGGAGATGCTGGTCGATATGTTCTGCTCGGCCACGAGCTACCCGCAGCTGGCTGGGTCTCGAGCTACCTGTCGCTGCTAGCCTCGTGCTACCCTCTTCGTGGACTTCAACTGCCAAGTAGTGCGTAGTAAGCTTTGAAAAAAAAAAAAACTATAGGCCGCACAAAAGGTGCGGCCTACTTCATACCAACGTGCAATCAAATCCGAGCGCAGCTCTGCTTTCCGTTTTAGCGCGAGGACAGCACGCCAGCTTACGTAGCCATAGAGATCTTAGAGGTCCAACTTTGATTGCCGTAATTCCAGCTTTGAGTGCGTAATTGAAGTTGCTAACTAAACTTTTGCAATATGAATTTTTCGACTTTCGGATTTGATTACACGTTGGTACGAAGTAGGCCGCACAAAGATATAGCGCCGTGACTTATAAGTCGCTGACATTCGAGAAACTCCACTGCCGCCATTATCAGCGTATCCTGTAGCTTCAATCCAAGCTAGCCCTAAATATACTTCCCATCCCAGATTGGGGGTATTTAAGAACAACGCGAAGTAAGGACACGTATGAAATACCGTTTTGCGAAGCTAACACCTTACTTGCGAATGTTCCCAAAGTCCCCCATGAGGGACACCACGGCCGACACCTGTCCCAGCCCCTCTGGTTAGCGGCCTGACCTAGTGTTGTGGAACAAAGAAAAGCAAAAACTTCAGGTTGGTGAACGCAAAGCAAGTAAAGAGAAGGACGCCGGAAACTCCGCATGCAAGCTCACAGTATTGGGGCTTCGCCCAATAACCTTTATGATCCTACACGAAACTCTGGAATATATTTCTCTTGTCGGCACTTCAAAATTTGCGTAGCTTGCTACACTAAAAACCGTTGTGGGATCTGATGACTGCAATAGACCGCAAATATGTGCTACGCCAACAAACTCAGCACGTGTCCTGGCCTCGTTTTGATTTCTCTGGTAACTTGTGAGAGGTCTTCACCGAGTCCGAACAAGATTGTTGTAAGCGCCGCCAGTGCGTCTCATTTCCTCACTCGCCACTTTGTCTAGTAGCAGGCACGCTTCGAAGGCCAGTTTTGTGGCACCGTTGCTGAACAATGTGAACGACGTCAGTGAGCTGATAACAGGTATCAACTCGCGCCCCGCTATTTTTAGAATTGGTACATGAGACCCAAATGGCGCACACGCAGACCCAATAGCCGCCGCCCTTCGGCCAAGTCGTCGTGTTTCAAGGCATGCGTTTGTCGTGTAGGAAAACACGAGTTTACGAGTCCCCGCCCTATCAACCGAAGTCTCTAGGACGAGCCCTACCAACAACACACGCCTACCCCGAAAGGTCGGCGGATATGTCGGGATAATAAAACCTGAAGACCAGGTCCGATCCCTTATACGGGCTGGAATGTGCCTCCCTGTGTGCTGCGGGTCAGGTAGGTTACCCTTTTGGTTCAAATATAAGAGCACCCTTAGCCACGAGCTACGGCTAGGATGCAATGTGTAATGCGTGCTTTCGCACTAAACCTCTGTGGTCCCTCAGAAAGGAAGGGTACCAGGCCAATCGAAGCCTCTTACAGGGGCGCCGGGGCGAAGCCTCGGCTAGAAGTCAAATACACTGGGGGGTCCTCGCCTCGCGCCCAGTCAAACGTACAACTGTACACTGAGGTCTCTTCTACCTCTCAACACTCGGCCACCTACTCACTCTTGGCCTTACCAGGATGAACACTCGGTCAATGCACCTTATGCTCACCGGCAGACATACCCCGTGCAGCCGAGTGTATCCAGACCCTACGCTAAGCTAAGCGACTTACCGTAGACGGACTTGACCCTTGTGTGGCTTGGGGGGAAAATTCTGCTCTCTGTTTAATGTTAGAGGCCGTGAGGCCTCCTCTATAACTAATCCCTAATGTCTATACAAATATCAAGTGTGGACCGAGCTTTCGAGCTGATCTCACAACCGGACGATACCTCGCCCTAAATCCGAACTCCGACTGGGCATAAATGTACCCACTATGAAACTTCGGAGGCCCCGGCAGGTGGTTTATTATGACCCGCCGAGGCTCTCCTGTCACTCCGTAGTCTCCATCAATCACCGTGGCACTCAAACGCGGGGAATGTGTCCGGCCAATCAGAGTCCTCGGTCAACCATCATCCGCAGGCTCAAGACAGTTAGACCTCGGCCGGAACTCACCCGACCGCGGCCATTTCCCGATCTCACAGCGGCCCCCAACTCGGCCCGAGCCGTCCCAAGTGGTGAGTGCCGTGTTGCCTTCGCGCTTCTCCGTCCGTCGTCGTCATGCAGTCTCCTGGTGGTCCTGGCAGCGCGCCGCCCTTCACCTTCCCGGACCTCGGTCCAGTCTCGCAGGTGAGTCTTCGCGTGACGTACTTGCTTGTTGTTCTTGCTCGTTTCATTGTGTCTAACCACCTTCAACTTGATTCATCTCGCTGCAGAACACGCAGCTCCTCGGCCCCATGGGCCATCCCATCGACACATCGACTCCGGCCTCGGAGGCTTCGGCGGCGCCAACTCCCGCCTCTGCGTCGGCAAGCGGGGTGCCCCGGCGGCCCCAGGCTTCGGATGCTGTCTCCGCGCCTTCTGCGCCGTCGTCTGGCACTGCTGGCAGCGCCGGAGCTGCTTCGTCACCAACTCCCGCCTCTGCAGGTGCACGCGGGGTGGCGAGCAGTCTCCAGGCTGCGCCTCAGGTTGCCTCTGGTCAAGCTTCGGTTGTCCACACTGGGAGGCTTCGGCTTCGAGTGCAGCGGCTTCGACGTTGCCAACTCCCGCTTTGCAATCTGCTAGCGGGGTTTCGTCGAGCCCTGAGTCCGCTCAGCTGATCCCTCGGCCTTCGCCAGACTCCAGTCCTCTGCGCGAGGTTTCGTCGAACGCCGCGCACTTCTGTCGCACCGGTGACCCTTTGCCTGCCGCTCAGTCCGAGGCTTCGCGTCCTACTCAGCTCCCTTCGGCGTCATGGATTGCGCTTGAAGACCTAGTCCACGCTGAGGTTTCAAGCGCCGTAGGTGACCTTCGCGCGATGACGGACCGACGTTTCGCAGACCTCGCTCACCTGATGATAGGCTTGGTCCGTCACCCTCCACTTCGGGTCGACTACGAACTTGACCAGCGGCTTGAGCGGGCCCAAAACTTCGGCGAAGTCGTCCAAGCACTCAACCCGGACCCTTGTTCGCCTCCCATGGGTTGGGATGAGGAAATGCGGCAGCTCCAGCTTGACGTCAAGTACCATGAAAACCGCGCCCGACACTTCGAGTCGCTGCTCAACAAGGAGACCGACCTCAAGAACCAAGCTGAGATCCTGTGTCACCGAGCTTCGTTCGAGCGCAATGAGCTCTTCGAGGTCGTCAAGTCGCTTCGTCATGAGCGCGATGAGGTCTCGCGTCAATTGAGGAAGTCCAACTCCGCTATGGCGACGAACGACGAGACGATCGCTCTGCTGAAGTCCCAGTGTGAGCGGTGCGAGGCCTCTCTCGAGGCATCGGACGCGCTCTTGGCGAAGGATCGTGAGCTGTTCAAGTCGGGTCTCGTCGAGTACAACCGCAACATGCGGCAGCTCCGAGCTCTCCTCGTCGACCAAGCGCGTGGCCGACCGGAGACTCAAGACCTCGTCCGACGCGTGGATGAGAATGTCTTGCCCCGTGCCTTCGAAGCGTTCTTGGGTGTGCTCGACTCTTCGGCTGCTTCCTCTCCGGAGACTTCTGTTCCGCGTCCTCGTGAAACTCCGGTCCACTCCGGCGTTGTTCGCCGTCGAGCCGAGGTCCCGGACGACACTCGAGGTGACGTATCAATGGATCCCGATAACTCGGGCAGGAACCCGGGCACCGACTCTACGAACTCTCGTCCTGCCAAGCGTCGCAAGAGCTCTCACCAGTCATCGGAAAGGGCTCCGCAACCTGCGCGGGTGCGCGTGTCGTCGCAGACATGCGTCGCTACCAAGCGCGCTGTACGACTCGGCCGCCCTTCGGTCGACCTGCAAGAGAGGGCTCGGGCCAAGTCTAAGTCGCGACCTTCGCCTCCTCCGGTTGCAGTCGCTCGTCAAGAGGGCGTCCACACGTCAGCTGTTGGGTCTACGGCCGCTCAGGCGAGTCGTCCCTCTTCTCCAACTCCATCCGAGGCTTCGACCGCTCTGTTCTCTGAAGCGTCTGAGGCTGAGGTTGAGTTCGAGGCTTCGGACCGGGATGAAGAGCTTGAAGAGAAGCGTCCTGCTGAGAGTTCGCCTCTTGAAGCTTCGGTAGTGATCCCTCCTCGTCGAGACGGTCGTCCCGTGCGTCCTGCGTCTACTACGTCGGCTCTCCGCTCCATGGTCGATGCAGAGCGTGAGAACGCGCTTGATGACGAGGTTATCGGCAGCGCTGCGACGCCGCGCGCAAGTGAGCCTTCGGTATCGGCTCCCACTTCTAGCCCGCGGTCTCAAGCAGCGTCTCGCAGGCCTCGTCGCCGCAACACTCGGACGCAGGTCGTGGCGACTCTCTCAGCGGCAAGCACGGCCGAGATGTCAAGCTTCGCTCGAGCTTCGACACCGCCGGCCCCAGTTCAAGGGGAGCAGCCTCTGGTCCGCGTGTCTCGCAAGCTGCCGGACACCGCGACGCCATTTCTCGACCCTCCGTTCCGAGCGTACGGGGCCAAGCCCTGTTGGTGCATTATCCAGAACGTTCGGATGCCTACGCCTATTGCTAGCGACGTGATGGTGGAGTGCTCGGCTGAAGGCATAGAGGCGTGGGCTGATTGGGAGAACCCGAATCACCCTTTCCAGAGGTTTCTCGCCAGCATGCCGGCCGAGCCTTGTCTATTCGACGTCGATGCGTTCATGCCTGACGTCCCTATCTCCATTCGTGCGGACGTTCGGTCGCTGTTGGTGAAGCTTTGGCGTCAGTTCACAGGCAGGTCGGTTGGTCGCACAGAGAAGAATGACCTCGGCTTCTCGCTATTTGAGCGTGGTCACTGGATCTCAACGACTGCGGTGGAACGCTGGCTCCAGGCATTGGCACAAGCGCTCGGTGAAGACTCGTCAGAGTATCGTGCAATTCTGGCCGAGTGGAACAAGTGCAACCGGGAGCGCAACAACCGTGCGGACCGCTTGCGCCTGCAGATTTCCAAGCGCTGGTGGCAGTGGTGCTTCCCAGACTTCGCTGGTCACGTCTCATGTGAGACCGAGACCATACTCGAGCCCTCGGTGCTGCAATATTCGTTCGAGAACTTGGTGTGGGCTCCTCAGTCGGACAACTGGGTTTCCGAGTGCTTGGAATTGGACGGGCACCAGCCGTGGCGTAATTGTTGGGTGGACGTGCCGTCCGAGCACCCGTATAACACCACTTTCGCTCCCTGCAATCCTGCGGTTCCACTCTTCGTCCCGCGTGGCATGACTGCCCGCGAGGTTGCGTCTGCCGTCACGGTGAACCCTGTGCTGGATCCTCGTCGTGTTACGGCTCCGTGGGTACGCGAATTCACGAGCTTTCACGGGCCGCCGACCAGTCTTCAAGACGACAGTCGACGAGAAGACGAAGGCGAGGTCTCGGAAGAAGAGGAGGTTGAAGAGGTCGTCGAAGAGATCGAGTCTTCTGAGGAGGAGCCAAGCGTCTCAAGCGGTGCTGTCGATGTCCAAGCTCCTGCTGACGAAGTTACACCGGCACGCGACACTCAAGTTGCCGCTGCCGCCACGCAACCTTCGGCCCCAGAGCGCGCCTCGACTGCAGAGGCCCCTGTTGAAGGGGCGTCAGCTGGCGAGGTTTCTGCCGAAGAGCTAAGTTCGCCTCCAAGTGTCGCTCATCAAGCGGCCCCTCAAGGCGAAGCTTCTCCGGCTGCGCGTCTCCGCGTTTTGGCCAAGGTCGCGTCTTCTTCGGATCCTTAGGCTTCGTCCCAGTTCTTCATCATGTTCGAGTCGAGCTAGATCAGGGTAATCAGACAGTTCGTTCGTAGCATAACTAGCTCGCCCATGCAATCCAATAACTCTTCGTCCTTCTTCAGTTGTTCTCCATGATTCTCCAGTCGTAATCTCCACATCGTAAAACCTTGTCCACTTCAACATACAAATATACAATCTTCGTCCGCAGTATCTTCTTTCGTCTGCTGGGGCGGGCTGCGTAGCCCCGCCGGCAGTTCATCATTGCGAGAGGGATGCACCTAGTCCTCGTCTGCGACTTGGACCATTTGCAACCTTCGGTCGCGGCGCTTCTCGCGTAAGTAGTCGTACAACAGACCACCGCACGACAAGTTAGATGCAGGTTCCCACGAGGGTTCGTCGTATCCAACCCATTTCACCTTGAACTCTCGGACAGCTCGTTCAGTGCTCGTCGAGAGGGGAATGCGGTCATCCAGGATGGCCTCTACCTCATACTCTCCTGCGAGGTGGTCGGGTTCCCAACTATCCTCCGGGAGTAACTCCTCATCGAAGTCTAGTCGCGTCTCCTCGGTCACCTCTGCGGCTAATCGGGTCTTCGGTCGATCGCCGAACTCATTCACGGCCTTCAGTCGTGACACATGTACGACAGGGTAGAACCGGTAACCACTCTTGTCGGGCAAATCCAACTCGTAAGCATACTCGTCAACCTTCTGCTTGATACGGAAGGGTCCATGCCACCGGTGAGCCAACTTCTTGGTCAATCCAGGCTTCACACGTTCCATGTAAAGCCATGCGCGGTCGCCAGGCTGGAAGAGAGACCTCGGTGCTGGGTCCGGTGAGTCATCATCACCATCATTGCCTGTTGGTTCATCCTCCGCGGTTTCACTAGTCGCTGAAGGAGGGAGCGCGGCACGTTCCGCCCGACTCAAAGTCTCGTTGTGCGTATTAGATATACTTATTTTTTATATTTTCTTTGCTTTCTGAGCTCTCCGAGCCTTCTCGACCGCTTGGTATTCCTTTGCCATTTCTAGCGCCACTTCCTGCTGCCTGTTGACTTCTCGGCGCCATGCTAACGCGTCCGACTGACGCCCGAGGCCTCGCTTCAATGAGGAAGACATGGCTCTGAGGGTGGACCTTGCGTCCCATCCGTGCACCAAGTAAAAGGGGGTGTCCTTCCTCGTGGCATCCTGTGAGTTGTTAATCGCAAAGATCAACTTCTCCACAATCTCATCCCAATCTTGTTGTAGCGGGTCTTCTGCGTACACTCACGGATTGCATTACAGTCTTGACCGAGCGTTCCTGTTGGCCGTTAGCCTGCGGCCGATAGCTCAACGTAGCTCTAGATCGCGACTGCATCATCTCAGCGAAAGTTTGGAAGACCTCGCTCATGAAGCGCGGGTCTCGATCATGCCTTATCAGAGAGGGCGCTCCGAACCTTCGGTACACGCACTCCTCGAACGCTTGTGCAACACAGAGTGCAGACGTGTCCGCCATCGCCTTGCCCATGACGAATCCAGTGAACGCACACTGAAATAGTAACAGTGCGGTGTTGCCCCGCCGAGTCTTCGGTAGGGGTATCACAAAATCCATCGAGACAATTTGCAGCGGTCGTTCGGCCAGGATGTTGCCCGGCGAGTATCCACGCAATTGTGGACGACTCTTGCTTGAGCTACAATCCGGGCAGGAGCGCACATGCTTTTCCACATCGGCGAACAGTCCGATCCAATAGTAGTCTGCCTTCACACGGTGATAAGTTCGGACGATACCTTGGTGACCGCCCTCCAGCGAGTCATGGCAGTTCTGTAGGACCTCTTGAACCATCGTGGTTGGCACCACTAGACGTAATGTCGTCTCCTCGGTTCGGTCACGCCCCCACCGACGGTTCGCACCAAGGAAGTACAGCAAGCCATCTTCGCTTAGCACAAACTTATCAGCCATTTTCCAGGCTTCGCGTGCAGCATTGTAGGCAAGCTTCGCTTCGTCTCCCTTTAGCACCGTCTTGAGATTTGACCATCGGAGTTCCTCGTCTTGGGCTGCGCCAATGCGTCTGCGTCGTTCTTCCTGCACAACCAGCGGGTCGATGTCGTCAGCACTCGGTTCACGGACCACTGTTGCATCAGGCCTCGGTGGGTCTGGCGGTTCGTCAGACTCTTCGTTATTGGCATCGTTCGATTCATCACATTCGGTTCTTCCCTCTGGACCATCACCCGAAGTCTCTTCAGCAAAGCGTACACGCTTCGCACGCGCTCGGGATTGTTGCCTTGTTACCGCGGCTACATGTCCAGTATCCCGTACAAAATCGAAAAAATTCTTACCACGGTCACTGTCACGCGTATCCATCACACGTATCGAGTTCACATGACGCGTGATCGTCTCTTCGGAAGCTTCAGCTGACTGCTCATAGAGTACTTCTCGGATCCGATTCAATTCCATCAACTCTCGTTTCCGGTCTTCACAGGTCACCGTCATCGACACCTTCTTTTCCAAGGTCTCGCTCGCCAAAGAGTCTGCGGCTGCATTGAACTCTCGTATGGCATGAAGATACTTCACCGAGCGAAGCTTCGCTGTGAGTTCCTTGTGCTTGTTCAGTTGTGCCATTAGCGACTCCTTACGGCAAGCGATCACCCCTAGGGATTGCTGGATTGCGAGTCTCGAGTCTCCGACGATGACTAAGTCCTCGGCCCCATGTTCTAGGGCTGCCGAGACTCCGTTGTTCATACCGGTGTACTCAGCGAGGTTTACCGTCGTAGCCTCGAGATACGCACTCGCAGCGATCACTACACTCCATTCAGGAAGTCGCCATAGGATCCAGGCGCAACTGCCGTAGCCACCATGCTTCTCAGTCTTCGCCGAGCCGTCGAACGAAAGTACGTAGCCACTGTAGGTGCGTGGCAACCGTGCATACAGCAAGTGCGGATCTATCCGAACGTTCGGCGAGCCCTTGGTCGGAGGAGTTACCGGTGCCAGCGAGTCCTCAAGGTCAACGAAACTTGTGATCGTCGACTGCAGGAGCTGAGCGAAGGCACAGTCCTTCTCCTTGACTCGTCGCACCACTAGACTCCACGGAGACAGTAAGACGGCAAATTGTGTTGCACGTCCGAAGAGTGTCTTCGACTTGTGGACCCAGTCGAGCGTCGAAAACCGCGTGTAGACGTGGATGGTCCGACCTGCCAGCTGGGTGTAACACACCTTCAACAGCTGTAACAAAGCCAATACCTCTTTCTCCGCCGGGTGGTAGTTCATCTCGGCGTCCTTGAGCACTCGGCCGCAAAACCGAACAGGGTGCATTAGACCGTCGTGCTCTTGCATGAGCGTGGTGCTCACTGCCCACTCGTTTGCAAACAGCGTCACATGGACCTCTCGGCCACGGTCGAAGTGTCGGAGGACAGGTGCCTCGGCGACCTTTCGTTGCAACGCCGCGAAGCTTTGCCTAGCCGCAGAGAGGTCGCCTCCTGGTGCAAAGTCTTCGTCTCGTAGCTGGTAGAGTGCAGCGCCGTAGACCGCAAAGTCCTGTATGAAGCGGCTGTAGTAGTTCAGAGCGCCAAGGAAAGCTTGCACTCCCTTCTTGGACCGTGGGAAGGAGAGCTCGGTGATAGCCTTCAACTTCTTCGGGTCTGCCCTGATACCACTCCGTGACACTTCATGAGACAGAAAGTCCACCTTAGGTTGCACGAAAATGCTCTTCGTGAAGCTGACACTGATCCGACATTCCTCAAAGCGAGCGAGGAGTCGATCGAGCGTCGCGAGACACTCGTCAAAGGATTCGCCCCCAAAGCAGATATCGTCCACAAATGATCGCCGTTCGAATACTGGCACCAACGAAGATTCGTCGGGCTCTCCATTCGCAAACATGTCGGCGATAGGGCTGTTGATCAGCTTCGAGACCGAGCTCTCCACTGGCTCCACGCCAAGCGACGCTTCAAACTTCGTCGGCGACTGCTCCGGGTCGAGTGACTGCTCGGGGGCCTGTTCGGTCGAGGTGCGGGTGAGTTCTCGGTCACGCGCTTCAGCTTCTTCCATCAGTTGCGCGTAGTTCTTCCATCCGCCCTTCGGCTGAACGAAGCCCCACAGAGCATTGTCGAGCATTCGTTGATAGATCATAGGTGCATTCTTCAACCCAAAAGGCATTCTGAGCCACTCGAAGTGGCCCAGTGCACACACAAACGCAGAGATCTGGCGAGCCCTCTGTGTCATCATGATTGCCCAAAATCCACTTGCCGCGTCAAGCGAGCAGTACCACAGATATTTCTCCAGGTCTGTGAGCAAATCGTCCACCAGGGGCATCGCATACTCCATAATAGCAGTGACTGCGTTCACCATCTTGTAGTCGATACATAGTCTGATGTCAACGCCATTCTTTTTCAGTACGATCACGATCGGTGACGACCATGGGCTGTTCGAAAACGCGATCAGACCGGCCTCGAGCAAACCTCGCAGGAGTTCGTACAACTGCTTGAGGTGTCGGAGGAATCCTCCGTGCTCGCTGCTTGATCGGAGCATGGCCTTGCACATCAATGTCACATACCACACCATACGCCGGTGGTGGCAGAGCATTGCCACTCGAGATCATGATCTTCTCATGCTTCTTCAGAACTCTCACGACACGATCCTGCCGTCCTCGGCTCAGTTCCGGATGCCGAACATTCTCAGCCGAGTAATCCAATTCCGTGACCGAAGCCTCCGTAAGGTCAGGCAAAAACGCGAGCTCATGAGCGTAATCCTCCAAGTTGATCTCATTGGGCAGATGCGTTGCTCGATCATTGGTAACCTGGGTGTCCTGTTCTTCACCCTCGACGTCAACTGCAGTGGCGGCCGACATGTAGTTTCTAGTCAGCACGGCTACCGAGTCCTCATCTTGGACCGAGCCCTCGGGCTCGGGGAACTGTTCACCGTCACCCCAGTCCGAACCGCATTCGGGTCCACCCGAGGGTTCGGTAAGACGCTGGCTTTCAGTCACCCCGTGGTCTTCGACGTCCGCACCTTCGTCACTCTCGGTCTCCACCGCAGCTTCGGTACTGGTGTCATCGGATTCCGCGTGTACGGGAGGGAGCGCCACCGGATCATCACCCACTGGTGAGCCGTCGGCGGCGAGTTGCTCCTGCTCCTCACGCTTCGCGATTTCACGTTCCCATTGTTCAGCACAACTCAGCTGGCGTCCTTGCGCCCGCGAAGCCTCGGGTGGCCGAGGCAATACTCCAGTTGGCGACGCATACTCTGGTCGATCAACTGCCGAGGGCTGAGAGGCCAACCAGTCGGCGTACGCATCGCACTCGCGCTTGAACACCGTTTCGTCCCGACTCCCGTCGTAAGCTAGTTTCTGCCAGTCTTGGTATCGCTCCGAACTGAGTCGTACATAGCCTTCAGACCTCGGTAGGTCACCGATTGGCACCCACATCAGCATAGGCGAGTGAGCGCGGCAGACTGTAAAACGTTTTGACACGTTCGTCAGCCGCACCCTGTCCACTTTGCCTCGCCGAAATTTCGTCACCGTTGGTAACAGAGACTTCGTGCGGCGCACCCACACCTCGTGGGTATCCAGAGGTGGTTGTCGCCTCGGTACTCTGTACTCTGCGAACTCTCGGCTCTCAATGGCCAAGTCTTCGGACGGACCTCCGTTGACGTGTGGGCCTTCTCCTTGGTCGTTCAGCATGTTCAACGTTTTGATGAGCGGAATGCTCATCTCGTCCGGCAATCTCGCGGTCGCATGGAACAAGTCCAGTCGCACTCCTGCGGGGATCATAAAGTCAGTGCCAAGGACTACGTCCACCCCAGCACCATGATCCATGATCCACAACTCGAACTCGTACACTCTGCTCCAGCCGAGGGTTACCTTCACGAGAGCTCGTCGCTCAGTCGTCATGGTTCCTTTTGTGAAACCCTTAACCTCCATGCAGCGCCCGTGACCTTGGATATCACGTAGCCGCAACTGCTTCGCAAACCTTTCGGAAACCACACTGACATTCGCTCCAGTGTCCAATAGAATCCTCGTTCGCGCGTCATTCACTGCGCCCTTGACCAGAGCTCTCATACGAGCCCTCTTGTCGAACTTCTGCGCAGACCACCACCCCAGCCTCTCGCCTGGGAGTAACTTCGTCACCCCACTGGGCGTTCGGCCAGGGCGTCCTTCGTGCACCGCGCTTGAGACCCAAGCCTCGGTACCATCTTCATCTTCATCATCATCATTCATTCCACTTGTTACACCTCCACCGAGGGTTGCCCCTCTCTCCTTTTCATTTTCCGTCGTTTTCACACATTCCTTGTCCTCGTCGTTCGGCCGTTTGCAGTCGCCCACGAAGGCGTAGACGCAGTCGGCATCTATCGCGGGCTCAGCTAACTGTGGCAGCCCGATTGGGACCAACCCAGTTTCAGTTGGCGGGCTGCCTAGTTTAAATTGCCACCGAAGACTAGGCTTTGGAGCTCTGGCGAGAGGTCCTTCTTGTCGGCCTTCGTTTTGATGAACGAAGTGAGGGCTTGCAGTGCTTCGCACTTGCCGATGTCATGCACTTGCTGACACAGCCGGCACCGGCGGTAGCAGTAGTGGGCAGAGTGTCCTGCACCTCCACACGCTGCGCACGGTCCGTACTGACGCGGACGACCATCCCGGTTGTCTCGGCCAGAGTAGCGGTTGTTCCGGTCGAATCCTCGACCAGGCTCGCCACCCCTGCGCTGACGCTGGTCAGGTCGTGCGTACGTTCCCTCCGCTGCTTGACGCCGTTCGCGCTCATTGGCAGCGGCAACGTGAGCTCCTTCATCTCCGGAGCTGCTAACGTCACTGTAGCCACCATCACTCGGATCGCTCTCAGGGTAATAGCAATCACTGGCGTCACTGTCGCTGTCGTTGTACGAGGCACGACGTGGCGAAGAGCGTTCGGCTCTACCACCCTTGGTACCGCGGACTTGTAGTTCAGCAACCAGATCAGACAGCGAGGCTTCAGCTAGCGAAATGCGCGGAACATGGCGCGAGTCATCGCGACGACGCGAATCGTCGCGTCGGCGCGAGTCCTCACGACGGCGCTCATAACTGCGGTCTCGGTCACGACGGTAACCGTCGCGCGAAGCTTCGTGGCGGCGGTCATCACGACGGCGCGGTCGGTCCCGACCACGTGGGTGGTGAGACGAAGTCTCTCGGGGCTGTCCGCGCTCTTCAGACTTCAGGATGTCGTTGATCATGTCCTCGAGCTCATGAATGTCCTTCACTCGAACGTGGCAAAGCCGGCGTTCGAGGCTTCGGTCACCGCACGTCTCAAGGAACCGCTGCACATGGTCCTTCGCATCGCGACCACCACTCTCAAACTGGAGGCCAGCGTTACGAGCGTAGCCGTTCAGCCGATTGAGGTAGTCGCATAGGTGCTCGGAGGACTCACGCTTCGCAGAGTAGTAGCGAGCCTTCCCAGACTGGCTGAACTGCGAGCAGTAGTACTTGATGAACGCATCGCTGAGCTTCTTCCAATGGCGTTTGGTCTTCTTCGGAAGTTGACGGTACCAGTGGAGGGCACCGTCCCGAAGGCTCAGCTCGAAAGCCATGCACCACTCATCCGGCGGAGTGTGCGTCCCTTTCATCTCATAGACAAAAGCTCGGAGCCACTGCATAGAGTTTTCACTCCGATTGCGGGCCCCTGAGAAGTTCTTGATCTGCGCGAGCGGTCGGTGCGTGGCGATCTCAAGCCGAGGAGTCGAACTCAGTCTCTCCATCTCGCTCACCTCGCGCACTTGCCGCGCCAGCTCGTCGCTCGGGCTGTCAAACCCATCGTCGTAGTCAGTAGCGTCTTCGTCATCATCGTCCGACGAGGAGTCGTCCCGCGGTGTGAACCGACGGCTCGAGCGTCGCGTGGAGCTCCGTTGATTGCTCCGTCCGCGTCGCGAGCTTTCGGTCTCACGTGCAATACGTTCGGCACGACTCGCCGACCTAGGAGTCACCATGTGCGAGTCCTGGAAGTACGGAGTGCCTTCGGTCTTGGCAGAAAACACTCCATCCGTTGCTTGGCCGCGGTTTGAGCGCTCGGCTGACTTCTTTGGAGTTTGCGGCAGCGGAGATCGTCGACGGGTCAACCTGTCCCTTTGCAGGACGAGCGCTCGGCGGACGTCCTAAGGTCAGATCCGTTTCACCGAAACTCAGACGAAGCTTCCTCTTCCACTTGTGCAACTCCTTGCCAGCGAGATCCGGCGTCCAACTCTTGATCGAAACTTCGGAAGGACGAGTCATCGGCTCACATCCCATGGCTCGGAGAAGGGACACCGTATCCTCGGCCACCTGGGTGACCGAGGTCGATTCAACGGGGTGTTGCAACTCCTCCTTTAGCTCAGCCCATGTCGCTTGACGCGTCATCTCCGGGCTGAATTGCCAGATCCACTCACTCGACTCCATCATCTGCTCGAGCATTCGACCGAGCACCTTGTTCGCAGCTGGAGTGCTGCTGTTCATTGCGGGCCGACTTCCGCGGGATTCTTGAGGACCCTTAGTAGCCTGCACCAGAGCTCTCGAGGTCTCGGTGCCGTCCTCAAAGTCATCGTCCGCGTGGTCGGGTTTCGCCACTTCATCAAATTCCGCGACGAGGTTCCGGGACAAGGAGCGCGAGCCTCCGCTACGTCCCGCGGACAGCATCGCACCCTCTTCATCACCGAACTCCTGCGTCGGCGCTGGAGTCTTCTCCTCCAGGTCTTCATAGTCCATCATCATGTCATCCTTGGCGCCCGAATCCTCGTCGACCGACTCTTCGAAGCTGACCGACCTCTCGGAGATCGTCGACAACCGAGACGTTAAGTCACTCGCGATCGTTGACGAACCTTCGGCCGATCCTCGCCCCGTCTTCACCGGCGTAGCTGGTACCGCTGACTTGGATCCTTTCGCCATCTTGTTCTTGTTCTTCTTCTCTTCTTCTTCTTCTTCTTCTTCTTCTTCTTCTTCTTCTTCTTCTTCTTCTTCTTCTTCTCTCCTCAATGCTCGTTAGGGCAAACCTACACAGACCACAACACACAATCGGTCACACCAGTCCCGGGTCGCGGCACCAGTTGTCGTGTAGGAAAACACGAGTTTACGAGTCCCCGCCCTATCAACCGAAGTCTCTAGGACGAGCCCTACCAACAACACACGCCTACCCCGAAAGGTCGGCGGATATGTCGGGATAATAAAACCTGAAGACCAGGTCCGATCCCTTATACGGGCTGGAATGTGCCTCCCTGTGTGCTGCGGGTCAGGTAGGTTACCCTTTGGTTCAAATATAAGAGCACCCTTAGCCACGAGCTACGGCTAGGATGCAATGTGTAATGCGTGCTTTCGCACTAAACCTCTGTGGTCCCTCAGAAAGGAAGGGTACCAGGCCAATCGAAGCCTCTTACAGGGGCGCCGGGGCGAAGCCTCGGCTAGAAGTCAAATACACTGGGGGGTCCTCGCCTCACGCCCAGTCAAACGTACAACTGTACACTGAGGTCTCTTCTACCTCTCAACACTCGGCCACCTACTCACTCTTGGCCTTACCAGGATGAACACTCGGTCAATGCACCTTATGCTCACCGGCAGACATACCCCCGTGCAGCCGAGTGTATCCAGACCCTACGCTAAGCTAAGCGACTTACCGTAGACGGACTTGACCCTTGTGTGGCTTGGGGGGAAAATTCTGCTCTCTGTTTAATGTTAGAGGCCGTGAGGCCTCCTCTATAACTAATCCCTAATGTCTATACAAATATCAAGTGTGGACCGAGCTTTCGAGCTGATCTCACAACCGGACGATACCTCGCCCTAAATCCGAACTCCGACTGGGCATAAATGTACCCACTATGAAACTTCGGAGGCCCCGGCAGGTGGTTTATTATGACCCGCCGAGGCTCTCCTGTCACTCCGTAGTCTCCATCAATCACCGTGGCACTCAAACGCGGGAATGTGTCCGGCCAATCAGAGTCCTCGGTCAACCATCATCCGCAGGCTCAAGACAGTTAGACCTCGGCCGGAACTCACCCGACCGCGGCCATTTCCCGATCTCACACGTTGCATGTGGTGAAGCTCGTCTTCACAAGCACAATAGCCCAGCACGTACAGCACTCGCAGGGCTCTTCAATGATGTGTATATATCCGTCTACAACGCGCCAACGGATTTAATAGGTTTGAGCTCAGCATAGCAACCAGCCGGTTTTTGTGACCTTCCAGTAAATAACCCGTGTTAACACTTCTACTCCGACATTACGGATTCTCCGGAATACAATTTATAGAGGTGAAAATATTCAGCCATGTCCGCAACGAATTCTCAGTGAGATAAATCCGCATATAGAAGTTTGTATGTGATAAATTTAAGCAGGTCAGCTGTATAGTCCATATCGCATGCGACACGAAGATTTTCGGAAAGGGTTGGGGGACCAGATATAAATCTCCGAAGGAGAACGCGTGGCTGCCACCAGCCTCTCATTTCGAAATCGGCGGCCGAGAAGACACCATCACTCTGGCGCCATGTACGCGTTCGAGAAGTCATTTCAGCAGATATGGCGCGAGTTGACGAAGAAGGGCTGGACCTACAAGAGATCGACGGGACTCTGCAACGACCAAAGGTACCTGCCGCCCGGTGGGAACGTCAAGGGAAAAGAAGGCGTCGACTACTTTGTTGGTACGTTTATTTTAGCACGTTGAGATTGTTTACGACTGCTAAACTCCAATTTACTTGTCAGGGGAAGCTAGTTTGCTGCGCTACTGTCGACGACAAGGCTGGCTGGCCTTCGGGCAGCCGACGGCGACTGCTGGGACGGCTCTGACAGCCACGACAACTGATTCGACGGTTACAGCGACTGCTGCGATGGCAACAGCGACTGCTGTCACGGCAACAGCGACTGCTGCGACGGCAACAGCGACTGCTGCGGCGGACCGGACGGTGCCTGCGGGCACGATGACTGCTGCTACGGCCACGGCGATGCCTACGACGACGGACCCACCACTTGCGCAGGCAGCGGCTAAGCGTCCTGCATCTACGAAGCCTAAACAAGCGGCGAAGGCGACGCCCGAGACTCTCCGACCGTCTTCAAGTACTGCAGCTGTGGTGTGGTAATACCACTAAAATTCTCTTCTACCAAAAGGTATTAGAGACACCAACAACACGCTAACCCGCAAAGGTAAGCGCTTATTGGATCAAAACCTGAAGACCAGGAACGATCCCTTACACCGGGTCGGTTGCAAGCGCCTCTGTGCACCTTAGGTTATCTTCGGTCAACCCAGAAACCTGTACCACTAGCCACGAGCTTAGGCTAGGATACTATGTAGCGCTTTCGCGCAACCCCACTGCAGTCCCTCAGAAAGGAAGGGTACCGGCGTGTTAGGCCTTATACAGGGGGACCAAGGTAAAACCTCGGTAGGTAGACTAATACACTCAGGGACACTCTTGTCCCACAAATATACAGTGAACGACACTCCTATGTCGCTCTTGCCTCTCCGGCCACGCCAACTCTTGGCGCCGCCAAGGAAACTCTCGGTCAAAGCACGATAAGCTCCCCGACAGGCATCCACACGCAGCCGAGCGTGTCCAGGCACTACAATAAGCTAGCTGCACTTACCGAAGTCGGACTTGACCCTTGTTGGCTTTGGGGGAAGACTGTCTTTTTATTACTGAGTTTTATGAGGCCCAGGGGGCCTCGTTCTGGTCATCCTATGATGAGTCCTATGTCTCTATACCAATATCTAGTGTGAACGATCGCAATAAGGCGATTCCGGACACATCAAATGACGGCCGCGACAACACTAATAAGTGCGGTCGAAGTACGCAACTAAATGCATATGTACCTAAAAGTGGGCACCATGAAGCCTCGTTCAGGGTTCTATTAGGACCCGACGAGGCTCCGGCCACTGACTGTCACTCCAACGAGGCTAATGTAGTCGTCCAAGCAGAAGTAGCCATCTCCGTCTCTCGCTTGACCGCTTCTTGATGGAGCTTGACCTTCGGGCCGGCGAGGCAATCACCTTGGAAACACACGATTTCCGATACCACAACTGCCCCCGCCTCGACGCGAGCCTCCGACACTGGTGAGCGTCTAGGCGCCTTCGGTTCTTCGACTCCATGGCCCCTCAGTCGCGCGCATTCGCCAACGCGGCTACCGCAGCTCGTCGAACCCTCCAATGTGCTGGCCCGGTACGTCCACCACTCTTGTCGCTCCTCATCGTCACCTTGACTCTCGTTGTTGACTCCATCTACTCCTTGGTAATCTCAGGGAGCTGTAGATGCCGCCACCGACATTTCGGGGCGTCGTCTGGCGCGCCAGGCTTGTTCGACGGATGCTGCCGCTGCTATCGCCGCTGGTGCTGTACCACCAGACTCATCCGCACCAGCTGATGGCCCTGCGCTCCATCCATCCGCTGCGGAGGCGTCGGTCGACCAACCACGAGGTTCCCCCCGTGGTATTGCGTCTTCTGCTGGGACCACCGAGACTTTGAGAACGCTTGAAGACGCTACGGGGCGCACAGCGACGCACACACCAGGAGTATTCCGGTGGTCGTATGGTCCGACCTTGGTCGCTCCATCGATGTCATGCGGACTGCTGGTCGTTTCATCTTGGTTCCATTTTCTCCATCCTCACTGGCGTCTTCTGCCGCGTGTTGAACTCGAGCAGAACGGCGGTTGGTAGCTTTCCCATCGGTAGCCCATCCATTGCTACACCACCGGAATTCCGGTGGTCGTATGGTCCGACGTTGATTGTGCGATCGATGCCCCGCGTACTGCCCCTGATGTACACCTTGGCTCCGTCTCCTCGATGGCATTGACATCTGCTTGGATAGCGCTGTATCACCCATGGGTCAAACGGAGCAACACGCCCTGTCACACGTCTGGCCTCAATACCAAACCACCGGGCTCCGGCGGTCGTATGGTCCGACCTTCCATGAACGTGCTGCAGGCCGCCGCTCGTCACACCTCGGTCGCATACTTCTTGCCATCACCGGCATCTGAAGTAGCTAGGTCTACATCGTTCAAGGGTTCGACGGCAAGTGCAGTAGTCAGGAATGCGTTGACCCGACCAGCGTGACACCATTGTAGCGCCGGGACTTCGGTGGTCGTAACGGAGGCAAGGTTGGCTGCCCCAACTTGAAGCTCGCGAATAGCAGCACCGCCAACGTCGGTCACACCACAACTTGATTCGTTATCACTCGGAGATAGTGTAGCTGTGGCGACCGTGGTTTCGTTGCCTTCGTTCCACAGTTCCATACGGGTTTCCGGTGGTTGTAACCAAGTCGGGTTTAGTTGCCCAGTCTGTGGCTCGGGAACCACCACACCAGAAACGTCGGTCGTGCCTTCAACTGCTTCCTCGTTGGCGTGCGAAACCGTACCAGTGTTGACCGTGATTCGTGATGCACTTACAGCAAATAGTCGGTAGTCGTAACGTAAGGTCTGGGTGCCCCAGTCTCCACCAAGCGATCCGCTGTGTTACAATCACATCTCTTCGAGCCGCACCAATTGTCGTTCAGGGTTCCAACAGTTTCGGCGCAGGCTACAGCAGGTACCGCTGCCTTGGACGAGACTTAGTTGTCGACCGTAGCGGTCCCAGATCCACTCCTATCTCCACTTCATCATCAAATCCATACATAGTCCCAAATCGAGGTCTGGTGCACGGCGCAAACTTCTTCCACGATAATATCGACGTTCAAAGACTCGCTCACCCTTGCTTGAGCTTCGTCCTTGTTCGCTTCAAGCCGCAATATTCTCTCGCGTCAACATACATCGCATCCAATACTCGGTCGCGGTTCCCAGAGCTTATTACCATCCCTCGACCGCTGTGGCTGCTTCAAACGAGGCTTGGTTCACGGTTGTAGCCTTATCGCCCATCGAGATGGTTGAGCTTACGCTCATGGAAGACCAGACTCAGTCCGCAGAGGACCGATCTTGATCACGCTAGCTCTACCCGGGTATGTCTTGGCGATTTTGACAACCGTACTCCCAGGTACATATCCACTTCACCACCAACTCCATACCGAACCACGGAGTCGAGCGCACTTGACCGTGCGACATCCATACCAATCGCTGCGTCTGAAGCCTCGGTCGCCCTTCCCTCTGCTTCATCATCACGTGTTTCATCTGTTGAAGGGTTGACCGAGGTTCACTTGCGTGTCCTGTTGCTCGTGGCTGCATTCCGATATCTCCATTCCATCGTGACTCGTTCACATAATATGCAACATGCAAATTCCAGTAATTTTCTTCGTCTGTCACTGCGAGCTGGATAGCCCTCGCAGGCAGTTCAATCATCATCTCCAGTAGCTTCTTTCGTCTGTCGTCGCGAGCTGGGTCACCCTCGCGAGCAGGCCGATCGTCGTTAGCGTATGCAACAAGTCCTTCACCACGTGCAAACATAGCATGCTGGGCTCGCCACTCGTACATTTCACCACCAAAGCGAGCGATGCTCGGCTGCGCACAGGTACATCATCTCCGGTCCGTTCCACTTCGAAACCTCGACCAGCCCGCTATCGAGAATCAGCACTCGTGTCTTGGTTTACCTCGTTCCATGTAAAGCCAAATCCGAGTGATAGGCTTCAGTCGAGGTAAAGGTAGAGACTCCTGGGCGTAATCGCTGGGGTTAATCTCGTTCGCGGTGTCATCACCCTCGACCGACCCCTCGGCAACCATGGCATGCATGACCGAGATATAGGTCGACTCCAGTAGTTGCTCAGGATCGTTGATCGCACTTATGTCCGAATTATCGAACTCAGTGTCGGCGTCAGCTGTGAAGGCTGCGATTTCGGTAGGAACGTCGTTAGGCCCTGGGTCGTGTTCGCCCCAGTCGACTTCACTACTACAGACCGCAGTCGACGTTTCTCCTGGCTCCAGACTGGGCGTGGCGGTCGCTGTTGGCAAGACATCCCATGTAGTTGTCTCGGCCGCTGCTGCCACGTCGCGGTCATCTTCCGACCCGTCGTTCGTCAAGCTGTCACCATCATGCAGCTCATCACTGGCCTCCGATGCCTCAACCGAGGCGTGTGTCGCTCCCTGGCCGGTAGAGTCGGCACTACTGTCACGATTCGCGGGCATGCGACTCGGCGGGTCGAGAAGCGCATCTTCGGGTTCGTCCAGGTTATCCGGTGCGCTGGCTTCGTCGTCCAAACCATCGTTCGCCCCACTAGCGCCTTCCATCTCAGTTGTATCAACTCGAGCAACCTCGACCGAGCCTTCACTGACCCTGGAGTCGTGGTCATAGCCAAGTACATCAGGTGACGAGTACTCATTACACGACGATGCTTGCTGGCGGCCTCCCGGCCATGATGGGGCATCTGGTGGTCTCGGCAGGATCTTCCGCGGCGTCGGGTAAGCTCGGCGCACCACCGCAGGTGGCTGTTCAGCTAGCCATCGCTCGTAGAGGCGGCGTTCCCGCCCTTGAAGAGTCTCATCACGACTCGTTGAATAGGCTAGTACCTGCCACTCTTTGTACTTGTTCGAGTCCAGTCTCGCGTAACCCGTCTCTCGCGGCAGCTCGCCATGCGGTACCCAGAGCACCACGGAGTCATGATTGGCACACCGTGCTGCGGAGGTCGTAATGTTGGTGAGTCGGACCCACGTCGGCCGCCCTCGTCGGAACCCCGTTACGGTCGGCACGAGCTTCTCCGTGCGGCGAACCCACACATCGTACTCCGACCGAGGCAACCGCTGCCGCGGTACTCGGAACTCACGCCACTCACGACCGGGGATGTATAAATCCTCGGTCGGCCCACACGAAGGCTGAGTACCATAGGGTTCATCGTCCTCGACACTCTGCGACTTCAGCAGTGGCACCATGACCTCATCCGGGAGTCGAGCGGTGCCATGGAACAGATCCAGCCGGATACCGGCCGGGATCATAAAGTCCATTCCCAGTACCACGTCGACCCCTGCACTGTGGTCCATTATCCACATCTCGAACTCGTAGACTTGCTCCCATCCCAAGGTGATCTTCAGGAAGGCTCGCCTACGGGTCTCCATCACCCCAGGGTTGATACCACGGACTTCGAGACTTCGTCCGTGGTCCAGAACTTCGCACCCGGAGCCGCTTGGCGAAGGCAGCCGAGATCACGCTTACGTTCGCTCCAGTGTCGAGCAGTATCCTCGTTCGCGAGTCGTCCACCGCGCCATTGACCAAAGCTCTCATTCGCTTCCTCTTGTCGTATCGTTGGGACGACCACCACCCCAATCTCTCGCCGGGTAGTAATTTCACCGCCCGAGCGAGGTTTCGAGGTGGTCCCCTGACCTGGACTAGGCTGGTGATCAAAGCCTCGGTCGGGTGTCCATCACGTTCATCATCATCATCTTCATCAATACCGGTCTCAACGAGACTTGCGTCTCGGTTCTCTCCATTTTCCGTCGATCTCACACGTTCATTGTTCTTCAGGTCGTCAGGCCGTTTGCTTTCGCCTGTGAACGCGAACAGATAGTCCGCATCAACAGCAGGCTCAGCTAACTGTGGCAGCCCGATTGGGACCAACCCAGTTTCAGCTGGCGGGCTGCCTAGTTTAAATGGCTTCCATACACCAGGCTTTGCAGCTCTGGCGACAGATCCTTCTTGTCGACCTTGGACTTCAGGAGCTTGGTAAGCTCGTGGAGGGCTTCGCACTTCCCAGCATCGTGCACCTGTTTGCACAGTTTGCACCGCCGGTAGCAGAAGTGCACCGAGTGAGACGGGCTTCCGCATGCAGCGCATGGCCCATACTGGCGATGGCTGTCTCGTTCGCGGTTGGACGGTCCTCCTCCGTTCCTGAAGCGTCGGTTGTCAGACCGAGCGAACGTTCCTTCGGCTGCGGCCCTCCGCTCAGCGTCGTTGGCGGCCGCGACATGTCCCTTAGATTCGTCAGAGTCATAATCGGCATCCGAATCCTCGTCCGAGCGTTGGTCGTCCGAGTACTGGCGCTCGTCTTCGAAGTATTCCTCGTTCACCTCACCGGCACGTCGGGAGGCGTACGAAGCCTCGTTGCGTGCGCCGACCGAGCCTCCGACGTTCCATTCCGCCATTACATCGGCTACGCGTCGACCAGAGTCACCCTCGACCGGTACGGTGACGCATCGCGTCGGTCACGCCGGCGGTCGTCGTCGCGACGATCGTTGCGGCGGTCGTCATCACGGTAGCGTCGTTCACGGTGGTATCCACCACGAGAATCCTCGTTCGACCTCGCATCGCGTCGGTGACCGTCATCTTGACTCCGAGAGCGCCGGAACGACGATTCGCGAGTTGATTTGCGGTCGCGGTGGCGCAGGATGTCGTTGATCATGTCTTCGAGGTCATGAATGCTCTTGACCCGCACATGGCACAGACGGTCTTCTAAGTTTCGGTCGTCACACGTAACCAAGAAGTGTTCCACGTGGTCCTTCGCGTCGCGTCCACCGTTCTCAAACTGTACGCCGGCGTTGCGAGCATAGCCATTAAGCCGGTTAAGGTAGTCACATACGTGCTCCTTGTCCTCTCGCTTGGCCGAGTAATACCGAGCCTTCGCAGACTGGGAAAACTTCGAACAGTAGTACTTGATGAACGCCTCGCTCAGCAACTTCCACGAGCGTCTCGTCTTGCGCGGGAGCTGGCGGCACCAGTGCAGGGCTCCGTCCCTGAGCTTGAGTTCGAACGGCATGCACCACTCGTTGGGGGGTGCATGGGTTCCCTTCATCTCATAGATGAACGTTCGGAGCCACTGCATGGAGTGCTCGCTCTTGTCGCGCGTCCCGTAGAACGGTTTGATGTTCGCGAGGGGTAGATGCGTGGCGATCTCGAGCTTCGGGGTTGAGCTCTGGTTGTCCGTTGCACTCAGTTCGCGCACTTGGCGAGCCCATTCGCTCGGCAGATCACCCTCGTTGTGGTCAGACACGAGGTCATCATCACTGTCCGACGAGTCATCTCGGGGGTCGTAACGACGACTGGATCGGCGACCGGTTGCCGCGCGCGTGCCAGGCGTTGTGTACGAAGACTCGGTCTCCCTAGCCAGACGTTCACTGCGGTCCGTAGATCGTGGGGTTACCATGTGCGAGTCTTGCATGTAAGGAGAAGCCTCACCCTTGGCTGCGAAAACTCCATCACCAGTGGCGGTCTTCCTAGGGGTCGCTGGTAGTGGGCCCTTGGAGGGGTCAACCACTTCCGAGGCCGAACGAAGCTTCGTTGAGCTTCTTCTGTCGGCCACCCCAAAGGCGTCACGCAACTTCTTCCTCCACTTGGCGAGCGCGGCGGCGGCAGTTGGCGTCCAGCTCGCGAGAGCGGCCTCCGTCGGGAGAATCTGGGGTTCGCACCCCATCGCACGCAGGAGATCCACCGTGTTTTGAGCGACCTGCCGAGTGCTCGTTGAGTTGATCGGCGTGGCTAACGCCCCTCCAAGGTCCATCCAGATGGCCTGGCGGACTTGCTTCGGGGAGAACAGTTGCATCCACTCACTCTTGGTCTTCATCAGTTCCAGGCATCGGCCTAGAACCTTGTTGGCCGCCGGAGTATCGCCGTTGAGGGAGGACGAGTGCCAACCGGCTTGAGATTGCCCTCCAGCCGTCACCGAGGGTTTGAACCCGTCGGTTGCACCGTCATCCGCGTCGTAGGCGGGCTCGGGGTCCGGCATGTCGTTGAACGTTTCGGAGAGGTCGCGGGTGATCGACCTCGATCCTCCGCTGCGGCCTGCCGACACAACCGCAGCTTCCGAAGTCTCGGACATCACAGTCCTGACATCCCAATCATCGTCTTCGTCATCTTCTTTGGCGTCCGAGGAATCCATCGCCGTGTCGTAGCTCGCCGAACGCTCGTCGATCGACTCCATCCGATCCGTCGCTGGGGTCGAGAACGAGCTTCCGGAGCGCACCGAAGCCTCGTTGCGCGTTCCACTCGACTTGACCGGCGTCGCTGGTACCGCTGACTTGGTTCCCTTCGCCATCTTCTCACTTCTTCTTCTTCTTCTCTCCTTCTTCTTCTCCTCTTCGCTCGTTGGGGTAAGACCTACAACAACCCAGACACACAGAAGGTCACACCAATCCCGGGTCGCGGCACCAGTTGTGGTGTGGTAATACCACTAAAATTCTCTTCTACCAAAAGGTATTAGAGACACCAACAACACGCTAACCCGCAAAGGTAAGCGCTTATTGGATCAAAACCTGAAGACCAGGAACGATCCCTTACACCGGGTCGGTTGCAAGCGCCTCTGTGCACCTTAGGTTATCTTCGGTCAACCCAGAAACCTGTACCACTAGCCACGAGCTTAGGCTAGATACTATGTAGCGCTTTCGCGCAACCCCACTGCAGTCCCTCAGAAAGGAAGGGTACCGGCGTGTTAGGCCTTATACAGGGGACCAAGGTAAAACCTCGGTAGGTAGACTAATACACTCAGGGACACTCTTGTCCCACAAATATACAGTGAACGACACTCCTATGTCGCTCTTGCCTCTCCGGCCACGCCAACTCTTGGCGCCGCCAAGGAAACTCTCGGTCAAAGCACGATAAGCTCCCCGACAGGCATCCACACGCAGCCGAGCGTGTCCAGGCACTACAATAAGCTAGCTGCACTTACCGAAGTCGGACTTGACCCTTGTTGGCTTTGGGGGAAGACTGTCTTTTTATTACTGAGTTTTATGAGGCCCAGGGGGCCTCGTTCTGGTCATCCTATGATGAGTCCTATGTCCCTATACAAATATCTAGTGTGAACGATCGCAATAAGGCGATTCCGGACACATCAAATGACGGCCGCGACCACACTAATAAGTGCGGTCGAAGTACGCAACTAAATGCATATGTACCTAAAAGTGGGCACCATGAAGCCTCGTTCAGGGTTCTATTAGGACCCGACGAGGCTCCGGCCACTGACCGTTACTCCAACGAGGATAATGTAGTCGTCCAAGCAGAAGTAGCCATCTCCGTCTCTCGCTTGACCGCTTCTTGATGGAGCTTGACCTTCGGGCCGGCGAGGCAATCACCTTGAAACACACGATTTCCGATACCACACAGCTGCTCCGACCAAGGCGGCAAGAGCTCCAAGAGCAGCTAGCAAGGCGACAAGCGGTGGGGCGACGGCCAAGCGCAAGGCGACGACGCCCGGGGCTCCATCGAAGCGACGCAAGAAGCTGTGGTGAGATGGATTGTCTGCAAGGATACTGACTTTATTGTTGTTACGGATTATGGGATCTGCAGTAACGGCGACGCCAGCGGACCTTCCGGAGAATACAGCAGAAAATGTTCCAGATGAGGCGATGGATGTTGCGGAGACTACTGGTCGCAGCGTGCCGGAGACGACCGTGGTGGCAGAGGATGAGGCTGAACCCGTTCTTACGGAGGTGCCGAATACACAGTGCCGCGTTCCCGAGATACCGACCGCTGTTCCTCTCGACGACTTTGACTCGGATAACTTCTTGGATGCACTGCGTCGTGATCGGCCCTTCGCCCCTGCCGATGCGGACGACCTCAATGTCGGAGAAGCCGATTGGCTGTTGTCGCTCGACTCGGATGCCGAAGGTGATGAAGAAACCATCTTGTTAGACGAGGACAAAGACACAGAGGAGGACGACAGTGCTGATGCTGACGCTGAAGAGGATGAAAGCGACCATGATGGTGAGGAGGAGGAAGAGGTTCCACTGGAGTTTGACCTCTCCGACGACGAGTTGGACCGCCTTCAGGCGAACGGATGGGATACATTCGACGAGCATCATTCGAATCAAGTTCTTCACGACGCAGCACCGCTGTACGAAGGGCCGTGGGGCCCAACCCGAGCGGCGTTCGCGTATGCGGAAAACCCGCTGGCACTGTTCTACTTCTTTCTTCCTAAGGAGCTCTGGCGGAAGGTTGCCCAAGAAACTAACAACTACCGCACTGAGAGCATTGACGCGATCGCGCAGGCAATGCGAGCACGCGCTCGTGCACGACGGGAGACTACGCCATCGACTATTGTGCTATCCGTGGAGGAGTACAAGGCCAAGTTGAGCCGAAAGAACCCAATCCAGCCCCATGAGATCGTGCGCTTCATCGGTTTGCTGATTGCCCGCGCTCTCGACGAGAGTCTGAGCCGGCATTGGGTCACCAAGGTGGAGGGAGCGTTGTCGCGTGGGACGTTCGGGCAGTTCCTCAGCCGGGATCGATTCCATGACATTGCTCGCTTCCTGCACTTCAACGACAACGCCAAACAGGCCGACAGCGGTGATCGTGCGTTCAAGATCCGGCCCGTCATTCAAGCGCTGCAGAAGACGTTCTTTCGCGGGTATCGACTCGGAGCTCGGATCTCCTTTGACGAAGGTATGGTCCCCATGCGTCACCGACGAAACCCGATGCGCCAGTTCATGCCCATGAAGCCCAACAAGTGGGGAACCAAGCTCTACATGACGTGCTGCGCCGAGACCGCGTACTGCTCCAGGTACAGAGTCCAACTATTACGGATACCCGTTACTTGAAACGGGTATCCGTTGTTTTGCTAATACGGTGAATCCGTTATATATTCGGAATGTGCCGTAATATGAACTAACAGATTGGGTTTGATGTCCACTGTAGGCTCGAAATCTACTGCGGAAAGGCGGACGAGAAGGAGGATGCCGAGCTGTCGTCAAGAATCTGGGCCATGTACTTCGAGGACAGCCAACCCAGCGCTTGGTGTGCACGGACAACTTCTACACTTCGCTGCCACTATCGCACAAACTCTCCAGCATGGGTTTCAGCCACGTTGGCACTATCCGAAAAGACCGCAAGGGCTGGTGCACAGTCATCGAGTTCAAGCAAAAGAAACGCCCAAAACGAATGCAGCGCGGTACTTACCGCATTGGGGTTTGGAGAAAGCACCCGAAGGTCGTGGCGCTGGCTTGGATGGACAACAAACCCGTGCGCTTTCTCGGCACAGGGTGCTCTACTCAACGGGCGGAAGTCACGCGTCGTGAGCGTGATGGCTCGATCTCTGTGGTTCCGTGTCCAAGACTCGTTCGGGACTACCATGAAGCAATGGGAGGAGTGGACCTACATGATCAATTACGGCTTCAAAGGTACTCCATTCAACGGGCTATTCGAATGAGCAAGTACTACAAAGTGATTTTTCTCGGCCTGGTCGATCTCGCCATGGTGAACGCGTTCATCGTGCACAAGATCGCTCTCAAACGCCGCAACAAGCCTGTCCCGACCCACGCCGCATTCATGAGACGCCTACAAACGGAACTGCTGAACCAAACAAGCGAGGACTTTGCGGCCGGAGACGACATGGCGGATCTAGTGACAGAGCCGCTTCCCCGCCACCCCCACATCCTGGAGAAGACCGAAGAGATGAACGGCGCCAAGCGCCGACAGTGGTTGTGCAAAGTGTGCTCTGCGTACGCTGGTGCAGGCGTGTGCAGCTGCGAGACGAGCTACTTCTGCGCCACGTGCTCGCGAGAGAAGAAAGGAAGAGTCACGCTCTGCAACAAACCGCGCCGGCTCGACCACGGCAGCGCTCTCACCTGCGACCAAGTGTGGCACCAGAGCTGGAAGAATGGCACCGCGATTCCTCCTGAACTGCAGCACAAGATAAGGTTTGTTAGCAAGCGCAGACCGGAGGTAGCTGAGGAGGTTGAGCAGGAAGAGTAAGAGAGTTAGGGAGTAAGTGAATGGAAATCCACTGTGCTGAATGATTGTCGTATTGTCGGTCCCGTCGTTGCAAGGGGGGAAACGGTTTTGCAGGTAGATCGCAATTGGGAGTATTTTGGTCATGCTCTGTACTGCACATCCCACCGCATTGCCCAATCAGATATCTTGGTTAGGCCACGTGGCACACGAAAGGGCTTGATACATGATATATAGTACTGATTTTTCGGTATACGTTAATTCATATATTTGGAATTACGGATTCTCCGGAATAATCTTCGGATTAGAAGTGTTAAGGGATTTGTTTGAGTTCTTTATCCTACTAAAGCAGTACAGCTGTAGAATAGAGTCTAGCAGGCTATATGTTTTCCGATCTTCTTTATTCAGACACATTACTGTACTAGGTCGTCTTCGACTTGGCTGGAAACATCTGTGGTATAAAATGCTGGTGCTGGTACCGGTGCTGATTGCCGCAGTTCAACTTTCTAAAGCTGGTGCATGGGGAATCTTGCTGTTGAACCTGCTCGGTCGACATTCTTCTGGTTCATATAGCGCGAATTTGAAAAAAGATTAAAAGCTAGTGTAAAAAGGATGACGACCGTGTACATGTATGACACAAAAACGGATGGGAGACATGGAGTAATCATCATGTAATCATTGTCTATACAAAAGCTAAGTCATACGCACCATACTATGCAACCTACAAATCACTGTAGCTGGCATATCCCATGAGACACACCGAAAAAACTCCGTAACTCTGTAAAAAGACGCCTAGAGTGCCCTTTTAGAAGGAAATATCTATGATCTGTATACTATAGTTTATCAAGGATACTCGCGAAAGCGTTAATATACCGACTTCCTCCGCTTGTAGTGGACAACCTCATATAAGAGCGCCCAATCATATCACAGGATTTGGAAGGCCTTCTCGGCTCCGCTTATAAGTTCCGCACAAATCATTTCGATACGTTTTCACCGGTAATTTATCGGTGCGATGGAGCTTTCATTCATTTAAAGCAGCTGCGACTGCAGCCTAGAGCTACCTGCATGCGGTTGCTGCCAGTACCTACTACCTATGCTAGTGTTAAGCGCTACTGCGGCGCACGTGTACTATATAGACGTTCGGAGAGTGGTTTGTTTGCATCCTCCTTACACCACGTTGTTCCCATCGACCAATGGCACATGTTACCGAGTTAAGACTAAAAAGCTATGCATTACCTCAAAAATGGTCTAAAGGCAAGGCAAAGCATTGCGACGGCACTAGCCTCACGCGGGCGCGTGCCGCTCAGGGATTTGCAGAGGCAGCCTGTTGCCTGCCGTGAGGTGTCAAGCGCGACAGGTCGCTCAGGCAGCTAGCTGTGCTGTGCATGACCACCAAGAACGAGAGCAAAGCACAAAAAGTGTCAGCTAATCGACGGTACTGGTACCCGTACCGGTTGCAAGATTCGGCATATCATTTTTGAAGGGTGGTACAGTGTACCGGTATATGCCCTGTCCACTATAAGCGGAGGAAGTCGGTACCGTATTATAGTCTTTTAAGGTCTGAAACCCATGTGTACCCACCGACGGAACACTATCTGACTACGGGTTTTGACTAATTTGACGAAACATACGCATTAAGGCATCGCTCAAACCCGTACTAATCTAAACACCACCAGTCATTCAATGTACCTCACAAGAATGGCTGCTTTCCCAAAAGAGCCCCTCCCCTCTTTCCTCCCACCACAGGGGCGGGATGCCGAAGGTGTCAATCGACTGGAGAGAGCTGGCAAACGCGTTAGTGGAGGATGTCGCGAACAAAGTATTGGATTCGATGAAGTCCACGGCCGTCACAAGGTGCTACCAGGCGCCGTGTACTATCTGCACTGATCCATTCGAGCCCAAAATAAAGTATCAGTTGCCTAAGTGCACGTCAGCTTCATGCAAGGCGCCGCGCCCCCACTTACTTGTGGATGGCGCTGAAAAGTCAAGACCTGCAATCGATCGCGGAAGGTGACGGTTCTTGAATCGGGCAATCATTTCACGGAGGTTCGATCTCCTCGAAAAGTAGGACTAGCCCGCGAGCCAAAGAAGATTGCCAAGAGATCACTGCTCAGGGAATGAAGCCTGTTCGGGTGCGTGTTGCGGCTGAAGTTCGGCTTGGGTGACTGAATCCCGCTTGCGCGCGGTCCAGAACTTCGTCGACTTCTATTCCAAGACACAGCTAGGCTATATCGACGAACATGAAGATATATCCGAGGCAGTACAAGAGATGGCCTACGAAGCGGGCGAGAGAGAATCGACTCCGATATCTTTCACGTATGGCAAAACTTCCGATGGTCGGCTCGTACTTGGAGATGGTTCGGATGAAGAGCTTCTCGTTGTCGGTATCACTACCAAGGCATTGCTGAAACGTCTGCACCGTTACTCGAGGTGTCAATGCTACTACACCGATCCTAGATTCGCTACTACTAACAATCCAGTGGAACAATTCTACCGCGTTATCAAGCGCGACTATACAATGAGGGCGCGTCTGAAATGTGTCTCTTTGTCATAGTTTTGCGAGCGAATCTCACCATATCCGCCCATTTCTTGTGAACCCCGAGCCAACGGCTCCACTTCTGCGCAGGGCAAACAACTAGCGCAAGACAAGTTACTTCAGCTTCAACCACAGCTTGCGAACCGTCCATACCAAAGCGAAGTTCGAGTGATATCCCGTCCAGCACCTCGGTTTTACATTCCATCGATGAAGCGGACTGTGGAGTACCTTGCGGTTACTGCTCAGATGGGATTAAACCACGCGTAGATGGAGTATAACGGCCAACCTACCGAGGGGTGGCTTGCAGACATCTCTGCGGGGTGGTGTCAGTGCAAGTACTGGAAAAAGTTCGGAAGTTGCATCCATTTGCTGCATACGAGGCTTGCCTCTAACCGTGCGAACGCCAAGAGGAAGCGCATTCTCGTCAACCGAGGCATTGTGCGCCAAAACGGGGCTACCTTATCGATACCTGGTACTGCGTCTGCTGTAGCTGGAACGACTTCTACTGGAAGCCCGATGCTAAACAGAGAAGGCCTTTCGATGGACTACCTTTGGCTAAGCTCCTCACTTCGAATATTGGTTTTGCACAACAAAATCATGCATCATTGTGTTGCCTAGCATTTACTTGATATTATGTCAGTACGGGTTTGCTTTAGTAGCTTTGCGTCTGCATGTATAGCATCAATTTAACGGCATTACGCCACATGCAAACAGGAGCGTTACCAGTTGAGAGTGTTATCCAGCGTACCATGCTTCACAGTAAGTCGAGTCGTAAAAACAGGAAGGAATCATCTCGACACGTGATAAGCTATGCAATCTCAGTACGGTCTTTTTCTCGTCTTTATCTACAGCAGCTCTCATTTACTCTGTTTCGTCTCCGTAACCCTCATAGGTGACGGATTGTGGCGACAGAGTTGCGGCAAGTCGGCGTGAAAAGTTTCCGCACGGGTACGTCGTTTCTTCTGCTGCGTTTGCTGGCTACGCTGTTGTTGCGCTGCACGTATGGGCTTGACCTACCCGGCATGAGTCCGCTTCAGGATCTCTGAGTCACATATCTCTAACTCTGTTCTGCGCAATCTCCAGCAATTCCAATTCATCCCCGAGGGTCCTCGTCTTCTTCATCTTCGTTAATTACAGAGTGGTGAGGATACTACCAGTACTTGTGCCGCAACTCCTTCCCACGACGACTGCGTAGAAACCTTTCCTCCTTCGCGCTGCGCTGATCACGAGGGATGTCTTTCCGTGCCCAAGCGTAATCTTGCGCCTTCACGTTCCCATGGACTCTACCAAACATCCAGAATCGATTGTCCATCTAGCCCGCTAGACCGAGAATGAGCCTTGTCTGTCAAGATTCAATGGATGTGGTCTGTAAATACTATACACTGTAAACAGACACTATAAAAAACTATGTACACCACGGTACGTGTCAAACAGTTACAGTACCTCGAGTTACAAATTACCATGATTGTGCGGGCCACCATTCATGTACCGTCGATAGTTTTGGTAGTATCGTACGTGTTGATAAGTACCGTCACAGTTTTCGGGCACCTTATTTGAGCTTGCATGCTGTCAGCTGTCATGGCGTACCTTAACAAGCTCCTCATGCTCAACGTCACACGAAATGATTCGTGTTGTACACCAATCGCAAGTCTTACCACGGGGCTTAGCAATTATAAACAACAAAGGCTTTAAGCAAGGAGTACGCATTCTTTTATTTTTTATTTATTTTTAATCAAGTTCCATCGTATTTGGTAACAGTACGATCATTTATGGATGCATTATCATCGGTTTTCGATAAAATATCATCGATTTCGGGTTGAATATCATCTATTTTGGATAGAATATCATCGATTGTGGATAGCATATCATCGTTTTTTATGCATTATCTTCGGTTTTGGATGTCATATTGTGTCAGGATCATTTCGATTCAGATGCTGTAGTTGAGCACCTCACGCATGATTTGTGACATAATTGCTACAGTGGGATATCAATGACTTCGGTCTGTTCTTCTACATCCTACGTCACTACGCGCTTACCTCATAAGGTCTTCCTACTCGCGATACACTTTCCGGGAATCACGGCATCTTGTCGTGCGGGACGCATGAATGAACCATATAGTCCACGGTGACTTCTTCGCCGGCGTGGATAGTTCTGGTAGTGTTGACTACGTACGACTTGCACGTTGCGGTGGAGGAGCTTCACGAACTAGTATTGGGCTCACAACTATGGTTAATAAACTTGGCAACGGCCCCCCGCTTCTCTGCGTTGAGATACAGAGGTACATTTTCCCCTGGCCCGGTGACTGCACGGATACAACGTAGTTCTACCGGCGCTGATCCTCTCCATAGTTGTGGTCGGTCAATAACCCCGTATACGGCGCGATGGAGGTACCAGCAGGAAGGGCGTCCGTCGCACGAACACCAACTCCGGTGCGGGGCGCAAACAGTTCCATATTGCGGGTTTCGTAGATGCTGTTGGAACAGCGACCATTGAAGATAAAATTATCCGACGAGCAGTAATAGTGGCTTCCTGGATTCGGGCACGCGTCGGGGTAACAGTCGTCGATGCAAGTTCAGCGTTCCCCTTGCCAGTTGTTCATCAACACGACGCCTTTGTTGACTTTGTTGCGAAGCGGCACCGCCGTCGTGATAGTGGGGTTGTGAAGGGGTTATATCTAGGCTTCGTTTGCTTTAGAGCATCTGCACGATCCGTGTAGTTGTGGACTTTCTTGAGACCAGCAGCAACCGCTTCTATCTTCCAACGCTGGTTACTCCGGGTCTCTGCACTTGGACCATGCTCTGTGCATGGTGTTTGAGTCGCCGTCCACATCTTCGTCTTCACTGCTCACCGTGAGGTCGATCACGTCGTCAGTCTGCTCGTCCGAACTAGGCAGATCCCCATCGCTGTGCAACTCCTGGGTCACGTCGCTCTCCTTGGCGCTGGAGTGCACGTCACCACTGAGCGGCTTCGTCTAGCTTGGCTGCTCTTCGCAGCTGGACTCGCTAACGAGGTCAATCATGCTGCTTTATCTGTCCGAATGAGGGGATTGCCAAACCTGGCACACAGAACTTACATAAAGAAACAAGTGTCATACACCAAATTGTACCCATAATACAGTCTTCAAAACTCGCGTAAACTCGTACCAAAACAAGGTGACAATTGCGGCGCTCGCTGTGCCAGCTAGCAAAATCGTGTCTGATAGACGCGGTTATAAACGCGGCAACTCGCCGCCAATAGTGGTTGTCAGAGTTGGATCCAAGAGTCGGATCCAAGTAGACTGCGACAATTTCATTGGACAAAACTAATTGGACTCCAGTTGATCTACTGGAAGCCCAGTTCCACCTGGAGTGGATCCAAGTAGTGTGGCGCTACACCAGAATACGCCGGAAGATCGCGCACAGCGCAAGACCAGCATGAGCGGGAAGACAACGCGCGTCAAGAAGAAGCCGATATTCTGGGATCGGGACGCTGTGAAGGGCGGCAAGTCGTCTCTACAGGTCGTATTAGACTGGCTCTCAACCGAGATAAACTACAACAAGTGGCGAGTCAGTGATCGCAACAACAGAAACACCAAGAAGCTCTGCTGAAAGAGATTGTATCGGATTTTGGAAGCTGTCGGGATCAAGCATCGCACCACAGCCGACGTCCGAGAGAAGATCGAGAGGCAGTTTTGCGAAGCTGTCGACTTCCAGGCGCAAACCGGCTCCGGCATTACGAGCGAGGCTACCCTGCGAGGTGAGATCCTCAAACGCTGCCCGTATTACTACAAGCTGGTGGATGTATTCGATTTCCGGCCCTCCGCTCGCCCTAGCATAACGTCCGACGACATCGATGAAGCGAAGGAGGAGGCGGGCAGCTCTAATGACATCGTACAGCGCGGTGAGAAGCCCCTACTCGCCTTAGCTGACGATGACTTCGACGCAAAACACCAGAAGAAGGACCCTGTCGAGAAGTTGCTGGACGAGCAGCGCACAGCAAGCAAGGAAAGAGCGCAAAGACAAACCGCACGTTGCAGCTCCAGGAAACCAAGTTGGAGCTGAAACCGCGCGAAATCAAACTAAAAGAGGACCATACCTACGTCGATTTAGCTCTGAAACGGGTTCAACTCGAGGCAGCGCAGCGCGGTGCCGTCGTACAACTAGTACTTGCTAGCAACAACTTCTCGACAACGGAGTTTCCGCCGAAGAAATCGACCACCTTCTCCCGCCCCCAGCGTGATTTGGACGAGCAGCGGCTACGCGTCGTGTCACGCTATAACCGCTTGTTAAACGCCAAGTCTCTCAAGTACTCCCGTCTCCCTTTGCCTGTCGAGCCAGCATAGATCAGTGGATCGTCCTCGTCGTCGGTCTCTCCATCGAAGCCGGGCTCAGGTTCGATCCAAGTGATTGGAATTGGATCAGTGATCGTCATTTTACGCAAAACATACACGCTCTAATGAATTAGATGGTGTTTTAAAGCTGTGTTTTGCTTTGTAGCGCGCACTGCAGTCTCCGTAGCAGCGGAAATCAGTCCTATAGCATTCCAATGCAATGCTGCACGCGGATCCGAATTTTTGCCAGACATTTGTTAAAGTATGTCTCTATGACATCGCGTTGGCCACCTTGTGAAGTTTTGAACGCAGGAACCAAGCCTTGCGAAGGCTGATTGGCAGAGTCACCAAGTAAGAACTAGTCAGCACCGAAGTATTGCTCCTTCGCCAGGGATACTTTGCAGTTTCGCCATACACGGTTGTCATGAGCCAGACAACATTTTCGTAGCGAATTCAGCACAAGTGGTCGCAAATCACCAGCGTAGGAAGCCTTCCTAGAATAATAATCTCACCGTGATCTTGGGGTCGAGTTAGCAGCGGAAACAGTGTACCATCGATCAGACCAATGCTCTGGGGCAAAGATGTAGCGTTTAAGATTCTCTCAGAAATCTCTCGACGCTCAGCAGCATCAGGCCACATGATCACCTTGCTCCGTAGACGATTCCGCGCTCGTATCACTTGCTTAGCTAGCAGGTGCTCAGATGTGTGACCGCCGACAGATAGGAAATCCGCTGAATGACCTTCACCGTCTGTCGAGCCTAGTGTTTTAACCAGGCTCATCAGATGCAGCTCCACGCTCATTCTGGCCTGCTTTCCGGTGTGATTATGAACTCGGTGTCGCCTGCGATGAGTTCGCCGACAGCAGTGAAGTAACCGCGGGACAAGCGAACCTGCAGCTTGAACTCCGACTCTGGTATGTCACTGGGATAGAATTTCAGGGTCGCGGAACACGTTCGCGCGAAGTGAGGTACCGCTTGGCCTTCAGGACAAAGTAAACGGCGGCAAGGTCTTCCTGTTCTTCCTCCGCGCTTGATCCGCCAGAGTCATCATTCATCTGCTCGTCCAGCGAAGACTTCCAGAGCTTGGGAACAGTACTCAGGAGTCTCCTCTTGCGACTGCTAGTTGGCATGTTGCCTAGTGAAGCGAAAGGTCGCTGAGCAGTTTGGATCCATCCAGCTTGAAAAGGTAGTCAAAGTTGGGCTACTATGATTGGCTAAAACACTGACTTGGATCCGACTCTTGGAGCCAACTCTGACAGCCACTAATGGTCCTTTTTACGAAAACATATAAAGTTGTATGACTTTTTCAGGCCTGGTTCGTATATTCTTCATATTTTCTCTGCTTGAGTCTGCCGCTTGATTTGAGCGTTCTGTCCAGAGTCAGTATCATAGTTTTGGCTTCATCTGGGGTGCTCAGCGTTTTAATCCTTCGAGAGACATGAGCGTCTGGAGCTCTCGTAGCAGGGGAACGGGACATCTATCGAAGCATCAAATCTACCATTCAGACGTCGCTTACGTCTGCATCTAGTGCGACCGGCTGCTCACGAAGCGATAGCGTGTAAATCAAGTGGGTTTCCACGTCAGCGCCCGGCCGACATGAAACCATCTCCAGCTTGTTGCGCTGCGTACGTTGTGTGCACAGCTTGGAAGTCGCGTTTTCGCGTCCTTCAAATCTCTTGCTGAGGTAGTTCCACATAGCAGCACCGGATTCAAACCGCATTACTTGACGAGCCAATGTGCACGACAGTGAGGTTGAGATCAACATACCGAGGATCCGGTCTTGGCGACGATACGCCTTCGCATCCAGGCGGAACACCATGTCGTTCAGTGACGCTTCCTGTCACAGATGGTATCCACAGGGATGCCGAAAATAAATTGATGCTGAAATAATGGCAATACTTTTTTTCAACATATTTATTGACCTGTTTTCGAAGACCCGTATCAATAATCTATTTCTCGGTTAGATCCTCACATTTAAAACTCCAAGTACACTTGTAACTAGTCACCAGTGAAAAGGGCAAACAATAATTCATTTCTCTACCAATAAGATTATATATTGGTTTGATCTGGTCGCAATAGATTAACCCCCTTGAACCCGGGAGCCTGGACTGTACATGTTACGCGCAAATCCTTAACGTGGACCGTACACGTTAAGCTTTTCTATACTTGGTTTTTGTATTGGTCGCTACAAATTTCAAGTCAACGAGGGGTAGGCGATGTATCCAAGGCTCCCGCGGAATCGACATAAATGATACATTGAGAAAGGCCAAAAATGCACGAGAAAGCGCACTGCCGATCAAACTTTGCATATTGCATATGTACTATGAAGGGCGAACGACCGGTCGCCACTGAATTTTCTCCTCATTTGAAGATTCACCGCCGAGGATCCTGAACTCACGCGACCGCGAGGAATGGCGTTCCAGGCTAGATGGCAAGAACTGAAGAAGGCCGGCTGGCACTCCAGGTAACCGGCCGGCTTATCGGCCGACTCTACCTACTTGAAGCCCGGGAAGACGAAGAAGAACACGGGCGCCGAGGACTACATCGTTGGCGAAGAAGGGCTCATAAAGTATTTGAACAAGCTTGACATTGGTACGCCTTTATGTTGCAAATTATCGGCCATGCATTTGTTCTGACGGTATTATGTCACTAGCTGCACTCCAGGCGAAGAAGACGGCGAGGCGAGAGGGCTCTGCAAACACCGCCAGACGTCAAAGCGCGGCGCAACGTTTGCCAAGCGGCCAATCCAACTCAACTGACGGTAATATGCTCATGCGCTGTATCCTACAAGTTTGGCTGGTATGTAATAATGCATTTCATGGCTTTTGTGGGCATGCAGCAACTGCAACGGCGTCGAGTTCGCCAGCAGCGGCTCTGAAGTCGCCGTGTCCGCCAGCAGTACCCGAAGCCGATTCTCCAACAGGTTTGAACATGTGTGCGGTATATGCAAGCGTATGTAACTCATGATCTAACCATGCATTTGCTGCTGCAGAACCATCGCAAATAAGGCGACGTAACCTCATGCTAAAGTTTGCATATGCGGATGACAGAAGCGAGTCGTCCTACCATTCGGATGAGGACACTGACGCCTCAGATGACGACGATACTACGTCAGTAGTAGACGCAGCAGTGGGGTTCAATGGCGATCGAGAGGCCGATGTTGCGACTGGAGGTAAGTCAAAACTGTTCAGACATGATTGAAAGTGCGTCTAATTTGTATGTACAACTTTTGCCGATTTTGCAGATGCTAATCTCGTCGATGAGTCTGAAGACCCACGAGCCTTCGTAGCGTTCGAGTCCGATGCGGAGAATGCTGACGGAGATGATGAGGGCGTGACGCACCTGGAAGATGATTTACTGTGTGTCCGACTAGCTGCTGCGAGACATGAGAAAGAAGGGCTGGTCTGACCTCTCCACGTCAACGCCGTACGACTACTTGATGCAACCCTACGAGGATCGCCCAGCCAACTCGCTGAACCAAGACTATCCTAACCTGTACTCAGGGGCGTCAGGACCGACTAGTAGTATGCGGAAAGGTTTCCACAGGAATACGTGTCTGTTCTTAGGCTGCGTTTGCTACATGACCGATCGTGGCTAATAAACCAAAATGTCCAGTGTTGAGCATTTTTACAGCCTCATTCTTCCTTCAATGATGGCTTTCGTCGTTATCTTGTTTATCTGCTCAAGCTAATACGATGTTAGCAAACCCACACATGGGGAAGGAAGCTAGTCCTGCTTTGATGTTCACAGACGACGTAAAGCAGCGGATACACTTCGTCTATATGTGTCCTAATTTTTGCTAAGACATCTTACCTTGTACCATACATGCTTAATCACAGCTATTCTGGTATGATACATGTTTGAAGTGTGTTGTAATAATGCGAAGGGCACAAGTGTTACACTTTACAAGTCAGGCTCAGCCGCTGTCCTACGTAATCCCAGCATTTATATGGTTCCCAGCGCCTGCATGGACCAATCCTTTCTTGCCATCGTGGCGAGAAGCGCGCGCGGCTCGCTATAGCACGAAGAAAAACAGGATTATAGTGATAGCGTGGGACGTCTCGAGGAAAAGAAAATTGAAAGGGCAGTGGTGGCCGTGTGGAGGAGTCGAGTGATGAGTCCATGCCTGGCGGTTCACATATGTCAAAGCTAGCTCGCGTCGCTCCGGATAGAGCGATGACTGACTGAACGAGGCTTTGCGCCAAAATATTTTTACTTGCGTTGTGTATACCTCCATTAGCACGACATTGAACTTAGTTGCATCTGTTGCGTTGGTTGAGTTATGTACAGGTGCTTCTCGACTCTGCTCGCATTGCTCATATCTCTTGCACATGCATGCATGCAAATCATACCATTTACTACGCATAAGGTGTATATTTATCGATGTTCGCCCTTGTATAAAGTGTAGATACACGATAGGGAAAGATGCACTCACTTAGGTGTAGGGCACTGCCCGCCTTTCCAACAGAAACAATCATACACGATACCAAAAATAACCTCGTTTCAGTATAGTATCCCTTCCCCTGACATACACGTTACCTTAGCTGATGGGGGGCCGAAACCGCTTCGGTCCTTGCTGGGGTTAAAATGCAATATTCGGCAACCCTGGCTATCCAGCGGCGCTCTTGTCGTTCTCGACCTTGTAGGCTGTGATAGTAGGTGAACTAAGTTAACGAGTTGTGTGTCAGCTTCCTGCTGAGTATCGATGTTGACAGTGAAATAAAACCGCTGGTTTCCAAACCAGCCCAAGTGTGCGCAGCTCGCCGTGTGCTGGTTTGACTGAAAAGCACGTACAGTGCTAAGTGTACAGTGCAGTAGTCACGAATGGGACACAATGGAGCACCACCCATAGAAGCATGAACAGCGTGCGCTAATAGTGCAAGGATCAGTTCTTGCAATTATCCTCAACAACGAAAAGAGCAAGACGCCGTCCGTCACAAAATCATTACGTATATTCGTTGTACGATTTCTAGGCTAAGTACGACTAGCTGCCGAGCGCAGGGAAGGCGGCACCCACTTGCGATGTAGTGGGCCCGCAGGGCCCGCCTAACAACCTATTAACTAATAACACTGCAAATAGTGCAGCAAGATGAGGCGAGCGGAACGGGGCGATGATGTCACCCCCTTCGTGTGTTACTTGATATTATTAGCGACCTCTACGATATCAAACAGCCTATCGCGTAGTATTAGCGATTGTAGGAGCGACAGAACGATAATTATAGTGCGAGTAAGTAGTACGTTGTGGCTGCGATAGCTGGGTCTGCCTTACGGCTCAGTATAATAGCAATGTAGTGAGGTTGGTTTAATATAAAAATAGTAAGTGATAGATTTGCATAGTAAGGACGTGCATAGCAGTTAGCGATAGTAGTGCGAGTACACGAAGGAAAGGGTGTGAAATTATAAGAGCATGCGCAGCTTCTGGCACTTTACCGTAATGCTTAAGGGATGGATACATTATAGCTACAGCGTCGCTCTGTGTTCATCTTGGGTGGATGGATATTTAAGTGCACTTGCTTAGACGGGTTTCGTATATCTTGAAGGTACATATGTACCGTTAGAAAAATGCGTTGATGGGATAGTAGATATTCTGACATTCTCTAAGGGTGTGTTCCGCAGACATGAATTCCAGCGTTTTTAGGCCATTCCAGCGGATTTTTTCGTAAACAGCGGATCGGTCAAAACTCTGCGTGTTCCGCATGCCGATTCCAGCGGATTTAGAGGCCAAATCCGCTACACGATAAACGCCCGGAATTTGGGCGTGGGGACGATTGATCCAGCGGATTGAGCGGCGGGGGCCTGTAATAGCAATATATTACACCGATCACGAGACACGACGTACGATGTGAGCCGACGACTAATCTGGTTTCGCTATTAGCGGGTGCATGTAGATAAAGACTAAAAGAGCTCCCTATGTGGTGTACTCCGTGCTGGCACGCAAGCACGGCCACCACCTTCCTCGCTGAGTGGGCTTAGCAGCGACTCTGAAGGATGAAGAGAGCAGTGCGGATCTACACGCTGCTGTCCAGCAGCGACTTGCATCTCTTTGGGATGATCAAGGCTTCCAGAGGGAAGACGCCGAAGCAGTATCGACACCTACAAAACAGCAACAGCGTAGAACACGGCGCTTAAGTTCTAGATAGCGCGGCGGGTAAAGAAACGCCAGGTACACGACGAATGACCACTGGTGATCACGTACCAGAGCGAGTCGTTACGGCAGATGGCTAATGCCCAGAATCAATCCGCTGCATCCATTTCGGAGCGCCACAGCAGGAGTCGAGCAGTGACGCGAGCCGATGAGGCGATATCAATCTTTAGGAACTCTCTTCACTGACACTGTCCCAGTGGCCAATCGCTTTAAGTTCATCAAGCTGCTAGCGACCGATCCCGATGCGGCAACCATGTTTTATGGCATGGATGACGAAAGCCGCAACTACAATGTGGTGGAGCAGCTCGTGCTGGCGGAGAGCTCCCTGACTTTAGAGGACAACTAGGACAACTAAAGACCCGAGATTTCGCTGACGGCTGCAAAGTCAAAGATCTTCTTTCCAGTTTTAATACACTTTGCTTCTCTATGCAGAACGTAATACAATGTTCCACAGTATCATTTAGCGTGTGGCGGATTGAAATGTGCGCGTTCCGCAAACACTTCCAGCGGAATTATCAAAACAGCGGATTGCCTCTTTCCAGCGGAAAAGAAGCCGCTGTTTGAAAACAGCGGTGCAGCGGAACAACACCCTAAGCGGGAGCTTCGATTATAGTTTACGCGGATATTCCTACTCTTACCATGCGTCATTGGCCGGATATAGATGAGGGAAACGGAATTATGATTGCTCAAACGTGGAATTCGCTGATAGTTACACGGCAAAGTTCTTATCTTAACTACTTTAACCCCTTGAACGCTAACGAAGCCTTTTCAGCGCCCCCATCGATCAAATTATCGTGGATGTAAAGGGAAGAAGGGCTACTTCATAACGAAACTAAGATGTTTTGGTATCGTGTATGTTGGATAGGCACTCCGGAAACTCTACTCCTATAAATTCGGCTCCACGCTTATCATGTACCACCATGATATAAAGAATCTGCCGAAGATACATCGTTAAACGCGTGTATCTTGTATGTACCAAGACAAAATAAGTCCATTTTGGAAATAAAGACCAAGGATAGCTAAGAACAAAGAGATGTGTCAATGCGGTGCGAAGTCGCAATAGCATTACCCAGATGTTAGCACCGGGCGTTGTGACAGAACAATATGTATTGAAAAGGAGACAGAATCAAAGACACACAACTTTGCTTACTCCGCGACGATAGTCGTGCGCGCTCGCTTTGGTTGAGGTGGGGACCGCCCGTTGTCGACCCTTCGTCGGAAGCCACGCGTCATCATCTTCTTCTGCAGCGCTCCCCAGCTAAAAAGCACCGCTGGCGTACGAGCTCGAATGTTGCAGCTTCCTCGCTCTCTTCGGCAGAAGGGTACTTCATTCCTGCCACGCTTTATGCCATATCTCGGAAGCACGACATGAAGCTGCTCCGTTGTGCCTGTAGCGAACTTTATCGCAGAGGAAGACGCGCCGCCAAGCCATAGACTTCTTGGAGGAGTTCTTTCAACTTTGCAGTCACTGCAATAGAGCGACGGGTCGCCGCTTTTACATCGTCGGTGCCTCTTTAGCAAGAGGAGAGACACCTTGCGAAGCTCGCGTCCGACGCTTTCGTCCACTAGCTTGGTTGTTGCCTGAGGCGCCACTCGTCATTTGGAACCGGAACCATGGCCTCGATTGCGTGGCTGCGCAGGGCTTCGTACGGCGTTAGCTTGAGCGTCCTCAGCGCCCAGCACCACCTCCCCCAGTCGTCCTCCGTCCAAGCTGACAGAGTCTCCAGTGCAGCTTCTTCAGGAATTTGACGTGGCTCATCTTCTTGCAATCCGTCCGCCGCTCGCCGCGCGTTGTATCCACAATGTAGGCGTTGATTATAAGCCAAGGTCAATAAGCCCCAGGAAAAGCGACTTGTAATACTTCTTGTATTTGATGGCGAGCTGCAATGAGATACCTGCTTGGCACATGAACATACACGATTAGCATATTCGGTCAAGATGTACATACAAGATATGAGTACTTGCCGCTGCGAAAGCCGCAGTTGGTCGTGCACGTCGACGCCGCCCATGAGTGTCTGGTAATCCTTCAGCACTCGAGGGCAAGCAACCTTCTGCTTGTTGGCCAGATAGTTTGTCTACCGGGCGAACGACTCGATCCAGCTCAACACTTCCACCCGAGGCGAGCATGTAAACGGCCTTGTTGTCCCACCGCCAACGCAGCGCCCTAAATCCCGGTACAGTGATGAGAGATCGGCAACCTCAAAGGTCCCATCACGCTCGATGCTTGCTGGGCGATTCTTGGGTGGATTCTTCTTCTTCTCTCCTTCTTCGGCTTCTTGCCAACGAGCGTGACAGGCAGCCCAAGTCGATCCGTTTGCACTGTCCCGATATAATAATAACCCTTCGTGAGCATCTGCATTGCCAACGCCACCGAGGTGTAAAAAGCGGTCGGTGACAATTAGCCGCATTGCTCCAAAGCTACAGGACCGTCAGGCCCGAACACCTCCTTGAGATTGCGAATAACAGCCGCAGGACCGGATTTGTAGTCCGTCAGCGTGCCGGTAGCATCGGGATGTTCTTTGCTTAAGCCGCAGTATACGCTTCGAACCTGTATGATACACGTTAAATTTAAGGTTAACATGTCTGGTCCACGATAAGAGTACTTGGGCGCCATAAAAGGAGTGCCTCGAAGAAGCACTTGAGACTTACCGTATGCAATAGGCCGTCGTAAAGAGCAGCACAACATGAATAGCTTTGTTCCCAACGATGGGGCTTATCATCGTTGGGGAACAAAGCTATTCATGAAGATACGCATGCGGTTGAAGCTTGACTGCGACGGTAACATCGCTTCATCGAAAGCCATCGTTGGTGGAGGCGTGTACCCCAGCTGAAACCGCATCTGCAGGAGCGTCGAAACAGGACGGAGCTTCCAGGCTTCTGCGTCGACTTTGGCGCGGCTGTCTGCATTTGCTGCTAAAATGCAGGTTCCGGGAGATATGCATGAAGAGCGATCTCGAACGAGTGATGCCCAGGAAACAATCCCGCGGAATCGCACCTTCATCGTGTCGTCTTCCAGTGATTCTCGAGTTTTTCTTTGTTCGGGCGATGCATCGGGCGATCAGCAAACCGGTGAAGACACACAGGTCTCGGGCGGTGATGTCTTCAGGTTTTTTGCAGCTCTTCTCTTATCTGTCTTGCGTCTTCGGCTTGAAGTCGGGGTGCTTCTGCTTGCGGGCTTTCTGCTTAGCGCATTGGCCTTCGATCCTTTCCTCCATCATCTCCCTGAAGTAGTCGTTGCTAGTAGCTGCGATGTCTCCTCCCAAAGAGTTGGCTGGGCAAAGAAGGAAAACGCACGCAGACAGGGTAGAGGCAGCTTTCAACGCTTGGAGAGAGTAGGTCCATATTCTCCACCGCATACAGGCCCTAGGGTAGTCTGGCTGCATTGCACGTTGGCTGGGCCCGGGGCTCATATGGCTCCATGAGATAGTGTCGTACCGGGGTTTGCTTCTGGTGAGCGGGCTTCCAGCCACTTTCAGCAATCTTCTCGAGAAGCTCGCTCGGGCACATTACCACCAGCAAGCCGCTCGGCACCTCCGGCAGCTTTGAGCAGCTCCGGGTCGAACATGATAAAGCTGGATCGTACCGGAGTTCTGCAGTTGTGCAAGGGCCGTCCTCGTCAAGATCTCACGCACGCCTCGCCGTCTCCGGTAAGTAAGTCGCTTTCATCGTCACCCCAGCCAGTGCCTTCGTCGTTTTCACCGTCCGAGTCGAGTGTTGAGTACTTCACATTGCCGTCAGCGGCGCTCTCTGTCGATTTGTTAGCATGTATATACATGTTAAGCACAAAGATGACTTATCGTGTATATACATCTTCAACTCACCTCGGCTCAGCACCAACTTCCTCTTTCATCTCCTGACCCAGCGCCATTGCACGTCCATTGGATAGTGGAGTACCATCGCATTCAGCAACAGTCACGACTGCACTAACGAATTCGTCGTCCAATCGGCGGCAGGTTTGAAAGCGATGCGGCTACATCGATATCGCAAATAAATGCAGGATAATTAGACACACCCAAACTCTCAATAACGTATGTACAGCTTTATACCGGTGCAAGCTCGACCGGGTAAGCATCGTTGCCCGAGCTGGGTTCATTCTCGTCATTGGATACAGGCCATATCATGCGGCGATACACCAGCGAAGGACTCGACACGAGCGGACAGAGGTGTTGTTCGGTGCTGCATCGCCATCAAGATCCGCTGAATCTGTACAAGATAGCAACAAAATACAGGTTAATCGATAATCCAAACTTTTTATGTATCAGACAATGTGGTTGTCCATACCTTCGTTGGCTTCCAGCGCTACTTGTTCCCACACTTGCCCACCGCCGCTTCTTGCTTCTCTTGGCCCGCTTTCTGGGCTTCCAGTGGTTCTCCTGGACTTTCTCGGGGTGTGGCTCTCCGTGTTGGTTTCAATGCTTGCCGAAGTATCAGCTCTCGGCGAGCTGTCAGGGACGTCCCGTCGGTGAAGTAACATCTTGGACCTTCGCAGCTTCTTCTAGCGCACACGATAGGGAAGCACATTAGAAGTGCAGTAACATACAGGGCCGCGCAAATCTTACCCAAGTCAACACGGTCAAGATAGTCCATTAGCTCCTCCTCTCCTGGCACGAAGTAGTCCTGTCCGCGCACGCCCCCTTCTTCTTCCCAGGCATGACGTACGTGAAGTTGTCCGACAAGCCGGTGGGCTTACTGCTTCTCCAGCCAGCTTTGGTGAGCTCGCGCCATCGCGGCTGAAACGTCATCTCTGCTGCAGCGCCGGCGATTCTGAAACTGAGGGAACAAATGAGTGGCGGCTGAAACCACCTCTGAGAAAAAATAGAGATGAGCATGCACCATCCACTGTAATACCTGTTGTTTCTTATACTTGAAGTCCGTACTATCTATGCCAAACTGTAGTACCTGCTCGGGAGGGAAAGGGTACGCCACCTACCCCACATTGACTTACAATTTGTATACGAGCTTACTAATTTCAAAGTCAAAAAATCCCTTAACAATGGACCGTACACGATAAGATTTTTCTGTTAACATGTACGGTCCAGGCTGTCGCGTTCAAGGGGTTAAATGCAGGCGGCACACGCTAAATGGTAATGTTCGCCACGTAGTAGAATAATAATCGGATACCCATTCCTAAAACGCATTGCATTTGCAGGTAGACCAAGCAGTTGTTAGTTAGCGCAGCCCGCAGGTAGATTTCACTGAACATACGAAATGTAAAAACGATGTAGCCATGTATACTCGGTATTTATATATGAACACAACCACTCTAATGTGATGCTAAGTACAGGAATAGTGAAGCTTTCATATTTCTTTTGATTGTTATCTGGGCCTAAAGCCAGATTACACGTTTATTTACCTAAATTACATTGGCAACGAACCAAATAACAGAAACTATGGTAATGCGATAGCTCGGGATAAAACAGCACCTATACAGAAGCTTAGCTGAGCACAACTATCGATAGCTTAATATCTACTTCACCACAGCAATTAGCTCATGTCTAGTGCTTATTTCAACTTATGATTTATATTTGCGACTTTGTAGCCTCAATAACTAAGTGTACGTATGCAGACCCGGTTTAGAACAGAGTACCGTACAAACACAGAACAATTTACCTTGCAACATGCAACTACTTATAGATACTCTTGCGTAGTAAGGTCTAATGGCGAAACATTTACGAAACGGTTACGACACACGTCACGCTGTTAACTGATAGTACTTTCAATCTAACTTTTTACCGGCAATAACAATCGAAATTGAAAACTTTTTTGAAGAAGAGAAAAGCCCACCGGAGCGAAGCGGAGGTGGCGGCCTCTCACTACTGCAGCTAACCACAAAACTACCGCCACGTAGCGGCGGCTCTCGGCTAGTTTTGGACACAACCCATTCCAAATACCTCATGCACGCCTTTTTCGCCTCAAGAAATCATAGGCCTATCTTTAAAAATAATAATAGTTGACTTAGAAATACTATTCCTGAGTGTCCTTTAAATAGTCCGGTAGTTGCCGAGGCTTGTGAAGGGTCGTTCATTCTGACTGTAGCCGAAAATGGAGACACGTCCGCTACCAGTGCACCCTCCAAGAGCTTCCCGATACCATCGTTGCCGGAGCAAGTCTACACGACTCGTATGCACGAAGCTGAGTCAGCTCTTCACGCCTGGAATCGGAGCCATGGTGTCGACGTCACCAAAGCGCCACCACAAAAAAAAACCGAGCTGAAGTTGTCCGCCAGCGTGATTTTAAGTGTGACCGATACGGACGTACTCGAAACAACCACGGGTTTGTCGGACGAGGATCGTGTTCGGCCCAACCACGCGGAACCAGTAAGATTGGCTGCGGGGTGAAGATTTGTTTGGAGGCTGTGGACACGCTTCAGTGGTTCTGTCCAGTGGAAGGTTGTGCACTCTAAGAAAATCACTTCTTCGGCAACCATCCACCATCCGAGGATATTATAGCATTCACCCGGGTCACAGAAAGCGCGACTCTGTTACGACTGGACGTCGCCCTGGATTGTCTACTGCTGCCTTGGTTAAGCTTCCCAGACGGCGGTTGGTATGCACCAGAAGGTTATCGTGGCTACGCTTCGACGTTCTGACAACCTAGCACGTCGATCATAGAAAAAAGACATATCAAATCGGAAGGGAGCTGAGCGGCGCTGAAATGCTGTCCGACAGCACATCCGTAGAAGTCCGACTGGAAGGAACTGGAAGATTGTGGGTTTTTCTACAAGGTCGAGAGTGAATCCGGATACGGCTAGAGCTGCAGCTACCTGTTTTTGTCTCACCCAGGGATCAAGGAGTTCTACAAGTGGAAATAGTAGTAACGTACTGATCCTCGACTGGTACGTACAAGACAAACGCGTACGACGTCCCGTTGCTGAACATCATCGCGATTACCAACATGAACACCGTTCTACCCGTCGCTCCAGTGCTGGCTTCCAGGAGAGAAAAAGCGGGAATACTTTGTCTGGGCGTTGGAGCAAATTCAAAGGCAATGGTGGTATCCTACGGGATATCTGAGCCTTCAATTATCTTGACGGACCGTGCTCTAGCCTGTATGAACGTGCTGGACCTCAAATTCCCTGATGTGCCGTTTCGCTTGTGTGCTGTTGGCACACATGAGATCGAAACTGTGTTAGCCAAGGCCAAAGACCATTTTTGGGCAAGTCAGAGATCGCATCAACAGCTCCCGGCCAAGACAAGTTTTAAAACACCGTAGCGACTGACCAATTAATGGAGCTCTACTACACCATGTGTCGAATCTCCAACAGAAGCCGACTTTGAAGAGCGGCAAAATGAGATTCGCTCAGCCAGTGTAATGAAATGGCTGATTATCTTGACTACCAATGGTGGAAGTGCACAAGGAGAAATTGGTGAAGTGCTGGACGTCCCGTTACCTGCATTTTGGTTATCGTGACACTTTCCCGTGGAGAAGATGCACACATGCAAAGTGTAAGCGGTGGCTGGAAACCTCACGCGGAGACCTTCTGACAGCTTTCAAGAATGGTGGGGAAAATCTACACAAAACGACTAGCCTTGGCTGTCGAACGTGATGTTGGCAACGTCGTCGCACATACTTCAAGACAGAGCTGATACTCTGCAGTGGTGATGTTTATAAGTCGGTATGCGCCTAAACGAAACCGTTGAGCTGTGGAAGTCCGCGCAGTAAGTTGTACGGAAGCACGAGACAGTGGATAATTCTACAGGCGTGTTTAGATCGTGTAAATGGTAGGCCGTGCGTTCACGACCTCATCGAAATAATCAAGTCGGAGAGGAAGGCAAAGTTGCATGCTTCACTCATACTTCCCCAAGCACTGGTTGACACGGGCGTAGGCACCTCAGAGGAACCTGCATTAAGAATATTAGAGTCTGCTCCTCCCGTAAAGGTGAAATCAACCAAGCGTAGAAAAACCTGAAAAATCACACCGGTGTATCAGGGACTGCACGCGAACCAGCTTATAGCGAGCGTGTGGATCTGAACAACCTGGCTCCAGGACCTTCACCACAAGCACCAAGACCGCCGACGGCTTTCACTGACCTGCTGCATTCCAACAGCAGCACCAATACGCATTTTCCAGCTTTCCCAACTATGATGAACCTCACTGCGGACACGCATGCACCGGAGACCATACCAGATCAGCGCTGCATCCAGTCTTCTTGCCTCCCCGAACCTGGGGATCGTGCTGGCCGCAGAGCCCGTACTAGATTGTGTCGCCTAACAACTCGATCGAATGGTACATCGTTGATTAATTACACATCTGATATAATACATAGTTGACCAACATCAGTCCGCTGTAAAACATTTAGTTAGTAACTATAGCAGAAATATTGTAAAGACTCGTTTTGGTCATTTAAGACGGCCTCCGGTGCAGTAAGAGAGCTTTTTTGTGCGTTTAAAGATGATACGTCTTCGTGAGAATAAGCAAAGTGCGTCCTGCAACGTTAATGTTAGGAGGGGTGAAAGATGGCCCGCTCGGCAAGCCGAAACAACGCCTGTGGTTTAAGGTCCGTGAGCGTAGCTCGCGGACTTAAACTCAGGATAAGCATAGTCACATCTCGCTCGGCCCGATAAGGGTTAAGCCTTGCAGGAAAGGGTTATTGTGCCGAGGCAGGGCAGCAGATTTCCTGCCGACACCTCCATGTTTGGGATTTGTACGCCACTTGACACCCGTCCTAGGCGTTCAGATTTATTTACGATATCATCTCAACTAAGTACGCTTTTAGTAGTTAACGTTGCAATAAGGTCGTTAACGTTGAGCTACGTTTAACCATGTTATCGTGGCGTATTTAACATTTAGGAACGCCATCCGAGAATAAGACCGATTTCTGTTAATCTTAAGACGACCAACAGTGTCATCCCATTTTACAGATACTGAAATTGGTGTGGCCTCATTCTTTCATAATATAAAAGAGGTGGTCGATGCTTATACTATAATGCCGAATATTTTTAATACCAACAGAGGATCAAAACCATGTAATCTAAAGGAAGGATTAAACCAGAGTGTCATTTGTCATTTAAAGCTTTCAAACGAGCTTCCAGCTCAGTTTCAGTTGCAATGGGAATCTCGATGGGGTCTATCACCGCAACACGCCTGCGACGTCCCATAACGACGACCATGACCCTGGGGGTCTTGGAACAAGAGTGCATCCAAGACTCCCCCAGTGGCGGGTCAGTAGCCAGCAGAAATGCCCCACTTGCGCCGAAGATAGTATGATTTGTTTTGGCTCTGTCGACGCTCTTGCCGCTTGGCCTCTCGCTCCTTCACAGCATTTTTGCCGCATCCGAATTTCTTTCGCGTGTCGCTTCTTCCGAGTAAACCGTGGCAAACGCAGCCTTCTTGCACGTGGCGCAGCACCAGACCCTTAGCGCACTGCTTTTATCTGAGTATCCTTAACCTTCTTTCCTTTATCGCCTCTACCTTCGCCGCCATCCCGAGAATGATCCCAACTTGCATGATTGAATTGGTAGTCGCAAGACACCCTCTGTTGCATATTATTGTAGGAAATAGATTAGATTGTCCGAGCGGATTAGCTGATAAAGCCGCGTTCACGAGAAGTTTGAATGGTACCAAATCAGGAGTATTATGATCTTGTATGGCAATAATAAGGGTATAAATCGGTGTGAGGTTCATAAAATAGGGCTGTGTAGTAGACCGCCAGCAATATGAGGAACGACCACTTTACCTCAACTAGCTGAATGTACCGCTCACCTACTGCTGATCCAACAGTATGTATGAGCATTAAATGCGACCCACAGTGTGCAATTAATGAGTACTGTTATCTGGTTAACGAAGTAGTGCAAGTATGTATTAGATTGCAGTCACCTTTCGTCAAGCAGTAGCGTCTGTCGGTTTTTAGCACTTTAAATCGGACGCCGAATGCCGAGTGAATATCGGACATTCGGACCGATAAAAGCCATCTGAAGATTCAGCCGTCCAGGGCTTTGTAAACCACAGAGCTGCTAAATCCGGCTTGCCACATGGCGTTTTAAGCGCACTAGACCGCTGTGTCAAATCAGAGCACAAATCTTAGTCTGTCGATCTAATTAGGAAGTCCGATTTACGCCGAAACCGATTCCCGATCTAGCATAATCACATGCTTAACCGACCGATTTATATCCCAATTGAACAATCTAATCGGTTCCACAATACCATCAATCATACTATTTCCGCGACTAGCACGGACGGTGCCAGTTGAGCAGGACCTTTATGCATCTTTTCTGCAACATTACTCACCCTCGATCTCCGCTAATCTCGATCTCCATAGTTTCTGCGATGCACTGCTATTAGTACGAGATTGCAACACAAAAAGACTTCACGCATTTGGCTTCGCTGTCAGGGTTGGACAATAAAATACAAAAAATATAGAATTTTAGTACAGGTTTCTTTCTTCCTAATAATCATTGGAATACGACTCCCACCAATAACCAATTATTTTTGTTTTTAACAATATAGTAATTATTGTACTGAGTTTGCTTTTATCTTAAATTTTGTATGTAGACAAAATACCAAACAAATATTAAAGTCCACAAACCTCCAATAATAATCATTGCAATACGCCGGTTCCCAATAATCCAATTATTTAGTGGAACCTATAATATAATAATTGTTTTTGTATTGTTTTTCGGCCCTGGAAGTATGCAGTAAATTCAGCTCAAATAATAACACACTCCAGTCGAAACAGTGGCAAACCGCATAAACTGATTTTTATTGCGTTTATTACGAACCCTCGTCTATATCAGCCCATTCGCTCGTCTCTCACCACGCCTTAGTTCATTAGGTATTTCAGGACAAAGAGACTGCAAACGCCAGGCCTGACACCGCAAGTGAAGCCACTGCCAAGTACAAGTGAATCTTGAACTTCAAGTCGGGGTTTGCATCTAACTTCGACCGGATGCCACCTTGGTCCCGGGTTGGGCATCTTTTTTTACCAGAAATGCCGTCAGTTTATTTCACCATAACATTAACAGCTCTTTCTTCTCCTTTTTCTTCCTTTAGCATTGAAGGTGCTTGACGGTGGTGGAGCTTCTCAACTTTCCGGAGCTTTGGGGAAGTAAACACTTCCGATTGGAGTATCTTGAGTATCTTGGTATCAGAGGGGTCAGTCGATTCGACATTTTTCTCCAGAGAGGATCCAGTCTACGGTTTGAGCCTAATGTCCAGTCAGCTGGCAACGTGTTCTTAAGAAGCTGGTCCTCAGCGCTGGCGAGATCGACGAAGCTCAAACTGAAGGCGAGTGTAGCGAGGAATCAGGAGCCTCCGCAGGCGCATGGTAGGTAGTTGTTCTTGCGGCTGGATGCGCGGTTAGGAAGTGAGAGCTTGAGAGCAGAGGATTCAGCCTGTATCCTGCGATAGGTTCACAGCCGAACGTAATCCGATTGGACTGTAAACCTTCATGCGGCTGCGCTCTCACACCGGACTGGTTTCGCAGGGGTGGTCATCCTGTTTCGCCGCCACTGTCGCGGAAGAGTATTACTGCAGCTTACCAGCGCGGTCCGATTTCACCCACAAGGGCATAATCGCCGCTACCAAGATGACGTGTGGCTCTCACCGGAGACCCCGTATCGTCATCAGTAGGCCCAGGATATTTGGTGCTGGCCGAGGCTACGAGCCCACTGGATTAACAGAGCGAGAAGGTGGTACAGGACGCACTGGAAATACTTGATGGTGGGCACTAACAGGGCCACGCTGGCGTCGCCCACCTCACAAGTACCTTTTTCAGAGATAATGCAGCGATGGGGGCGCAACTACGAGACTCTCCAGTCCACTTGGAGCACTTTGGAATCCTGTCCGTTGACCGCGTCGAGGAGCAGGAGAGCTTCAGTAACATAGTTACAAATAAGATTAATCATAAAACAGGAACGACTTGCTTGGTGTAGGTCAAATTGAGATATGTTTATGCTTTCAAGTGTTGTTGTAGGGAAAGCTCCGCAAGCACTAAAGCCCGTGAACTCTTCCTGACTACATTGGCCTCAGCCAATCAGGACAGCCACGCATGCTTTCTCAGAAACCCTCTGGAGTCTCTTCGAATAGTCATAGTCCTCAACCACCACTTCATTACTGGTCACAGCCAACACACAGTTGCTGCAGAACTAGATTATCCTCGAAATCACACTCGATTTCTCGTACTCCCCCTTAACTTAGGATGCTGGCAACGCGTACTGGATCCAATCCGCATTTGCCAAAGTACTCGCCATCCCAAGTCCAGTAAAGCACCACTGCCAGCCTCAGCTAGGATTTTGTGAACACACCAAACATACCAGCACGCAGCCAATATCGCCGTCGAACCGCTGATCGCTGGCACGCAGCCAACACTTAACAGCATCAATTCAACACCGTCGGCTTTGGGCTGACTGCTTCGGTTTCCGACATCTTGAGCGGGAACGCGAAGCATCTGCATTTACCAATCGACTACATCGCGTAGCCGCAGCTACCCACAATTCCACCAGGATTTCGCGTCCGCAAACGCGACACATCAACCGTATCCATTCGTAGATAACGTTACGTCTAAGTTGTCAAACGCATCAGCCAGCCAAACTTGTGCGAGCCGCTCACAACTTCGCACAATCCATCACACTGACCGGAGCCGTCTAGATATTCTTTGCTCCTTGTCGCTCATTAATTCTTACTCGGTGAATCAAGGTTAGAGTCATGAACTTTTTTTCACTCCACAATCAGACCCCCTTTTCTCCAATTCCGTAGTTCAACACCAACTTAGAGTCATTACCATTGTCTGCCTCGGCAGCACACCCACATCGGCTAAGATACCGGACTTCGAGTCCTTGAGCTTTG